>JAJSOF020000001.1:174514351-174704351 GCA_025594305.2 Periplaneta americana | reverse complement strand
AGATAGATAGATAGATAGATAGATAGATAGATAGATAGATAGATAGATAGATAGATAGATAGATAGATAGATAGATAGATAGATAGATAGATAGATAGATAGATAGATAGATAGATAGATAGATAGATAGATAGATAGATAAATGATTAAATGAATGAATAAATGAATAAATAAATAAATAAATAAATATGGTTGGTGCATGGTTGTTCATGCATATATGTGTGCATATTTTGGACGTTTGTGCAAATATCGATATTAAAAGTGACTTACATTTCATGTATATTTTAATTTTTTTTGTAGCGAAAACTGTTTTGTAGTTTTCTGGACTTTGGTAAATATGTGGTAGGCTATTTACTTTAACTGACGGCGCGACAAACTCTGCACCTGGCAAGTCTGTAGCAGATGATTCAACGGCACGATATCAGCCAGCAGCTGATTAGTAATATATTTATTGTTACAAGTGGTTGAAAAGGATAAAGGGGATTTTCGCTTGCAACTTTTTCCAGCTGGTGGAATTATGTGACCGACCATTCTGTGCTGCACGTGCAAAATGCAAAGGCTCGTCCACTCAAGGTTAGTGGTACAAAGGCCAGCTATTACGCCAACCATAGGCAGGAAACAGAGTAACATTTCAAACAGTGTTGCATAATTAATCAATTCCATTACTAAGCTGTTCTTAGCGCCATCATTTTAAAAATAATAGCACCACAATGTTATCGAACTACTTAGACTATTTCGTTTATATGACGTCATTCCATTTTCAGCCAATGAAGTATAATGAAATTTTGAATTCCAACCAATCACAGTCATATATCGCGATAATTTCTGCAGCTCTATTTATCACTGTCAATTTATCGCATGGTTGTTCTTTTGTTTAGTCAGTGTCGCCAACTGTTTCCACGTAAATCGATCGCATGAATCCATTGTACTAAATAAAGTGCGAAATCCTACTTCCACATCTACATCTTCATCTTCTAATTCCATGTCCATTGTATCTAAAGAAAATGACACTCCTTCATAACAATTGTTCATTTAATTGATGTATTAATTAGGTTATTTGTAATTACACTATAAAATGTTTAAATTACATTATGATTTCAGCTGATAATGAAAATGTATTTCTGTTAAAATAACAATAGAAAAGCGCAGTACATGTAATTAACATTTTAAACCTGTATTTCGCTTTTCTCAATTGGCATTACTGAATAATATTCAATTTCTTTATTGGAGTAGGCTAATCGTTATTCATCTATTTTGACTTCACAATATCTGAATAAGTTAAGTATTCATAAATATACAATTATTAACATTTTGTGAGCGAATTTTAGGGATATGATTTATATTTGTATTTTATTCACGAAATAGTCTTAATAAATATCACTCGAGGTCTGAGATTACTATAGATACATTTCTCTCTTAAAAAGAGTAGGCGTATGTTTTACACATGGATAAATATATATTTATCTACTTAATTAATTATTTATTTATTTATTACATCATTCTGTATTCACGTCATGGCGGATTAGATCTATTCCAGTTCTTAATCCACCATCACCCATTATAGGGCCTATACTTACTTACTTACCTACAAATGGCTTTTAAAGAACCCGAAGGTTCATTGCCGCCCTCACATAAGCCCGCCATCGGTCCCTATCCTGTGCAAGATTAATCCAGTCTCTATCATCATACCCCACCTCCCTCAAATACATTTTAATATTATCCTCCCATCTACGTCTCGGCCTCCCTAAAGGTCTTTTTCCCTCCGGTCTCCCAACTAACACTCTATATGCATTTCTGGATTCGCCCATACGTGCTACATGCCCTGCCCATCTCAAACTTCTGGATTTAATGTTCCTAATTATGTCAGGTGAAGAATACAATGCGTGCAGTTCTGTGTTGTGTAACTTTCTCCATTCTCCTGTAACTTCATCCCGCTTAGCACCAAATATTTTCCTAAGCCCCTTATTCTCAAACACCCTTAACCTATGTTCCTCTCTCAGAGTGAGAGTCCAAGTTTCACAACCATACAGAAGAACCGGTAATATAACTGTTTTATAAATTCTAACTTTCAGATTTTTTGACAGCAGACTGGATGATAAGAGCTTCTCAACCGAATAATAACACGCTTTTCCCATATTTGTTGTGCGTTTAATTTCCTTCTGAGTGTCATTTATATTTGTTACTGTTGCTCCAAGATATTTGAATTTTTCCACCTCTTCGAAGGATAAATCTCCAATTTTTATATTTCCATTTCGTACAATATTCTGGTCACGAGACATAATCATATACATTGTCTTTTCGGGATTTACTTCCAAACCGATCACTTTACTTGCTTCCAGTAAAATTCCCGTGTTTTCCCTAATCGTTTGTGTATTTTCTCCTAACATATTCACTGTGTATTTTCTCCTAACATATTCACGTCATCCGCATAGACAAGAAGCTGATGTAACCCGTTCAATTCCAAACCCTGCCTGTTATCCTGAACTTTCCTAATGGCATATTCTAGAGCGAAGTTAAAAAGTAAAGGTGATAGTGCATCTCCCTGCTTTAGCCCGCAGTGAATTGGAAAAGCATCAGATAGAAACTGACCTATACGGACTCTGCTGTATGTTTCACTGAGACACATTTTAATTAATCGATTAACAATAGGCCTTACATATGGCAACCTATAAGTATATACTAAGTATCTGTTTAACATTTATTATTATTATTATTATTATTATTATTATTATTATTATTATTATTATTATTATTATTAAATTATTAAAATACAGTATAGTAGTAATAGCCCCACTTCTACGTTTGCTAATCTAATATCATTTATTTTCCTAACTAATTTATATAATTCGCCATGAACATATAATAATAATAATAATAATAATAATAATAATAATAATAATAATAATAATAATAATAATAATAAATGAATCGGTTTTTGTGAAAACGAAATAAGTAAAAATTTTAAGATTTGCAGTAGAAAGAAAAATCTGTTTATTTTAATTGTTACTAACTGAATGGAAATCATTATGCTTACACATACTTTAAAGCATTCCTACTGCATATAAATTGGATTTGAACTCTAGATTTTGATTTTAAAAGTATTTTCGAAAACTGACTTATTCTGTTTTAACAAAAAAAATCCGAAAACTACATATATTCGTTTAAAGTATTAATTTTATTGACTTTTTAACAGTTCTTTCAAAATTATACTCATTACATAGATTTTTAGTAATCTGCAAAAACTAGAACATTTATAATTGAATTAATTAAAACTATTGAATTAATTAAGGAAAAATTAATATGTATTAGATTAAAAATAACAGAATAATAATATTATTAAATTCAATATACATTTTATGTATGTTAAAGTAGTTTAAATGTAACACACTTCTCTGAAAATAACTACATACAATAAAATTATAGACAAGTTTACAGAAATAACATTAAAAAATCTCTTTTATGCTCGACCATGCCGAAATGTAGTAATTATACACCTGGTAGTAGCCCTTTAATGCACCTCATTAAAGTACACCTATTCATTATGGTTCAGTTTTTCAGCCAATGAGAAATCACCGTTGTAGCATTATAAAAGCGCAAGTATCGATTATTCTCGGATATGCAATCGAAAGACAACTAGCAAAACGTCACGGAGGCTGGAAATCCAATACTGTCGCAGAAGGTTATGTTTTGTTACTATAATAATCAGCGTTAATTGTAAATAATATTCAAATAAATTCAATTTGTCATCTCGTTTCTCAATTCTAAATCAATTTCCTGGTTATATCAAGATTAATGTTCATGTTATTCCCTAGATTATATCAAGGTCAATGAATTCGTTCCTTGGAAAAAAAAAATCAATACTTTCGCGTCTGCGCACATCTAACAATTTAGAAGGTCAGTTCCGCTCCTCACTTACATAACCATAATATGAATACTTATGAATAATTTCAAGTTAGAAATATGGTCGAGCATAAAAAGTCGCATGAAACTTGCCTATAATGGTAATTAAGACGCTCGTATGAAAATTATGAAACTCGCTTGCGCTCGTTTCATAAACAAACATACTCGCATCTTAATTACTACCATTATAGGCTCGTTGCGTAATGTACTATTCTGTGACAGGCCATAAGATTATTTCATCATAGAAGTGATGTCACTGAGCGTGGTCACATAAGTTACATTAGTTCATGGCCTGTCTACTAACAACATTAGCGTTCGGCTGTAACTCATAGTATTGTTGTTGTTAGCATTTGAAATTGTCATTTTTGTTTCACTACGGATTCCGGAATGGGAGTTCATACTTCGAGGAAAGGCGTAGGGCTATTTCACGTAAAAAAACGAATAAAAAGACGAAAGAAAAAGAAGCGTGGGAATATATAAAGCGTAGGAGCAAGTAAATTGCACCCGTTTTATGTACTCTACTAAATTCATCACAGCGAAGGCTCTAAAGTAAGATAAATTTGCTTCCCATTTGGATGGACGTAATATAGTCATCAAGCTGATCCTGCTCTAACTCGATGAGCGATACGCAATTCGTCTTCGACGTCGTGTAATGAGCAACAAGAGGAAGTTACTGCCTGCAAGCAAGAGCGCTATCTGCAGTTCGCAGGCTACTGATTGCTATTATACAAAATCCAATTTACTCCGCGAACGAAATTGAATTATGGGTTAACTCCAAGGTCTTGTACCTCCTTTTCCTCTCACCATCGCCTCTCTCTCTTTCTTTATTCTTTCCTCATGTTCGAGTCTGTATAAACTGAATCGTAATATCCGAGCCTGCTATAACCAGAAACAAATTGCTTTAGGAAGGAAGAGTTGAATATTAAACCGTTATGTGGGAGCAGGACCGCTCCCTCGAATGTGAAATGGATTGATGTCTTGGCTGTCAGGTGCATGCCAAGATTCAGTTCTCAGAACCGACTGTCTACAAATAAGACAAATCAATCTAAGGCTAGTTTTATGGGCTACGTATAATAATAATAATAATAATAATAATAGTAATAATAATAATAATAATAATAATAATAATGATAATTTATTTTAGCTGGCAGAGTTAAGGCCGTAAGGCCTTCTCTTCCACTCAACCAGCAAAAAGTGTATATACATGCATGAACTTACAAAGAATTCAACAATTTGATTTAGATGAGAGTTACATGTATACAAGAGTTATTTACAAATTAAACAACAAAATACTATGAACTATTAATTAAACACTGAAATAAACTGTGTAGCAGAATTAAACTAAAATACATAGAATGTTAATATATTTCAAATAATATTAGATAATAGAAAGAGATTATTATGAGACAATTTTTCAGGATGATGTCTAAAGAAAAAAGTAACATTGTAGTCAGTGATAGTTTAAATCAGTATGACTGGAGTGAAATGCTAATAAGAAAGGATTTATATGTAAATACATATTTACTTATAAAGCTAATATAATTTATATTTTGCATTATCTTTATGTTTCACAATGTGTAGGGTTGAAAAATCCTACTTTTATTTTCCATATTTTTCCATATTTTAGAGTTTAGTACATATTTTCGTTAATTTCCATATATTTTCCATATTTCATAAAAACAGTCCATATTATATTAGGTTTAACAATAAAACAAAACAAAATTCCATTAACTTTTAAAAATACATTTCAACAATAGAGATTTAAACACATGTTCAGTAATCCCTTTAACATCAGAGTTATTTGAAAATTAGCAGTCCTATCAACAATGGGAAAGTAAGTTACAAAACTGTATTAATTTAATTTAAAATTTTTAACAGACTTCAGTTGTGCAGCTCAACAGTTAAATGCCAGTCAGAGTATAGGTTCAGTTTTGTAAATCATACTATAAAGACGGTAAATATGCCAAAAGTACGTCATTCAGTCAATTTAAAATCAAAACTAACAAGTTACATTTCAGAATTTAAAGAAGATGGTTTATCAACTGACAATAAAATATTATTTTGTAATTTGTGTCAGTGTGCAGTATCATCTACACAAAAGTTCCTGGTGCAACAACACATTACAACTAGTAAACATCAGGCCAACAAACAACTAAATTCCAAGCAGAGACAATTGTTTTTAACACAACCAACAACATCGAATGTAAGATCTGAGTTTAACATCGACCTGTGCCGTTCTCTCATCTCTGCTGATATTCCTCTCTATAAAGAATAAGGTCTTCAGAATTCCTTGAAAAATATACTTACAATCCCGGATGAGTCAACACTTAGGAAGACGTATGCTTCCATCTACGATGAGACAATACAGAAGATAAGAGATGAAATTAAAGATAGTTCAATTTGGGTTTCCATTGATGAGACTCCCGACAAAGAAGGTAGACTTGTTGGTAATGTAGTTATCGGTTTGTTAAGTGAACAATATTCTGAACGAATTCTTTTAATTGTGATGTTCTAGAAAAGTGCAATAACAAAACTATAGTTAAACTGTTCAACGAAGCTATCCTGTGGCCAAAGGGTATTATGTACGATAATGTGTTATTCTTTATTAGATGCTGCCCCTTATATGGTCAAAGCTGGACAAGCATTATCTGTTGTATATCCTAAATTGACTCATTTTACTTGTGTGGCGCATGCATTTCATCGTGTGGCAGAAGTGGTCAGAGACAATTTCCCTAAAGTAGATTTGTTGATTTCATCAGTGAAAAAGTATTTCAAAGCTCCCAGTAGAAACGTGTTGAAAGAAATGTACCCTGAAATTCCATTGCCAAAAGCCAATTTTAACTAGATGGGGTACATGGCTAAAGCAGTTGAATATTATGCCGAACATATAGACTCTATTAACAATGTTCTCCTTGCATTGGACTCTGAAGATGCAGTCTCAATTGATACTGGAAAACAGTTACCTGTGACATAAGTGTGAAGAATGACTTAGCTCACATTCAGCATACATTTTCATGCATCATAAAAACGCTCAAAAGTCTCCAAAATAGGCACCTTTCACTATCTGAAAGTTTTGAAATTATAAATAGTACTGTGGAACAACTGAATCGTGGTAGATTGCAGATGCAGTAAGAGCTAAGGTGGACACTGTACTTTCAAAAACCCTGGATATGAAGAACTACAAAAGGTTGTTGCTGTGATGAGTGGTGAATCAACAGTGAAGATTAACTTGGACTTATCCCCAGCAGACATTGTGAAATTGAATTATGTACCAGTTACTTCTTGTGACGTCGAACGCTCTTTTAGTCAGTATAAATCTATCCTCAGAGACAATAGAAGAAGATTCACTTTTCAGCACTTGAAAGAAATGTTTGTAACCTATTGTTATGGTAACAGACAATAAAAATTGTGTTTTGTTGAAACTACATTGGAAGATAAGGTACGTCCATTATATTTTTGTTTAGTTTGATTAAAATGTACCAATATTTAACGTACATAGTCATTTTTTTATAATTTTAAGTCCATATTTAATTCCATATTTTGGTAAAAATCCATATTTAATTCCATATTTTGAAAATAACTACATATATATTTACATATTTCATATATTTTTAGTCCATATAAATCGTTGCCTGCTAATAAGGTTAACTTTTAAGCTGTTCTTAAAGGTGTTTGTTGTTTTGCAGCCCCTAATACTTTGTGACAAGGGATTCCATTGACGCGAGGTGGATATTGTAAAAGATGATGAATAACAAGATGTTCTATGAAGAGGTATACTTAGCGTGCCAAAGATAAGTGATCTGGTATTTACGTCGTGGTTAGACTATAGATAAGAGAAACGAAATTGAAAGGTAATTTGGTGTTGAGGTGTGCAGAAATTCGAAAGAGTAAAGACAAAGAGTGTAAAGTTCTGCGTTCTTTAAGTCGGAGCCACGAGAGACTTGCGAAGGACGGTGATATGTGATCATATCGTCGGATGTTGCACACGTATCTGACGCACATATTCTGAGCTCTGTAACTTGACTGACAGTTCAGAACTTAGGTCACTTAACAAAACGTCACAATAATCGAAGTGCGGCCTCTTCTTTTTTCTTTATTACTAGGGTTTGTACTAGGGTAATAATAATAATAATAATAATAATAATAATAATAATAATAATAATAATAATAATAATAATAATAATAATTTCAACTGACAAATCTAAAGTGACCAGTCCGTAGCAAAATATGCATCAATAATAAGATCATCGAACAAGTCAAAAATTTTAGTTATCTCGGTTACCAAATTTCATATGAAGAAGAAAAGGATTTGAATGAGAAAATTATTAAATTCAACAGAGCAATGGGGATAATTAATCAGATACTCAAACCAACCTTAGTACAAAAACACACGCGCACCAGAATTTATGAAACATTGGCCAGACCTATACTCTGTTTTGGTAGTAGTGAAGCTTGGACGATTCGTAATATCGATTCACAAAGATTAACGGCGGCAGAAATGAGATTTATGCGTCGTACAGCGGGATACAAGAATGGATCACATTAGAAATTTTGACATTATGAAAGAACTGCAGATTGAACCGATTACGGAATACCTACAGAAATACAGATAAAACAGGAGATCACATGTCATCAGAATGCCTCGTTCTAGAATTCCACGCCAAATTTTAAATTACCATCCTGAGGCAAGAGATCCTTGGGCAGACCGTTCAAGCGTTGGCAAGATACCGTAACGGGCCACTAGGCCCAATACATGCAAGGATGATGATGATGATGATGATGATGATGATAATAATAATAATAATAATAATAATATAATAATAAAAGCACCTGCTAAGGAACTGATAAGCAGGAGCGCGATTTTCTGTGTTTAGCTGCTAGCCGCCATGACACATGTGAGCCCCAGAAAATATTTGTGAAAAAAAATGAAATCGAATTTAATATAAGAGGAAATATTGCTGTAACTAGGCCTATAGAACAGACTGAATAAGGAGAATAGAACAAAAGTATGACGAAATGGCGCAGCGTGGCGTAACAGAAAAAGTTTCTTATTATTTTTCTTTCCTTACTCATCTTCTTTCTTATTAGTGCAATATGATTCTAATCAGCAATGTATGCAATGAAGGGAGAAATAAGCTGGTCACCCTACCCCATTATTTCCTAGTTTGGTTTCCTCATGAGTTGTGCCTTCTTGCTGTCATTTCAGAGGTTCAAAACTGTCTTCAGACAGTTTACTAAACAACTACTCATTTTTTCTCTTTCTTTTCCTTCTTTTTTTGCTATTCATCTCTTTTTCGTTTATCTCTTACTTTTTCTTTGTCTCTTCTTTCTCTTTCTCTCCCTCTTTTTTCCTCTTCTTTTCTTTCCCTCTTTTCCCCTCTTCTCTCCTTTTCCTCTTCCTATTTCCCCCCTCAGCTTACCTTCCTTTCCCCTTTCTCCCTCATCTAGGCTCTCTTTGCCCTTTCTTTCCTCACCTTTTCCTTTTATTTTTCCTCATCATTCTTTCCTTCCCCTTTTTTCCTCTTCTTTTTTGCTCATATTTTCCTCTTTTTGTTTCTCTTCTTGCCTCTTTTCTTCTTTCTTCATAATCTCCTTCTCTTCTTTTCTCGTTTTTAATACATTTTCTATTATTTCCTCGTTTTCATTTTCTCATTCTTTTCTCACCTTCTTTCTTTTTTTTCTTTTTCCCTCGTCTTATCTCCTTTTCTCTTCGTTTTTCTTTTTTCGTCTTTTCACATTTTCCCTTATCTTCTCTTCTTTTCCCTTCGTTTTTCTCTTCTTCTCGTACTTTCTGCCTTTTCCCCACATCTATTCTTTTCTCCTATTTTTCCTCTTTTTCTTTTCTCTCCTCGTCGCTTCGTCTTCTCATTTTTCTCCTTTCTTCATCTTCTCTTTTATCTCCTCTTTTGCATCTTCTATTTCTTTTCTCTCCTTGCCTCTTCTCTTCCTCCTTTTTCCTCATCTTCTCTTATTTTTTCGTTTTCCTCTTCTTCTCGTCTCTTCTCCCTTTCTCCCGCCGTCTTCTCTTTTTTCGTCTTTTTCTTTTCTCTCCTTGTCTCTTTCTTCTTCTTCTCATATTTTCTCTTTTTTCATGTTGTCTTTTTCCTTTTCTATTACTTTTCTCTACTTGCCTCTTCTCTTCCTTTCTCCTTAGCTTCTGTTTTTTTCTCTTTTCTTTGTTTTCTCTCCACGTTACCTCTTCATCTCTCCTTTTTCCTTCATCTTCTCTCCTTGCTCATCTTCTCTTTTTCCCCATATTTTTCTTTTCTCTCCCTGCCTCTTTCCTTTTCTTCCTTTCTCATCATCTTCTCTTTTTCAAATCTTCTTTTTCTTTCTCCCTTATCTTTTTTTCCTCGTTTTCTCTTTTTTTTCCTTATCTCCTTCACTTTCTTTTCATACATTGTACTCATCTTCTTTTCATTTCTCCATTCCTCATCCTTCTCTTTTGCCGTTTCTTCCTTTATCCTATTTTCCTATTTTTATTTTCTTTTTTTCATCTACTTCTCTTTTTTCTTTCCCTCTTTCTTTCGCTTTTAATTTTCCTTTCCTTTCCTCATCTTCTATTTCTTTTTACATTCTTTTTTGCTTGTTTCCCATTCTTTTTTCATGTTTTCTCCTTATTTTATATTTCCTCTTCCTAATTTTTTGTACCCTCCTTTCTACCCCTCTTCCTCTTTATCTTCTTTTCCTCTTTCTATGTGCCCAGATTTCCTTGCCACCTTGTACAATAATATAAATAATAAAATAATAGAAATTAAAATACAACAGAATAAAGGAGATAAAAGAAATGCTGTAGCAGAGAAAACACATTAAAATTCAACATCGAAACGCAACAAAGTACAGGAGTAACGGCAGCACTTCAGCCTCAGTGCACTTGTGTCTTGCTGTTTAGGACTCGTCTCATTATGAGAGTTAAGTCAGAGCATGAGTCGTGGAATGGTACTGCACAAAGGGGAAATAATTGGCATGGAAGCTCAGGAGCTTACACAACAACGAGAACCTCAGCATATTCACTTCGCTAAATTTTGTTACAGCTGTTAACGAGTAGAAGGAGGACGTACAGAATGACGGAGAAGCTGGGAATGCGGACGCAACAACTGACTTGGGTTTTAAATCAAAGTTACAAAGTTATACATCACATATTCATTTTGTATGAGGTCTCGCCCACGGCGATACTACACGGCTACTATGAAGTAGCCAATATGTTATTATTATTATTTAATACGAGAAAAATGCGTACCGGCACCGGGAATCGAACCCAGGACCTCTCAGCTCTGCGCGCTGAGCGCTCGTTCGGCCGGCGCCGTGGATCGTGTCCCGGCATAGCTCAGTTGGAATGTGCGCTCAGCGCACAGAGCTGAGAGGTCCTGGGTTCGATTCCCGGTGCCGGTACGAATTTTTCTCGTATTAAATAGTAATATTACAAAGTTATGTTTTCATGGAGTAAGTTAATACCGCGAAGAAAGCAGGGTTAAGAGAAAAACTCGATCCTAAAATAAGTTAGTTAGTTGCTGCTTCTCAAAACAAGCAGTGGCGACTCGTGATATTTTTTTATGTAGGACATGAGATTGACGACTGATGACCAAGACAAAACTAATATTAATAATAGTATAATATTAGTAATAATAGTAATAATAATAATAATAATAATAATAATAATAATAATAATAATAATAACAGAGCATACAAAATCAATACAAGTAGGCCTATGTTAGTCTTTGACTCACCATTCTGGAACTGGCAATTTATTAGTACTGAAGTTCGATTCTCCTCCCCTTTGCAGTTGCGAATATGGCTCCTAAGCCATTATACTGCCCGATATTTACCGATGTTCCGTCTTACGTTCGCGCAATTAATATCTTGCGACAGTTAAATTCTTCTAAACGATCAAATACAACTTCAGATATTCTTTCGGCTGTCCTGTCATCTGAAAGTCCTGTTAATTCTTGTATTTATTATAGCTTATTTTATTTATTTTTATGTAATTTTGTTTTTTATATTACATCATTTTAAATTATTTATTATTTCGTTCATTCTATTCTTTTAAAACGACCAATGAACTGCATTTAAGGAGGCTATAAGGTACTTCAAAATTCTTATTGTAGTCTCTGACAGGGTCTCCACCACCCAGAAAGAAGGGTCGTAGTATTAGGATACGCGGTCATATCCTCAAACGCAGTTAAACTCAAGCCTTACCCCGTCCTTCGCACCACCCCTGTCCACTAACTTCACTGCTAGAAATACCGTTTGCTGTAAGATATTTGGATGGTTCCTCGGAAATTATTTATGAGCTATGCAGTGGCGACAACTCACGTCAGAAAGTGGAATCTTAAAGGAAATTAATACGTCGGGACGCACTGAAAATCAAAATCTGTAATTAAAATGTTTTCTATCCTCAGAGGCATGAAATTAAACTGTAGGATCATCCTCATATCCATCAAGGAGGAATCGCCACTGCAAACAAGTACAAGGATACGAACTCCACCCCCAGATCTTGTAAGATTTGTGGAATAAGAAGCCTCTTTCTTCCAGGACTTCACGTCCCCTACGCCATTTCCATTTCAACAACGCTGTTATAGCCTATTATTCATTTTCAGTACACATTTTTAACACTTCATATCGCTTAGGAATACAGTTAATATAACCACTTTCATGTGTTAAAATAATAATGGCTGACATAAGATGAAACTAGCCAACTACAGGTTCTACCAGAAATTTAAGGACACCCCTTCGAAAGAGATGTTTCAATTCTGTCCTTACACTTTTGTGAGATCCCCTGTCTGAATAACATACATCTAGAACGTAGCAAACAAAATAGGCAGGGAACTAGAATTCCGTTCCCTAGTCATTAGTGTGATGATATTAGTGCGGAGTGCTTAACATAATGATAATATTTGTGCGTAGTGAAATTATTAATGTATTATGAAAAGGGAAGATGATCTTCCGAAATCTCCGTCCTTTTTAAAGAGTTTTGAAGAAAAATTAGAAGTAGACCTAAAAAGACTTGACGCTCACCAACCTAGACATTTTGAGCTTCACCAGCATTGCAAGAATCACGACGGGATATGTACAGTAATGGCAAAAAAAAAAAAAAAACCGGACCGATCCTTGTAGCTGATTTCAGAGTCACAGATTCAAATGTTGCTAGTCACAAAACAAAACCATCTTGTATAATTAATTGTAAGAATGAAATTTATTGCATTTATTCGATTCTTACCGCCTTTTGTTTCCTTCAGTGCCTCAAACTTACAGACGAAAAACTTTGAGAGTTTTATTTTCATCTGGCATCAATATTACATTTCTACCTGTATTCGGCAAAGATAACCGTATTTTTACATTAAATAGCTGTACATACCTCTGGCTTCACTATCCATATTGAAATTACCACAGTTTGACACAATACACAGCACAGGATTCTTTTGTATCAGCTAAAGGGTCGGTCCGGTTTTTTTACTACTGTACATACATTACCTTCATTCTTTTAAAAATAAGGTTACTTCTGAAATATTTTACTATTAGCATAAATTAGAATCAAGCATGTTTAACAGTATTTGCACTACCAATAATAATAATAATAATAATAATAATAATAATAATAATAATAATAATAATAATAATAATAGCAGTAATACTTACTTACAAATGGCTTTTAGAGAACCCGGAGGTTCACTGCCGCCCTCACATAAGCCCGCCATCGGTCCCTATCCTAAGCAACATTAATCCAGTCTCTATCATCATATCCAACCTCCTCAAATCCATTTCAATATTATTCTCCCATCTACGCCTCGGCCTCCTCAAAGGTCTTTATCCCTCCGGCCTTACAACTAACACTCTATATGCATTTCTGGATTCACCCATACGTGCTACATGACATGCCCATCTTGAACATCTAGATTTCATTCATTCATAGTGTTCTGCCCAACGGCAGGTCTTTCACTGCAAACCCAGTTTTCTCCAGTCTTTCCTATTTTCTATCTTCCTCTTTGTTTCCTCATATGATCCATATATCTTAATGTTGTCTATCATTTGATATCTTTTTCTACCCCAACTATTCTCCCGTTCACCATTTCTTCCAGTACATCCTTCAGAAGGCAGTTTCTTCTCAGCCAGTGACCCAACCAATTCCTTTTCCTCTTCCTGATCACTTTCGACATCATTCTTTCTTCACCCACTCTTTCCAACACAGCTTCATTTCTTACTCTGTTTGTCCACTTCAAACGTTCCATTCTTCTCCATATCCACATTTCAAATGCTTCTATTCGCTTTCCTTCACTTAGTCGTAATGTCCATGTTTCTGCCCCATACAGTGCTACACTCCACACAAAGCACTTCACTAATCTCTTCCTTAGTTCTTTTCCAGAGGTCCGCAGAAGATGCTCTTTTTTCTACTAAAAGCTTCCTTTGCCATTGCTATTCTCCTTTTGACTTCCTGGCAGCAGCTCATGTTACTGCTTATAGTACACCCCAAGTATTTGAAGCTGTCCACTTGCTCTACTGTCTCATTTAGAATTTGCAAGTTTACCTTCGTTACTTTTCTTCCTATGACCATGGTCTTTGTCTTCTTCGCATTTATCTTCATTTCATACTGCTCACAGCTGTCATTTAGCTCCAGTAGCATATCCCTTAGTCGTTTGGACTTAATGTTCCTAATTATGTCAGGTGAAGAATACAATGCTTTCAGTTCTGCGTTGTGTAAGTTTCTCCATGCTCCTGTAACTTCATCTCTCTTAACCCCAAATATTTTCATACGCACCTTATTCTCAAACACCCTTAACCTCTGTTCCTCTCTCAAAGTGATAATCGAAGTTTCACAACCATACAGGACAAGCGGTAATATGACTGTTTTATATATTCTAACTTTCAGATTTTTTGAAAGCAGATTGGATGACAAAAGCTTCTCAACCGAATATTTTTTTTTTAAATTTTAGTTGGTTATTTAACGACGCAGTATCAACTACGAGGTTATTTAGCGTCGATGAGATTGGTGATAGCGAGATGGTATTTGACGAGATGACGCCCAGGATTCGCCATAGATTACTTGGCATTTACCTTACGGTTGGGGAAAACCTCGGAAAAACCCATCCAGGTAATCAGCCCAAGCGGGAATCGAACCCGCGCCCGAGCGCAACTTCAGACCGGCAGGCAAGCGCCTTAACCGACTGAGCCACGCCGGTGGCTTCTGAACCGAATAACAAGAGGCATTTCCCACATATATTCTGCGTTTAATTTCCTCCCGAGTGTCATGTACATTTCATACAATTAATAATAATAATAATAATAATAATAATAATAATAATAATAATAATAATAATAATAATAATAATAATATACCGTAATAATAATATCCACATTAGCTCCATTTGGCACTTGAGCCACGAGCCGCTACTGTACCGTGTCATAAGTGAAAGGTTGCAAGATGAATTAAGGCTGGATAATTGCATTATTCATTGCACATCTCACGGCATGTATTTGGAATAAAATCCCGAACCAAGGAAGGCATAATAAGGTCTGTAAGTCTTCGAACAAGCTGAGAGAGAGTAAGAAATGTCGTACAGTATTAAAATAAACTAAGAGTCGCGAACTATGAAGGTCCTAGCCAGGTATGAAAGCAGTAGAACAGTTACTTGTCAATTGGCATTTCAGACAAGGCCTTGCAGTACGTACCAACGAGTTAGCGACACGAAGATAACGCGCATTCTCATTACAAAAGGGCGAATGGAAATCCGCATTCCAGAACCTTGCCTGTTGGGACTTCACTAGCTAATGGTTGGAAAAATATCTGTGCTTACATTCATGAAAACAATGGATACATTTTTCTCCTATTCTATCAGTAGCAGAGAATCCATTACTCCAATGTTCTCACCAGTCAGAGAAATATTTTGTGAAATACGAAAACATTTACGATTTGAGTAATTCATTTTGGGTTCTGTGTTGTGGAACAATGTCTTGTACCTAATCCCCATTTCAGTTTGGTTGATACGCTTTCCCCTCTACTCACACTCTTTATACCATCCTTGAAGGGGAAGATGCTACTGTCCATCTTACTAACGTTTGACTAATTGACTTTGAACATAGTGAAAATTCCTATTATTGAAAATATTTACCGGTAATCGATATTTCGAAAATCTATAGTAAGCGTTTATATTTCATTTTATTGTTGTTTATATCAACTGGCACGTTAAAAGCTACTGACAACAGAAGATAAATGTTTTCTCCACCGCTAGTTGCTACTTTACAGCATACACAACGGGACAATCTGCAATGTGTTTGTTAATAGTAATTGGTAGTGAAATGTTACTAATATTGGAGTGTCGACTAAGTTAGCGTAAAACCAGAGAAATTGAAATGATAGGAAGACAGCAAGTATTTTAATGTAAGTTTACAAATCAAGGTTGAGTTGACTTACTAAAATAGTGGCAAACGGAAAATTTATCGGGGTGAAGGGGAACAGTTTAACAAAATAAACATATGATTCAGTGTCTAATGGAGAAATAGGGGATAAGAGTGATGACAGAAGTGAGGAGAGGTAGAAGTTATTGTAAATTAGTGATGAAAGTGAATGAGTATGATTAAATAGTATTAGTAAAAGTCAGTTCAAAATTAGGGAAATTTTAGACGATAGGAAGTACTTCAATATAAGTAAACAATAAAAGTGGTGAGGTGTTCATTAGAAAGAAGGGAAAATTTTAAGGGGAGAGGTTAGAAAGAAAATTGAGAATATGCATTGTAGTAATGGAGGTAACAAAGGTAAAACAAGATGACTGCACAAGTCAATGAAAGTTTATTGTAATTAGAAGGTAATGGGGAGCACGAATACAGAGATGTGGTGCCGACCCATTAACCAAATAAGAGTTGTAGAAAAAAAATACAAACTAACATTCCTTAATTTAATTATTAGTTGAAAATATAAAAATATACTAAAATATACTGAAACATATAATTGTCAAACATCTATGTCACTGTATTTTATATTCACTTACGTACTTTATTTAATATTTTATTTGCTAGTGTGTATAGCTTGGGGGGGTGCAGGTATAAGAAGTAACAGCTACCGGTCTGTTACTGGCGGACTCAGGGCAAATAGAAGAGGAAAGAAATGCCTTCGCATTCTCTCAACTTGTATGAAATGTCGTTTAGAATAAAATTTTAATGTTGAAGTGAAACTTTTATAGACAGGGTACAAGTCGAACGCTGTGAAACAAATTCTATCAAGGAAATTTTAAGAGGACTTTGCGTGTTGTTGCTACTGGATTGTGTGTGTTACTATGTTATCCCATGGGGAAACTTCAGTATACGGTTACCTGACTACCAATAAGGTATCACTCATGAGGCAACTAAAATGAGAGATAATGAGGTAGGATGGCCAGTTCCTTTCCCCCTCCATTGCATACATCGTGATTAATTAATAATGTAAAAGTATATACGAGCTATTCCATCTCAAATCGACCAAAATATAGAGAAAATTGACCTTACAATTTCTAAATACAATGAAACTTTTTTTGTACGTAGAGAACTGTGATACAATGCTTTGTGCAAAGTTTGAGGCATCAGAACTTCATAGTGTTTAAATTTAAAATATTTAAATTTATCGTATTTTCATAAAATTAGCAACTTTAAACTGTTGTAGCTCCAAACCCTTTCACCCAATGATCAAAATCATGGTTTATTTTGATGCTGAGAAATTAAAGTTTATATTGACATACAAACAGATATTCTTACTTTTTATGGAAATGGAGAAATTTAGATTTTTCCTCATTAAGACGCCTTTGCCTAGAAAAAAATATTTAAAAATATATAGTTAGATTCCGCATTGAAAGTACAAATAAACACATATTTTTACTGATGGTATGTTGATAAGAAAGTACTGAAAATATCAAATAAAGAAAATAAATAGTACGCGCGTGAAGTAACCAGCTGACTGTGAGACGGGAGCTAGCCGAGACAAGCAAGGTCAGGAGACAAACACCTGGGCTAGCTTTATCACAAGTTTTCATAAACACAGGAGTAAAATTACGCCCAACGCTCGCTTATCATCATCTCTCGGCCAGTGCGTGCGGTATTGCGCCGTTCAAGTCCAGGCGTGTGTAAATAATTTATTTAATACCCTCGAAACTTATTGGCGTACCACTAAGCAAACAATGCCGAATTCCTCTTAATAATGCAAAGTTTTTTCTCAATATTTTTTTACATTTTTACAAATGGCCAATAAGCCTAAAAGTAAGTAAAATCAGATTATCTGTCTCTCTGTACACAATAAAAATAAGGATTACTTCTTATCATAACCTACCAAACGTCAGCTTCAAAATGAGCTCTCGTTCAATGTTCTACAGTAAATGGTTCCAGAGTTCTGAGCGCTGAAAGAGGTTTTTTTTCTAAAATACGCAAATTTTGTCGCTCAACAATACGAAAACCGTTTGACTTTCGATAGTATATTTTTGTAAGTGCACTCTCCTCAGCACCTTCTATAAATAGGAAAAATTGGAGTATAAAAAATGCGAGGTTTTTTACTGATCGATTTCATATGGAATAACTCATATAATAAAATATGCGGGATGCAAGGAAACTCAGAAGCACTTTCCCTTAGACTGAATTTTAGGGATACATAAACTAGCCAAACGGTATTTGGACAGTCTTGGGAATTTAGCATTTAAGAAGTATGTCTTATACGGACTTGTTTACTTAAAAGCTGTTCCACTGGTAACACTGCAGTCGTCCATACGCTCACTGCCTAGGAACTGCATGTAATGTACGTGGGCGTGCGAAATGCTGGCATTGTTTCCACTCCCTCAAGTCACTCTCTCCGAGCAGTTTCTCATGACATCTCCACAGATTAGGATCAGCTTGCCCCTTGGGTCAAAACGTTAATGATATACCAAGGGAAATGAATCTCCGCAGGGGTCTCCACAAATGCTATTTCTAACCATTTCTAACGCTGTTTTTTTTTTACGTATCTGTGCGACGAACCTTTTTTCTATGACTGTACTTGCATTAGTGAACACAGAAATTTTTATATCTTGTGATGATAAAAGCGTTATGACGATTGTTTTTCAGAGTGAAAACCCAGGCTGCCTATGAAAGTAAAAAAAATAGAGTTTGAATAATTAAAGGTTTACACATCTCTCTTATTTCAAAAATAAATTTACTGACACCGATTTTTTAAGGGGAGGCAGAGGTGAAATTTTCGAACAAAACTGAAAAAAAATGAAAATTTGGTTTTTTCCATTTTTATTATCTTTATTTTGATATTCCGATGTTAGTTTTTGATTTTGTGCCCTTAAAAGTATGAAATTAAAATCAAGATAACTGTATTACTATATTATTCCCATAATAAACTAATACTTATCAATATTTATATACCTTGTCTGAACATATAAATAAAAAGAAATATTGAAAATTTCTTACAATATGGTGCATGGAGCATTTTATATCAAACGATATAAAGTTTTATAAAATTATTAATATTTACAGAATTATTGTACTTAGAAAGTTGAAACTTGGTATGTCCATTACTAATAACATACTTAGTATCCATGATCAATTTCAAACAAATCGGATAAATTTTGTGGATTTTGAAATACTCACCTCTGCTTCCCCTTAAATGTAGGTCTATAACATATTTAATATAACCAAAACAGAAGCTGAAACTGCATTTAAAAAGGGTATGACATAATTACAACAAAAGGCTTTTAAGGAATCTGGAGGTTCATTTCCGCCCTCACATAAGTCCGCCATCGGTCCCTATCCTGAGCAAGATTAATCCAGTTCCTACCATCACATCCCACCTCCCCAAATCCACTTTAATATTACCTTCCCATCTACGTCTCTGCCTCCCGAAAGGTCTTATTCCCTCCGGCCTCCCAACTAACTCTATATGCGTGCTACATGCCCTGACATATCAAACGTCTGGATTTAATGTTCCTAATTATGCCAGGTGAAGAATACAATGCGTGCAGTTCTGTGTTGTGTAACATTCTCCATTCTCCTGTAGCTTCATCCTCTTAGCCTCAAATATTTTCCTAAGAACCTTATTCTCAAACACTCTTAATCTCTGTTCCTCTCTCAAAGTGAGAATTCAAGTTTCATAACCATGCAGAACAACCGATAACAGATTTTTTGACAGCAGACTAGATGACAAAAGCTTCTCAACCGAAAATAACAGGCATTTCCCGTATTTATTCTGAGGTTAATTTCCTCTCGAGTGTGATTTATATTGTTACTGTTGCTCCAAGATATTTGAATTTTTCCACTAAATTTATTGACACCGATATTTGAAATGTAGGTTTATAACATATTTAATATAACCAAAACAGAATCCGAAACTGTAATTATAAAGCGTATGGCATTTAGTGCTTAAATAGAGCATTAACTATATAAATGGCCCTTACTTACTTACTGGCTTTTAAGGAACCCGCAGGTTCATTGCCGCCCTCACATAAGCCCGCCATAGGTCCCTATCCTGAGCAAGATTAATCCAGTATCTATCATAATATCCCACCTCCCTCAAATCCATTTTAATATTACCCACACATCTGCGTCTCGGCTTCGCCAAAGGTCTTTTTCCCTCCGGCCTTCCAACTAACACTCTATATGCATTTCTGGATTCGCCCATCTCAAACGTCTGGATTTAATGTTTCTAATTATGTCAGGTGAAAAATACTATGCGTGCAGTTCTGCGTTGTGTAACTTTCTCCAGTCTCCTGTAACTTCATCCCTCTTAGCCCCGAATATTTTCCTAAGAACCTTATTCTCAAACACCCTTAACCTCTGTTCCTCTCTCAAAGTGAGAGACCAAGTTTCACAACCATACAGAGCAACCGGTAAAATGACCCTACAGTGTGAATAAAAGAATGTTATTGATAATAATTGAGGACCTAACATTCTAAATGTGCTAAGTGCCAAAAACAACTTTCTGATATATTGATGAAAAACACACTGCGAAATGCATGTTGAGATACCTACAACACCGTCTTTTGGAGCACGAATGAGTCACTTACAGTTGAGCTACGACAAACACAATTTAGTATGATATTCTCATATGGATGTTCCTCCCTTAGATTAAATTTGAAAAATTGGCACTTAGCACATTTAGATTGTTAGGTCTTCAATTGAGAGATGTAGTCCAAGATAACAAATATATTAAACTACGATAGACCAATATATTAAATTAACATTTTTGCATCTTCCGCTCCTATTGTAGCCTATGTCCTCTGTAACAATAACAATGTCAAAGATACATCGGAAGAGGACATAGATTGCCAAATTTTGTCTTCTCTGCCATGCTTATTTTGAGATTAGACTAAGAAAGTTCATTAAAAACTCTTAAATTGTAATCAATAAGTTAATGTGCGATTTTCAATGTTATTTTCCTATCCGAGTTGAAAACTGTGGATACACAGAGAATAGGACCTTAACAATCATGAAGCAACTGATCAAATAATATTGTTTAAACATACTATTGTTCTCCAAGAATAGAAGTACTGTAAGTAAAACAAAATGGCTCCGCTTATTACAATAACGTATGGATGTCGATTCTGATTAGCTCTGCTCCCTGTGATTAATAACGTCACGATAGCTTTAACGAATAAAGGCCCATTCACAATGAAAATTAAACATAACAGTGACATAAACTCAGAAGTTTGCGCCCAGGTTACCAAATGGGATCATTCACAGTGATTCACATAAACACTGACATAAACATTGCCGCTAGACGTTAATATGAAAGTTTGCAAACTCCAAACTTTCATGCTTATGTTTACATGATTTGCAAACAGTACACAATCGTGGGGCGCTGAAGTATTATGACAGAATATGAGGAAATGACGTCGTTGTTATGTTTCCATGGTTACCAAGTATCTTTGCGGTTATGTTTATGTTCCCATGAATGTTCTTGATTTTACCGTAACGTTTACATTTTTAAGTTAACGCTTAGATTATGTTTAATTTTCATTGTGAATGGGCCTTAAGGCTGGTCCACAATAAAACGGGAACGGAAACGGCAAGAGAACGAGAACGGAAATATTGTTAACATAAATATGTATTTAAATGTAAGCATTCACAATTAACGAGAAGCTTGCCGGAGTCCGGGAACGGGAACGTGAAAGTTAATTATGAATGCTCACATTTAAATACATTTATTTTAACAATATTTCCGTTCTCGTTGTCGTTTCCGTTCCCAGTTTATTGTGAATCAGCCTTTACGGTGAAGTGCGCGAACTGTCTACTATTCTGCAATAAATTGTATTATAGTTTTTTTTATAATCATATGAAACTTTACTAGATCATTAAGATATTTAGCCTATATATTTAATCTATTCAAGAATTTTCGCACTTTTCGCCTTAAGTCCATACTTTGGACACGTTTCCGACCTACATTAGCCCCACACACAGTAGAAGTCGTTTGTCATGTTATCACGACGCTATATTTACATATCATTAATTGCAGCTATATAGCTTTCTGTAACAGCGAGTAATTTTATAACGGTATTTTGTACAGCCCTGCTTTTTCGCTTGTACATGGACTGAAACATGAAGTAATCTACTATTACATTTGTGTTCTTCGTTAACAAAGCGTAAACTTGTGATGAAGTTGGAATGAAGCAATTAGCGTATGATATAGCGCGAACAATATGGAACACGTACTATATACATCCTAGAGCTTTGAATATTTTAACCCCTTTTTTGTGACGTGCTGGGTCTCCTCTTCTCACAGCAACGAGTGGGAATGAGCGCCAGTCGACTTTCAATTTCCTCTTTTGACTAGGCTACATACAGTACTGTGAAGTGTATGTACGAGTGAATCGCTCTCGCTTGAGGCCCTAAGCTGTTTGTGCAGGAAAATGTTACGGAAATAGCGCAAAAGAATGCAAAACTGTTAGTTGCTAAAAGAGCGTAGGTGAGGAATAAACGGGGAAGTACGTCCCACACTACTATACTGTAAGCAATTAAAATAACCGGTATTGGCAGTAATATCTGACGAGGTATTAGCACATGGATAAGGAGGGCAAAGATAAACATGCAGGGTTCGAGAAGGAAGAGAATTAACAGAGGGAATAATAGGCAGAAATGAGATTCTTAAGATATGTCGCTGGCTGTACTCTTAGAGATCACATTAGAAGTGAAGATATAAGAGCACACCTGAATATTTTTTGTTTGAATAAGAGAATTGAAGAAATTCAAGTTCAGTGGAAGGAACATATATCCCGGATGCCGGATGAAAGATTAGTAAAACAGGTTCTGCAATATCACCCAACAGGGGTGCGTGATATCGGCAGACCTAGGCGTCGTTAGGAAGACAACTTCTGAGACGAAATAGGCCAAATGGCCTATCTTGTTGTTGTTGTTGATGATGATGATGATGATGATGATGATGATGATGATGATGATATAGGCAGAGGAACGCAAAGAGAAGAAGAAGATGAAAGAGAAGAAGAAGATGAAAGAGAAGCAAGAACGTGAAAGAAGGAAAGATAGCAAGATAAGAAAAGAAAGAGAAGCGAAAAGTTTAAGAGACAGAAAGACAGCAAGAGAAGCGAGAGAGGAAGAAAAGAAAATGAAGAGAAGCGAAAAGAGGAAGAGACAAGAAAATAGCAAGAGAAGCGAAAAGATAGAGAAGAAAATGAGGAGCAAAAAGAGGGAAAGAAGAAATAAAGAGAAGCGAAAAGATGAAGAGACGGGAAAATACCAAGAGAAGCGAAAAGAATGAGAGAATGTTACATGTTATGTTTTATTTAACGACGCTCGCAACTGCAGAGGTTATATCAGCGTCGCCGAATGTGCCGGAATTTTGTTCCGCAGGAGTTCTTTTACATGCCAGTAAATCTACTGACATGAGCCTGTTGCATTTAAGCACACTTAAATGCCTCGCCCGGGATCGAACCCGCAACCTTGGGCATAGAAGGCCAGCGTTATACCAACTCGCCAACCATATCGACAAGAAGGAGAGAAGAAAATAAAGAGAAGCGAAAAGAGGAAGAAACGGGAAAATACGAGAGAAGAAAAGGGAAAATAAAGAGGAGCAAAAGAGAGAGAAAATAAAGAGGAGCAAAAGAAAAGAGAAAATAAAGAGACAGGAAAAGAAAATAATGCCAAAAAGAAGAGAATAAAGAGGAAGAAAAGAAGAAAAAAATAAAGAGGAGCAAAAATAGAGAAGAAAAAGAAGAAGAAAATAAAGAGAAGCAAAAAGAAAAAATAAAGAACAGACGGGAAAATGCCAAGAGAAGCGAAAAAAGGGAGAGAAGAAAATAAAGAGAAGCAAAAAGAGGAAAAGAAGAAAATAAATAGAAGCAAAAAGAAGTAGAGACAAAAGGAAAATAAAGAGGAGCAAAAAGTGGAAGAGAAGTAAAGAAAAGAGGAAGAGAAGAAAATAAAGAGGAGCAAAATAGGAAAAGAAGAAAATAAAGAGAAGCGAAAATAGGAAGAGACAGGAAAATACCAAGAGAAGCGAAAAAAGGAGAGAAGAAAATAAAGAGGATCAAAAAGAGGAAGAGAAGAAAATATAAAGACGAGCAAAAGGAGGAAGAGAAGAAGATAAAGGGGAGGAAAAATAGGAAGAGAAGAAAATAAAGAGGACCAAAAAGAGGAAGAGAAGAAAATAAAAAGGAGCAAAAAGAGGAAGAGAAGAAAATAAAGAGGTGAAAAAAGAGGAAGAGAAGAAAATAAAGAGGAGCGAAAAGAGGGAAAGAAGAAGGTAAAGGGAAGCAAAAAGAGGAAGAGACGGGAATATAGCAGGAAATGAATTTTGTGAAACGCGGGAAAACGTATAATAATCAGAAAGTATGTGTCACCTTCGTGACATTCGTTCATACACTGTAACTTCAGGGCTAGTGCCAATATCATTATCACGGAGTGCAGTAATGTGTAACTCTAGCGTCAAATGAAGAAAGAAAATGGCCAGCTGACTTCGGCGGAGCTCTTCAAGTTCTGCAGCACATGGAACAGCAACACGTGTCTATTTATGGAAAGAGTAGGCCTACTTTATGAGAACTTCTTCTCCGTGATGAACGTGGATAGCGGCGCCTCATGAAATGTTCGAGCCCAGCTGGCTCTTGTTTTCGACGCCCTCAGTACCAGCTGTGGATTCTTCACTGGCTGAAACTCATAATTACTGGCTGCTATTACCTCTCAGCTGCTTCATCACGGATTGTGTGACGTCACAACACTGGGCTTTAGGAAGCACCTGCAGGTGTTCTTGTGTACGATCTTATACATTGATATTGCAAAGGTTCGCAGAATTTTATGCCATCTTGTGGGAAAACACTGGCATAACATAACATCTTCCTCGGCTTTATTTTAAAAAGTTTAAGATGTCTCCATTTAATTTACTTAACACTTAGTAACTGTAATTACTCTACAATTTTTATGTTCTTCCTTTTCCCTTTCTTCTGAACTACCGATGAATGGCCCTCCTTCTATTCTTAAGGGCTGTAATCTCCGTTAGTGCAGATACGGAATTAAAATTTGGAGCGAGACTTGATGGGAGTCCACCTGTATGTAGGCAACAATTTCGCACGAGTGTCCACAAGTAGCATATATACATATATATATATATATATATATATATATATATATATATATATATGTGTGTGTGTGTGTGTGTGTGTGTGTGTGTGTGTATAGGGATATTTTATTTCCGTATATATTTAATAAATATATTGGCTATTGTTTTTACTGCAATGCACCTAGTATATTGTAAGCCAAACACAATAAGGGAGCTCCAAATTTTATTTCCGTATCTGTACATTTTTAAATAAATCTCTCATTGTTGCTTTTGTTATTTAGTCAACTGTACCTAGATAGTTTTAAACCTCACAAGTAAAGTGAAAGGAAAACGATGAAAAAGTGGAAGAAAGGAAGACGATGAAAAATTGAAAGAAAGGAAGACGATGAAAAAGTGAAAGAAAGGAAGAGGATGAAAAGGTGAAAGAAAGGAAGACGATGAAAAGTGAAAGAAAGGAAGACGATGAAAAAGTGAAAGAAAGGAAGACAATGATAAAGTGAAGGGAAGACGATGAAAAATTGAAAAAAAGGATGACGATGAAAAATTGAAAGAAAGGAAGACGATGAAAAAGTGAAAGAAAGGAAGACGATGAAAAAGTGAAAGAAAGGAAGACGATGTAAAATTGAAAGAAAGGAAGAATATGAAAAAGTGAAAGAAAGGAAGACGATGAAAAAGTGAAAGAAAGGAAGACGATGAAAAAGTGAAAGAAAGGAAGACGATGAAAATTTGAAAGAAAGGAAGACGATGAACATTTGAAAGAAAGGAAGACGATGAAAGAAAGGAAGACGATGAACATTTGAAAGAAAGGAAGACGATGAAAAAATGAAAGTGAAAGAAAGGAAGACGATGAAAATTTGAAAGAAAGGAAGACGATGAAAAAAAGAAAGAAAGGAAGACGATGAACATTTGAAAGAAAGGACGATGACGAAAGAAAAAGACGATGAAAGAAAGGAAGACGATGAAAATTTGAAAGAAAGGAAGACGATGAAAAAGTGAAAGAAAGGAAGACGATGAACATTTGAAAGAAAGGAAGACGATGAAAAAGTGAAAGAAAGGAAGACGATGAAAATTTGAAAGAAAGGAAGACGATGAAAAATTGAAAGAAAGGAAGACGACGAAAAATTGAAACAAAGGAAGAGGATGAAACAGTGACAGGAAGGAAGACAATGAAAATTGAAAGAAAGGAAAAAGATAGAAAAATGGCAGAAAAGAAAAGGATAACAAATGCTTTATAAAAATGATGCAGAGGAAAACTATGGAAGAAGACGAATAAAGATTGTGAAGACATGGTATAGAATTCAAGATGAAAATATTATAATAAGAAATTGAAAAAAAAAAAAACAAAATAGAAAAGATAGGGATTGAAGAAATGACACAAAAGTAGAGGATCAAAATGTCGCTAAAAATTGGTAATACAATGACAGCAAGAAAGGGGATAAAAGTGTCAGAAAGACAGAGCATGACAAATTGACACAATACAAGGGGATGGAAAAAATGACATAAAGAAAGAAGATACGAAAAGTGACACGGAAAGAGGCTGAAAATAGAACAGAAAGAAAGAAGTTAAAGATTTATGAGAAATAAGTAGATCAATACGATGGAAAAAATGACAGCGATAAAAAATTTACTGATAACGTAAAAATAAGTCCAAGTGGCACATTAACAATGAAAATGATATAAATGAGATCAAAGATGTCGGAAAGAGAATGGCGGTACTGATAATGGCAAGGAGATAGAAGTATTTAAAATATCATGGAGGGAAATAGAAAAAGACATTAAAACAGTGGCGACTCGTGATATTTTTTGTATGTAGGATATGAGATTGACGACTGATGACCAAGACAGAAACTAATAATAGTAATAATAATAATAACAATAATAATAATAATAATAATAATAATAATAATAAATAATAATAATAATATTAAAATAATAATAAATAATATTAAAATAATAGTATTAATAAGAATAATAATAATAATAGCCTAATAATAATAGAGCATGCAAAATCAATACATGTAGGCCTATGTTAGTCTTTGACTCACCATTCTGGAACTGGCAATTTATTTCGATTCTCCTCCCCTTTTTAGTTGTGAAGATGGCTCCTAAGCCATTGTACTGCCCGATATTTACCGATGCTCCATCGTACGTTTGCCAATTAATTTCTTGCTACAGTTAAATTCTTCCAAATGATCAGATACAACTCCAGATATTCTTTCGGCTGTTCTATCATCTGAAAGTCTTGTTAATTCTTGTATTTACTACAGCTTATTTTATTTATCTTTATGTACTTTTGTTTTTATTTTATATGATATGTTAAATTATTTATTATTTTGTTTATTCTATTCTTTTAAAATGACCAATGAACTGCAGGCTACAAGGATACTTGAAAATTCTTATTGTAGTTTCTGACAGGGTCCCCATCATCCAGAAAGAAGGGTTGTAGTATTAGGATACACGGTCATATCCTCAACGCGGTTAAACTCAAGCCATATCCCTTCCTCCGCACTCTCCCCTGTCCCCTAACTTCAATGCTAGAAGAACACCGTTTGCTGTTTTCTCGGAAATTATTTCTGAGCTGTGCAGTGGCGACAACTCACGAGAGAAAGTGGAAGCTTAAAGGAAATTATTACGTCGGGACGCATTGAAAATCAAAATCTGTAATTAAAATGTTTTCTATTCTCAGAGGCACGAAATTAAACTATAGGATCATCCTCATATCCTTCATGGAGGAATCGCCACTGCATTAAAATAAGAAAGAAACAAATGAACAAAGTAAATAGAAAGACGGAAGAAAACCAAAGAACCCATCAAAGTACTCGTAGGATGAAGAACATTAAACGAACGGTTTGATGTTGACCATCTCAGCAGTCTTAACGTATTTCGTTTTAATTTTTATTTACCAAACATCGCAGAGATTGAAGAGTACTTCTACACGCATGTGGTGACATCACCAGTAACGTCTTGCGGACATCAGCATGCGGTACCGGAAGACAATTCTAGCATATAAATTAAGCATACAATAAATATCTGCGTGCAATTTGTATCTTCCCACGCTAAATGACTTGTCTCTATTACCTGCAGGCAAATGCAGTACTTTGCAGTACCGCTCCTTCCTACTTCCTACTCATTCATCATCGATGTCGCATTTTTCACTGAAGCCAAGTAACTTTCGCATTTTGCATTGCGATATTATAAACGTAGCTGTAGTTTGTTTTTATACGCAGAAAAGGTTCCCGCCAAGGATTGTGAGCTTTCACATGGTCTTATATTGGCTTCTTTCCTTCCTTTCTTCCCTCCTTCCCTCCCTTTCTTCCCTCCTTCCCTCCCTTTCTTCCTTTCTTTCTTCCTTTCTGCCTTTCTTCCATCATTCCTTCCTTTCTTTCTTCCTTCCTTCCATTCTTCTTTTCCTTCTTTCTTTTTTCCTTCCTTCCTTTCTTCCTTCCATTCTTCTTTTCCTTCTTTCTTTTTTCCTTCCTTCCTTTTTTTCTTCCTTTCTTTCTTTCTTTCTTTCTTCCATCCTGTCTTCCTTCCATTCTTCCTTTCTTTCTTCCTTTCTTTCTTTTTTCCTTTCTTCCTTTTTTCCTTTCTTTCTTTTTCCTTTCTTCCATTCTTCCTTTCTTTCTTCCTTTTTTCCTTCCTTTCTTTCTTCCTTCCTTCCTTTCTTCCATCCTGTCTTCCTTCCATTCTTCCTTTCTTCCTTCCTTTCTTTCTTCCTTCCTTCCATCCTGTCTTCCTTCCATTCTTCCTTCCTTTCTTCCATCCTGTCTTCCTTCCATTCTTCCTTTCTTTCTTCCTTTTTTTCTTTCTTTTTTCCTTTCTTCCTTTTTTCCTTTCTTTCTTTTTTCCTTCCTTCCATTCTTCCTTTCTTTAATGCTTTAAATTTCTTCCTTTTCTCCTTCCTTCCTTTCTTTCTTCCTTCCTTCCTTTCTTCCATCCTGTCTTCCTTTCTTCCTTCCTTTCTTTCTTCCTTCCTTTCTTCCATCCTGTCTTCCTTCCATTCATCCTTTCTTTCTTCCTTCCTTTCTTCCTTCCTTTCTTCCATCCTGTCTTCCTTCCATTCTTCCTTTCTTCCTTCCTTTCTTCCTTCCTTTCTTCCTTCCTTTCTTCCTTTCTTTCTTCCTTTCTTTCTTCCTTTTTCCGTCCTTCCTTTCTTCCTTTCTTCCATACTTTCTTCCTTTCTTTCTTCCTTTCTTTCTTTCTTCCTTTCTTTCTTCCTTCCATTCTTCTTTTCCTTCTTTCTTTCTTCCTTTCTTCCTTTCTTTCTTCCTTCCTTTCTTTTTTCCTTCCTTTCTTCCTTTTTTCCTTTCTTTCTTTCTTCCTTCCTTTCTTCCTTCCTTTCTTCCATCCTGTCTTCCTTCCTTTCTTCCATCATGTCTTCCTTCCATTCTTCCTTCCTTTCTTTCTTTCTTCCTTTCTTTCTTTCTTCCTTCCTTTCTTGCTTTCTTCCTTCCTTTCTTTCTTCTTCCTTCCTTTCTTTCTTCTTTTCTTCCTTTCTTTCTTTCTTTCTTTCTTTCTTTCTTTCTTTCTTTCTTTCTTTCATCTTCTCCTTAAAAGCCAAGTGAGGTGTAGGGTGTCAGGGGTTTGAACTCCCTTCCCTTTAACTTTTTGAAAAAAAATTGCGTATGTAGATTTGAGTACTGTATTTTTTTTATCCATAATCGTTCCCCTTCTGTAATTTTTCACTGTCAGAGTAACAAAATCTACATCGACATAAGGCATAGTCTTCCTATTCCTTCAATATCATCCCTGCCCTTGGTGCTGCGGCACGTTCGAAATAAAACAACGCTATCTTTATTATAGAGAGACCTACCGCCTAGTACCGACCTTGTAATAAAATGAAGCCGACACAATATGAAATTTAACTTATTGCGAAACATATTGAAATGGTTGTTTTGACAGTTCTGCAGTGCAGATGATGTTAAATATTGTGCATTGTCGATTTTAAACTCATTTTAAGAGCGGTATTCACCCGTTCGTTAGTTTGAGTTCTGACTTTATTGTGAAACGTTCGTGTAACGTTTTGTGCATTTGAGAGTTAATTTTTTAATATAAACTTCACAGTGTCGTTCCGGTTCTTTGATACGTCTAAGCCTAGATCATAATTCTGTGGTGTTCGGGTAAAGGGGTATAAGTCATTTTTTTGTCCAGGTGGAATTTTGTTCCCCAGATGAACACACAAGTTCAATTATACAAGTGGGTGTGCAAAAATCGAAGAATACAAGCAGTTGATGTGTTTTATTTGTGTAGAAAATTATTTGTAATAAGGGTTCCAAGTTTAATTTTCATTTATCTCAGAACTCATTTTTATGACTTATCTCCCTTTACCCAAACACCACAGATATATACCCAGATTGCTCGGCATTATAGGTTTTCACGGTAACAACTTTTGTCAGGCTTACTATGCAGCCATCTAGTTGTTACATAAGGAGTCACGTCATAACTCCCATTTGAATTGCATTAGCGACTGTACTGCCATCTCGTGTTCGTTTACGGCGGACTGGTGGCGATCCTGGCGGTTGTTCTCTTCAAAGTGCAACCGATTTTAACATAGGAATGAGCAATCTATATGTGATCTGGGGTCTAAGCTACCGCAAGGCTCAATTTTACATTTTTTTTTTTAGCAAAAAGTCGCGTTGTGATTCTCACAAGGACAGTGAAAATCAGGTTGCCACTTTTGGTACAATTGTATTGATCTGGTACAATTGTAAGTGATCTGTACCCTGGCACGTACAACTACCTTTTTGGTACAATTTTAAATTGTTTAGTATAATCTGTACTTTCTTCTATTTTCAGTATTAAAACAGACATTATTACAACTGGCTTTAATAAAGTTGAACAAATTATCGATTGCTACCAAGTTGGTAGTACCAACACCAACGCTGTGATTATTACCGGCAGCTGATAATCAGATTTACAGCCCACTTTAAGGTCAACACATTAACAGAGAATGTAAATAATTAGAAACCGGTATTGAAATGTTATTTTCTTTCGTTCATCTCTTGACCCATTGGCCATTGTTGATGTACTACGATAACTGTCACTGTTGCAAAAGCAGGATTTGACTGGTTATTATGATGTCATTTGTCTTTAATTCTATGTATTGTACCTAGATACTATTTGTTTTCTTTTTATTCTTTTTGCTACAATTCGCAATATAGTATTTATCGCAATGTATAGCCCTGAACACTATTTATGACTGTTATTCCAGTGTCTTAAATATTTTACCAGTTTTGGCAACGTTTGTATGATTACCAATCTATTCTAATTGTGTATTGTTCAGCAATGGTTATCATCAATATTAAAAAACTAAAATAAAGTTTGTTAGTTTTAGCCCATGTACTGGGTTTTTGCCGGAAGGGAGAATTACTGAGAATTGACCGTCATAATAAAATTCGCTCCATGATTGCCAATGAACTTCGCCGGGCTGATAAGTATGAGGTGTACGAGGAAATTGGGTGCCTTTCTGCTGACGGTTCAACTCGAAGAGCAGATATCATTGTTATAGACCGAAAAAAAAAATGTGGACTCATTCTCGATCCCACAGTCCGTTTTGAGAACAGCGAGGAACAACCTAGAGAAGTCTGCAAAGAAAAACGGACAATTCATCTGCCATGCTGCAGTGATTTGGGGACCAAATACAACATGAAGACATGGGACGTTATAGGAATTATGATTGGGGCTAGAGGCACAATCCCACGGGAGTCCTTAGAAGTCTTCCGAAAATTAAAAGTTCCTGGCAGCACCTGGACATGATATTCTTTACTGCACTGAAGTCATCGATTAGCATTAGTCATCATTTATATTCTTTATAAAATGTAATTTGGCTTGTAGCCTAAATTGTTTGTTGCATTTCCAATAATTTTTTCAATGATAGCCTACCTAACTAGGGTTTCTATTAAAGAAAAAATTGAATTAAATATAAATATTCATTTAGAATTGATTAGGAGGCCGATTATTAAACCCTGGTTGGGACGGCTATCAAATATCTATTAATGTTTATGATTTTCTTTGTTAAAACAACACATGTTTGCAGATACATGTATTCCTTATTTTCGGAGCCTTCTTTGTCTATGCCAAGTCTATGTAAATGTGTTCATGCTCTTTTTTCTGTATTTGTAATTTACATATGTGTCTTCACGAGAAAACTGGGCTGGTAAAATTTTGGTACATTATAGAAAAAAAAATCTGTACAATCTGGTACAATTTTCAGAGAAATCTGGTGCATTTTACTTTCGGCCTGTGGCAACACTGGTGAACATTTCACATTGACAAATGTTTTTCGCAGCCGCAACACGACTATGTTGTCGCGAACGTTCTTCCCGAAACTAGTTTCACATTCCCCTGTGAAAACTGACCTGATAATAATAATAATAATAATAATAATAATAATAATAATAATAATAATAATAATAATAATAACAATGTGCTTATAATGTACATCTCTCTTTTCATCGACGCTACAAAACCTCTTAAGTTGATACAGCGTTGTTCATTGACATAGGTCTATATAATAGTAATATACGTTACAAGAGCGGTATGTTGACGTTTTCATGGTCGAGGAAAAGATTGAAAAAGGGAAACGTAAGTTGAGCTTTTTTAATTTCCGAGAACATGAAAACAAACATACCGCTCGCGTATTGTACATTATTTTGTGCGAAGATCGTTTATTACATACCTGAAAGACGAATTTCTAATTAGTTGCAATGAAATCTCCATGTTGGTTTCTGTTTAATGACGCCAACTTCGGAACACCAAAATATCTTTCTCCAACATTGTTGCTGTAAAATGTTTTCTGAGTTTACTATACTCCAGCAGGCCGTGATATACGTCTGTCTTTTTTTCCCCAGTCTATAAATGCGAACTTAAAACAAACGGTAAGGTTATGTAATGATTTATTTTTCATTTTAATATTTTAACAATATTATTTTATAATATATTGCAGTAATAACATCGGCATCTGGAATCTCGTTGATTTTTTCTTGGCTTCCTTAATGTTACTTGTATCAGGAATGCAATAAGTTTCGTGGAGTAGTAGACTTTACTTAATTTTTGCAAATATTTAAAAACAATAATTAACATTGCAATTTAGGTGAAATTGCAGTGGTAAGTTTCAATTTATAATTATTACTATGTTAAACGTCTCTAAAAATAATATGTTAAAAGCCTAAAGCAGTAAAATGAATGTCGCGCTTAAGCGGTAAGAAGAGGGAAATTGTTATGTGTGTTAGGTTGGGAATACTGAATGTGGTATTTCACACTTACCGCGTATTGGTTCTGTGCGGAAAACAAGTAAATACGCGCGATCTCGCACAAAAATATTCTATGGCACGGTGCAAGAACTTACGCATTTCACAACAATGGCCCATCGTCTTTGAACGATATTCCTATATTGAATTCATTGCAGTGGTTCCCAACCTTTTTTGACTGAACACTTTACTGAACGCACACGATATCGCGACACACTTATTTGTTTTTATTAATAACAATATAATAACAACAACCAGTGATTTTCTTGTGGAGGAAAAGGTGATGGAACTCTGTGTAGAATATTTCATAGCGGGCGGGAAGATGATTACTGTTCACTGCACATGAATTTTGTCGTTTTATATTCTTCTATTCGTGCAACTAAGACTTTCAAGGTCTAAGCTGAATTCAAAGAAAATCTATACTAATAATAAATCTGTAGCTGAAATTTTTCTGGTAATTTTCGATTTTCCAAAAGTAATTGGTCCTAACATATAAAGGGTTTGCGGAAAAACGATTAATGTTACAGTATTCTTAAGGTTGATGTCATTATCTAATTCAATGGATCACTGCGAAATTTAATGTTGTTCTTATGAAAATATGGTAAAAAGGAGAATTATCACCACGAATACAGTAATCCTTTCCTTTATTTTCTATAGAAACAGCTCTACATCTTGCAGTTATAGACTCAATTAGATCATTATCTAATCCTTAATAGAAATGTGACATTCATCGTTTTTCCCGCAAGCTCTTCATATATAATTAACCGCCCTGAAACCGAAAATCGCTTTTTTGAAATTTTTGTTTGTATGTCTGTCTGTCTGGATGTTTGTTACCTTTCCACGTGATAATGTCTGAACCGATTCATATGAAAATTGGGATATAAATTAAGTTCGTTGTAACTTAGAATTTAGGCTATATGGCATTCAAAATATTTTATTTAAAAGGGGTTATAAGGGGCTTGAATTAAATAAATCGAAATATCTCCCTTATTATTAATTTTCATGAAAAATATTACATAACAAAAGTTTCTTTAAAACTAATTTCCGATAAGTTTTATTCCATGCAAAATTTTGATAGGACTGATATTTAATGAGATAAATGAGTTTCAAAATTACAATAATGCCATCTAAGGCGGTGTATTGAAATAAAAACAAATGACTTCGTCTATAAGGGACCTTGGACAACAACAATCGAAAGCTATGAAACATAGCCTACAGAGAATGTTTCTGTGTTTGTATGAAGTAACATCGGAAGCTAAATTAACCGATTTGTATAATTAATTATTAATTCACCATTGGAAAGTGTAGTTTCTCTAGATGAACTGTTATTATAGTAACGTCTGAGTGAATCGAGGACAGGTAAGATTAAAATAGCTTCTTATGCACAGAAAACTTGATAGGCATTCGTTTCCTGTATTTCCTAAAATAATTTTTATGACCAAATGAGTGGTTTCTGGATCAAAATGGTCGCATTTTAACTTTTTAATACAATTTAAGTAACAAAATAAACGATTTATTCATCTATCAAACACGAATGTTCCCTGATCAAATGTCCTATTTTAATTATGCAATTACTTTATATTTATTTCTAACGGTGCAGCGGAGCGCACGGGTACGGCTAGTTAAAAATATAATTATTCACACATATTTCGCTAGCAAGATGAAAAATGCAAGGAAAAGGTGCCGAAACGCCGTTCCAGCGGGTTCCGCCAGAAAAAAGCACTGATAACTTCTAAGTAATGTCGGCATCCACTGTTGTAGATAGGTCGATGTTAACACACAATCGGAAAAAAAAAAAAAACAAACTATGTGCCAAAAATCCCAACCTATCTATGCTGGATGTCCGCTAAAAGATTTTTATTGTCATTTTCGAAAACTCACCTATTTAAATTAATGTGAAGTCTGCTCTTGGTGGGTTGCACAGAGTTTCTGTATATGTGATTATGGTTCACAGGACACGTAAATAATCTTCAAGATGCAGTAGTCTTTTCCTTCGGTTAGATTTCCCTATTTTCTTGGTAGAAAATGCAGATTCAAACAAGTATGGCGTTGAGAACGGCAGTTCTAAATGTCTTTTTAGTTTATTCGGCACCATCTAGTGATTTGACAAAACATTTCCGCATATAAGACACTGGGGATTTTGTTTATATTTAACTCCATGCCATGTAAAACCATATTGCAAGTATTCATCAATATATTTACGAAAGACAGTACGTTTTTGTGAACCCTGAAGGGAATTTCCGCGCACATTTGAATTAGCACTGCTGCTATCTAATTCTAACCCAGAGCTTCATTCAGATTGTCTTTTTCGAATTAAAAATTTGTCCATGGTAAAATCTAAATAAAGCACTTTTCATAAAATAATCGCACTATAACCCTCTCAATCACTATATCTGACCAATATGTTCAGACGATTCTAAACTCTATTTATTACAAAGTGGGAAGAGTAAACAAATTACTAAGCATTGTTGCAGGTGTTCACGTTTCATTGGTAAAGTCTGTCTCAAAATAAAATGTACCATATCAAAGACTTCGTTGTAAATAAAAGAAATGTGTTGTAAAGAGACTTTCTGGATGACATAAAATTTATTTTTCAATTCCAATTTCGCGACACACTCCATGGGGCTGTGCGACACACCGGTTGGGAACCCCTGCACTAGTGTGTGCAGAGGAAAGAGTTGATTCAGGGAATCCACTCTTTTGTGTCTCTTTGTTGCTATTTCGCGCTGACGGAACAATTTTCTTGCGCCGTATCGCGCCTTGTGCAATCGATGTTTGTTCCGACAGCTCCGTTGTGTAACAAATTAGAGCACCGTCTTCCGTATCTTGTACGGATTCCCCAGGCTTGCCAACCAGACACGCTTTCGCTAAGTCTGCAGATTCAACTCTAAAAGCTGACTTTTATTTTTTTTTTCTGAAAGTGGCGATAAGTCTGCTGCTGTTACGTGTATGCGTGCCTACACTGTCATTTAACTATAAGGGTACTGGATTTACAGTATTTTCGCGTATAAATATGAATGTATAAAGTATTTTTTCCTCTGTTTCTATCAAACACAGACTAATGTCCTCTGCACCGTGTGATAAACAAACGTTGGTGAGTTGCGAGCTGGCCACAGAAAACAAATTATCTTTCATAGTTTTAATACAAAAATGGCAGAAAAAAAGTATTGCAAAAAATTATTGTTCTAAATTCAGCAACCATTTACTCAGAAACTGTTTAAGATAAAGGGCTGAAATTTTTAATGCTAATGTAAACTATGAGAAGGCTTTTCAAATCTTTATACGAAATAACGAGTAAAAGTCAGGATAGGAGAAGAAATGACAGAAGGAAGTGAAATTGGAAGAGGAGTACTTCAAGGATATCCTTTATCACCTACCCCACCTACCCTGTTCAACATCTACTTGGAGCATTTAGTGAAAAACTGTTTTCAGAACATGGGAGGAGTGATAGTAGGAGGAAGAAGAATAAAGTGTATCAGATTTGCTGATGATATGATGTTGTTAGCAGAAGAGGAGACGATACTAAGGGATATGCTACTCGAGCTAAATGACATCTGTGAGCAGTATGGAATGAAGATAAATGCAAACAAGACGAAGACCATGGTCACAGAAAGGAAAGTAAAGATGGTAAACTTCCGAATTCTAAATGAGGCAGTAGAGCAAGTGGACAGCTTCAAATACTTGGGGTGTACTATAAGCAATAACATGAGCTGCTGCCAAGAAGTCAAAAGGAGGATAGCAATGTCAACGGAAGCTTTTAATAGCAAAAGGAGCATCTTCTGCGGACCTCTGGAGAAAGAACTAAGGAAGAGACTAGTGAAGTGCTTTGTGTAGCATTGTAGGCCTATGGGGCAGAAACATGGACATTACGACGAAGTGAAGAGAAGCGAATAGAAGCATTTGAAATGTGGGTATGGAGAAGGATGGAGCGTGTGAAGTGGACAGACAGAATAAGAAACGAAGCTGTGTTGGAAAGAGTGGCTGAAAAAAGAATAATGCTGAAACTGATCAGAAAGAGGAAAAAGAATTGGCTGGGTCACTGGTTGAGAAGAAACTACCTTCTGAAGGATGCACTGAAAGGAATGGTGAACGGGAGAAAAGTTCGGGGCAGAAGAAGATATCGGATGATGGACGATATTAATAGGAAGGCAGAAAATAGGAAAGATTGGAGAATTATGGGTTTGCAGTGAACACTATGAATGAATCTCCAATAAAAACCAAAATTTTAGCTTTCCAGGGTAAAACTCAACTACGATGTAAAATTTTAATCAATAATAGTTCCATAGAACAAGTTACAAATTTCAGATATTTAGGGTGTGAAATCGGCACCACAAGTGAACTAGACTTACAAAAGAAATTACAGAGTTTCAATAGAGAACAATAAAATTAGGACACTTTTAAACAAAACACGAAAAGATACGATTTTAATAGATTATAAAGTCTTGGCGGTTCCAACTCTTCTTTACGGCTCGGAATGCTGGGCTCTTACAAAAAGTAAAAAAATAAAGTAGAAGTATTAAAAACGAGATTCTTGAGGGCAGTTGGTGGATATAGAAGGTCAGATAAACAATATAATGCAATAAGAGAAGAAGTGAACATATTTAATTTAAATAATAAAATTTAAAAAATATCAAGAAAATTATTATGATCATGTGGCGCGGATGCCAGATTCCCGCATTCCCAAAAAAATCTTACAGTATAAGCCTAAAGCAAGAAGAGAGAGAGGAAGACCTATGAAGAGATGGATGGACCAGTTTCTTTGAGAGGACGGAACAGGTCGAAAGGCCTAGTCCCTGATGATGATGATGATGATGATGATGATGATGATGATGATGATGATGATGATGATGATGATGATGATGATGATGATGATGATGATGTCTGAACGTATTAAAGAACGTCTTCACTGACTGACATACTCGTAGATTTAAGCCTATTAAGGAAATATTGTTCTTTCTGTAATGTAAAATTCACAAGTGTGCGAACGATTCCTTCTTGGTGACAATAATAATTTGTCCGTCAGAAAGAAGAGAGGTTGTTAGAATTTTCCTCTTGTGTTTAAACTTCTTTTAATTAAAGGATACTGTTTCAATAGTACATTATGCAACGAGCCTATAATGGTAGTAATTAAGACGCGAGTATGTTTATTAAACGAGCGCAAGCGAGTTTCATAATTTTCATACGAGCGTCTTAATTACCATTATAGGCAAGTTTCATACGACTTTTTATGCTCGACCATATTTCTAACTTGAAATTATTCATAAGTAAGTTATTCATGTTATTCTTATCTGACTGAGGAGCAATACCTCGTAAATTGTGAGATGTGCGCAGACGCGAAAGTATTGATTTTTTTTCCGAGAAACATATGTCGACACTGACCTTGATATAATCTAGAGAGTAAAATAAACATTAATCTTGATATAACCTTAAAATTGAATTAGACATTGAAAAACGAGATGACAAATTGAATTTATTTGAATATTATTTACAATTAATGCTAATTATTATAGTAACAGAACTGACTTTATTTCAAATATAGGTGATTTATTGTGCAATTGGTGAAATGAATTTGCGGGAATGTGCTTTGTGAAAGGCTGGAAGATGATGGTGAATTGAGATTTCAAATTTTATTTTGGATCGATTCTTCAACATAACCTTCTGCGACAGTATTGGATTTCCAGCCTCCGTGACGTTTCGCTAGTTGTCTTTCGATTGCATATCCGAGAATAATCGATACTTGCGCTTTCATATTCTGATTGGTGGAACACCTGAACTTTAATGAATAGGTGTACTTTAATGAGGTCCATTAAAGGGCTGCTACCAGGTGTATAATTACTACATTTCAGCATGGTCGAGCATAAACAATTTTAACATGCCAACCTTGGCTGGGTCATAGTGCCCCTCCCGAAAATTCCATTCCCCATAGGTACTGTACATATTGTACTGTGTTCTCCCGGCCTCGTAGGGTGGTCTGCGCTTGAAGGCAGTCGTCGTCGCTCGCTCTGTCCCTGCATTACGTATGCCGGAGCCCGGCGCACTATTTTGTAATTGTTTCATGAAGTCACATTGTACTCGCTTTCAATAGAAAGTAACGAGCGGTAATTCAGCTAGCATTTCAGACAAATAAACGCTCAATTAGCCGCTATTGTGCTCCACGCAGAGTGGGCTGCATCGTGACGTAAGCAGCCAGGGCCCGGTCTGAGAGCAGACCCCTACAACCTCTTCCTGTCTTGGATTACGTTAGTGTTTTACAGGCCGCTCTTACATACTGATTACTACGAAACTAGAATTATAATTAGGGCCAAGATTATGAATGAGGTTATGAGCAGGGTGCGAACTAACTCGGGGGATGGGGAGATTTCCTCCCTGTTGGAAAGTTATTCCCCTCTCATAAATTCATATTAACATCCATGCCAGGGATAAGATCTATCCCCCTAAAAAAATATAATTGTTTTAATACGAGTATATGTACTTACTTTATGAACTATAAAGCGTGGTGGGTATAAAGCAAGCAAAAAGAATAATATTGACGTATTATCATCACCGCAAGCTAATAACAATCAATAACTTAGGAATTACACATCTTATCTTGAGCCTGCTCATGGATATAATTATTATTCTGATCAAGATGCAAGACAAGCAACTCAGTGCGACCAAGCGTTGAGCCGTATCAAATGAGGATAATAATAATTTTATGTATGGTATTCTCTATATAGGATTCTATCCCCCCCTTCCTCATTAGAAATCTTAATTCGCACCCTGGTTATGACTAGGGAACTAATTTCTAGTTCCGTTCCTATTTTGTTTGCTGCGTCCTAGACTATGTCATTCAGATATCTCTACGTTTCGTGTACACAGGATCCCCTGTTAAAATTTTACTTACTTACTTACTGGCTTTTAAGGAACCCGGAGGTTCATTGCCGCCCTCACATAAGCCCGCCATTGGTCCCTATCCTGAGCAAAATTAATCCAGTCTCTACCATCATACCCCACCTCCCTCAAATCCATTTTAATATTATCCTCCCATCTACGACTCGGCCTCCCCATAGGTCTTTTTCCCTCCGGCCTCCCAACTAACACTCTATGTGCATTTCTGTATTCGCCCATACATGCCCTGCCCATATCAAACGTCTGGATTTAATGTTCCTAATTATGTCAGGTGAAGAATACAAAGCGTGCAGTTCTGCGTTGTGTAACTTTCTCCATTCTCCTGTAACTTCATCCCTCTTAGCCCCAAATATTTTCCTAAGTACCTTATTCTCAAACACCCTTAATCTCTGTTCCTCTCTCAAAGTGAGAGTCCAAGTTTCACAACCATACAGAACAACCGGTAATATAACTGTTTTATAAATTCTAACTTTCAGATTTTTTATAGGACCTAAAATGTCTAAATGGACCATGAAGTCCTATAAATGCCCGGACACTAATATCTGTGCCTAAAAAGTATCTTTTTAGTATTTGGCATATATTTAAAATAACAATAGAAGTTGTTAAAAATGCAAAAATACCACAAAAAACTACAAAAATGCTATTTAAAATGTAAGAAAATCTATTACAGATAAACACTGATCTGGCAAGTTCGTTCCATATTGGTCTTAAAAAGGGAGAGAAGAAAATGTTACTTAAGTTTCTGGAATAGAAGTTCGTTTGGAAAAGTTCATCAAGCATAAAAAGGAATGTTAGGATAGACGAGAGTTTACAAATTAGTTTTTGCGTCAATACACCCCCCATTATGCGAAATGAAATTGATCAATCAGCAATCAGTCACTTTCACTGGTATAATTTTAGTCTTCAGTTTCAGTAGTAGCCTACTCAATGTCAGCACCAGTTCTTTATACATAACCAACTTGATTGAATTCTGGCCTCAAATGCCTCCCAAATTAAAGAAGGTGGCATCACCATTGATGGACTCTAAATATTCTTTTGACTTCTGTAGAGCTGCATTATGCACTAGAACAAGGAACTGCGTTCTAGATAATCCCTATCGATTAGATAAGCTAAACATGGAGTTTGTAATGCTGGCTGCGTCTTATCAACGCGGAAAACATGGGTCGCAATTGATTGTTCCGTATTATTCAAAGCTCAGTATTGGTATATAGAGTATTCGGGCTATTCCATCTCAAATCGACCGAAATAAAGAGAAAATTAACCTTGCAATTTTTAAATACAATGAAACTTTTTCTGTCCGTTGACAACTGTGATACAATGCTTTGTGCAAAGTTTGAGGCATCAGAACTTCATAGTGTTTAAATTAAAAATATTTAAATTTATCGTATTTTCATAAAATTAGCAACTTTAAACTGTTGTGGCTCCGAAACCCTTTCACCCAATGATCAAAATCATGGTTTATTTTGATGCTGAGAAATTAAAGTTTATATTGACATGTAAACAGTTTTTCTTACTTTTTGCGGAAATGGAGAAATTTAGATTTTTCTTCATTAAGACGACTTTGACCACGAAAAAAATATTTTTAAAATATATGGTTAGATTCCGCATTGAAAGTACAAATAAACACATATTTTTACTGGTGCATTGTTGATAAGAAAGTATTGAAAATATCGAATAAAGAAAATAAATAGTTCGCGCGTGAAGTAACCAGCTGACTGTGAGACGGGAGCTAGCCGAGACAAGCAAGGCCAGGAGACAAACACGTCATATTTCGTCTAATAGCGCATAGCTGGGCTAGCTTTATCACAGGTTTTCATAAACACAGGAGTAAAATGACGCCCAACGCTCGCTTCTCTTCAGCTGTCGGCCAGTGGGTGCGGTACTGCGCCTTTCAAGTCTAGGCGTGTGAAAATAATTTATTTAATACCCTCGAAACTTATTGCCGAGCCACTAAGCAAACAATGCCGAAGTCCCTATTAATAATGCAAGGTTTTTTCTCAACATTTTTTTACAGTTTTTACAAATGGGCAAAAAACCTAAAAGTAAGTAAAATCAGATTATCTGTCTCTCTGTATACAATAAAAATAAGGATTACTTCTTAAGGGGACACTCAACTTAAAAATTGGAGAAAAAGTGTCATAGAAATGAAAAATTAAATTTCTACACTTATTTACGTCACAGAACTAAATCAATATGCAGAATTCTTCCCCTATTCATTGAGAAGTCACAGTCAAATGCACAAAGCCAAAAAATAAAAAATGGTAATTAAAAGTGATATTTCAATTAATGATTGATTAAAAATTGAAATATTTTTTATTTTTAAAAGTATTGGATCTAATGAGCTGAGATTTTGCATGTTATTTTCCATGTGTATATTAAACTTTTTCTCCAAATTTGAAAAAGATTGGTCAAATAGGAAAAAAGTTCCAAAATATAGTTGAGTGTCCCCTTAACATAACCTACCAAATGTCAGCTTCAAAATGAGCTCCCGTTCAATGTTCTGCAGTAAATGGTTCCAGAGTTCTGAGCGCTGAAAGAGGCTTGTTTTTCTAAAATACGCTAAATTTGTCGCTCAATAATACGAAAACCGTTTGACTTTCGATAGTATATTTTTGAAAATGCACTGTCCTCAGCACCTTGTATAAATAGGGAAAAATTAGAGTATTAAAAAAATGCGAGGTTTTTTACTGATCGATTTCATATGGAATAGCCCGTCTCTTTTCTTCTCATGGATTTCACCATAAGCACTATCCTTTTCTAATCTAACGAGATTGCCACATTTTCGTAAAATATATAAACCTAGTAATCGATAAAAACACATAGTGACGTAGAGAATTTGAAGCTGTGTCTGTTGTTGTTAATGAAAAATGTCTTACGAAGTAATTAAGGGTTAAAATGTCAATATAATGAAAATTTACTCCAAATGCAAAATCTTCGCTACACGAAACATATCACGTCATAACTCCTATATTAAATGCGTTAGGAACTATTTGTTATGTGTGCTGCGGTTTGGTGATTTAAAAAAAGAACGCAACATGGTTTGTTGGAGAAATGCTTAACAAATTTTGTGTTTTGTATGAAAGACATAGCGACCAAATTAACAAACACGGTCTACTTATTTTTTCTGCAGGTCCTGCCTTGAGGATATAAGGACTCGGTCTGGAGCATGAAGACTTTCTGGAAATGCTGAAAGGAAATTCTGCACACATCTCTTTTTAAAGGTTGGTAACATAAACGTTATTTATTTTTGTAGATATACCGTGCTGTAAGTCTATCTGATTAAGTTACGCTGGCGTTATGTTTACTGGAGATGAATAAAACTAACTGCCGCTCTCGCTCGCTGTGTTCGTTGCATATGTCTTTCGAGTCTCGTCTCGTCTCGTCTCGTCATTTTCGTGCGCTTCGAGTCTCGCTCATCATTCTCGAAACAGCATTTGGTAGGAGTGGAAAGATTTCGTAACTTTGAATAACATACATCATTGAAATAAATAACATTATGAATGTTTAAATGAGACAAAAAGATAAAACAGAACAGTATCATAGTTATCAAAATGTTCTAGTTCTATTATATGATATTACCTATGGTTATATAAATAGAAAAAAATTCTCAAATAAATTTGCATTTCTGAGAAACATGAAATATAACGTTAATATTTTTTACTTGAGATTGCACACTTGATCTCAAACATAAGGGCCTAATAAATAAATAAAGACTGGGGAACGGATTATTATACACTGAAAGGTAGAGATAATGTTTCAAATAGGCTATTCGATTATTTATACATATATAACAGTTGCCAAAGTAGATAAAAGTTCAGTCACGTGGCGATTCAAGGCTGCTTGACGTTCGGGACTTCGGGAGAGATCAATCTCGACTTCTCGAAACACTCACAAGCAGTCTTTACGTCAACGACGCGACGTATAGAACATGTCGTGCGGGTTTTCGGCTTTGCGGGCGCTGTTAGTCTTGCTTTCTCGATCGTTGTTCATCTCTAATGTTTACGTATACTGTACGCATTTTACAGTGAGAGGATCGTGGCGAATGATTAGCAGATAGGCCAACCGTTAAACAATAAAAACTAGCAAGACTAGCTTAAAGGAACTTCAGCTATTGATCATAATGAATTCACGTTTTTATGTTGTCTCTACCTACTCATCATGGAACACGATTCCGTCACAAGAACAACACTCTTAAGTAATGGCCGACTTCATGCTGCATTTCATAATTATGTGTACACTGAACAAACTACTAAGTTATACCACGCATACATTAGGCCCGTAACACACTTGCAGAGTTTTCGCCAACGAGAAATGTGTTGCGAGAAAATTAAAAAATTGATAACATGGATTCAAATGGACGTTCACACACTGGAAGAGATTCTCGCTCGAGGCAAAAACCTCGCGCGAGTTTCTCGCTGGAATCGGTAGCTCAGCGAATTTTCTTGACACATTTATCAAAGATGTTTGACATTTATACTCTTTATGACGATTGAATGTAGAAAAAGATATCACAGGTGGCGATGAATTGTATTGTTTTTATTTGAAAATGAGGAAGATGGCTGATAATTGCAGTCTGAAACTTATCGAACTTGTACGATGTCATCCGTAGGCCTATTTATATGAAGCATGATATGAAAACTATAAAAACACGAAACTTAAAGAAGAAATCTGGAGACAAATATCAGATTATCTGAAAATAAATAGGGCTATATTTTATTTTGATGAGATTTAATAGTATTGATTAAACATTTGAAATAATGTATCTATATGTCTTAACAGTTTACGTAATTTTAATCAGAATATAGCAAAGAATTCTCTATCATATCATGAATGGCAAAAAAAAAAAAAACTGTGGTCCATTGAACCTGAAATAACGCCTAAACGTATCATCATTAAAATCGAAACCAATGTCCAAAACTCATCCTTATTTTCGTAAGATACAATGTGATTTTCAGATATTTCAGGCTTTAATTTTAGGCCTACTTCTTCTTTTCATGAACAAAATATGTTCATGTAACTCCATTTCCTCATCATCTGAATACTCAGATTCAACATAGCGTTCGTACGTAATTTGTAAAGTACGACAATATACTTACAGGTTATATATTTAAGTGCGACAATATACGTAAATACATAACCTATAATATTTCCCCAACGAGTCATTACTATAATCAGATAAATATGCTTTCTGCATGAAGGCAGTGCATAGATGATCATAGCGAGGTGTGATCTGTGATAGCGAGAACTAGCCAAGTGTGTGGAGGAAGGCTCTTCGCTTCTTTCTCGCAACACATTTCTCGCTAGCGAAAACGCTTCAAGGGCCTTAATATAAATAGAAGTTTCCAATTCCATCATTTTTATTCACTGGAGACGACAAAATTCCATCATTTTTGTTCACTGGAGACGACAAATATTTGGTGAAAGGCTGAGAAGTTCGGAACTGAAATTTTTGTTTACATTCATTCCACTGAGTGAATGTAACACGAGGCGAGTATCGAACCCCGCACTCGGGCAGCAACGGGTTTGATGGCATCACTTTTCCCTGACGGGGAGTGAGGCCCGCGCGAAGGTCAAGGAGAGCGGGAACCGGTTCCACATTCCGATGCACTCGAGACGGGACGACGACGCTGCGTCAACTGCGCAGGTTATTCGCGCACTGTTTACAGTGGAGGAGTCACTACTCAAATCCCTGTAATTGAAAGTCATTTATTAATATAATTTTTAAAATCATTGTGAATTGTGTAGAGGAAGTATTATGATGCTGCAGAAAATCAATTTAAAATTTTCACGGAAATACACGTTTTCGGCATCCTCAGTAACAAAATATATACGGGAAAACATTAAACATTAAAGCTCCGCAGTTTCATAGATAGTTGCTAACCGCTAGGATCGCTACTATCGCATCACAGACAATGCGAAATATTACCGGCACTGTCTATTGTTCCTAGTACCCTCACAACTCAAGCTTCGTGACTGTATATACTAGACTGTGGTAATACCGTAGGTTATTATACTACTAAGGCAAAATAAGCACAAGTTTCTTACATAATATGTTTTGAGCACCAGTATTTTCAATTTGCTTAATAAATAAATAACTCTTGGGAGTTTAGTACAAACATAATCAATATGGGGGCCCAAGATAATTTGGGATCCAGTACCTACCTACAATTCGTAAAAGTTTAGCAGATGACTCAAAGTTGTAAATTGTGAGATCACTTAACGTAAATAACACATGTTATGTCTTAGTCTGATTTAAACACTTAGGTATAGGTATTGCAGAACAGCACTGGGGTAATATTGAAGTTTTACTAGTAGTTTGCGACTGATCAAACCATCCATTTTTCATATGTTACCCAGCACTTCCTGCAACAATCCAACATTTGCAGACATGCAAAGACCTTGGAGATGCTGAGGAAATTTAGGGAAATTTTTGCCTGTTTGGTTGAGGAAGTTTTCGAATTGGAACTGGCAACACTGGTATTCACGTGAAAAGGCACAGAGTCTTATCCTATTAAGAGCAGAGAAACTACTTAAATTGGTGTTATTTTCACATTTAGCGTTATTCTCTTAAATTAAAACTAATTTACTTTTTAGAAATGATTTTACAAATGAGATTGTGGTTTCGATAAGCTAGCTAATCTAGTCTTTGTTTAATGAAATTCAGTTCTACTAAGAATTCAGTGACGGGCAGAAAGAGCTGCTGCTTGACACCGGATAGCATTGCAGTTGTTCTCGCTCTTGGCACAGCGCCCTTCTGTTTACACAACGAATGAGTGACGGGCTGTCGGAGGATCCGACAGAATGAAGTAATGTTGCTACCGGGGATGTGCGAGGAGGAGAGCACACTGGTTCGAAGACCCACAGTTACCTGCGAGGTACCTCGCCAGTAGATTATTCATCATCAATTCGCAGCTCATGCGAATAGGCTTGTAGAATACATTTCAGGTTTGAACAGTAATAGCAGAAGGTAAAGAAAGAACTTAAAAAGGATGTTGGATGAGAGGTTCGCCTAGAATTGAAAGCAGGATCTCCAGGAATTCACAGGCAAATCGAGCAGAACGTGATCCGTCGCGCTCCGCGGGTTGGGAAGAATCGCGTGGGAAGATGTACGCAAATGAAAAACTGTGTGTCGGAATTTAAATATTTATAACCAGGCAAGATTATTAATGGCCGTGACAGCAGGGTAATACAGAGACACTTTTTTGCGTGAAAGGAGTCGTCAATGTCTGTTAACTCAGGTGTGTTGGAATCCGTTCTTCAGGTAGTATCAATTAGTACGAGTTTTAATAAAATATCGCATTCCATGTCGCTCAAGTAGGCTGGTGAGAAATCATTGAAATCATCACTAAAGGATGAATTTTTAATTATTTCACATAGTCACAAAGATCTGCTTTTCCAATTCACTGCGGGCTAAAGCAGGGAGATGCACTATCACCTTTACATTTTAACTTCGCTCTAGAATATGCCATTAGGAAAGTTCAGGATAACACAGAGGGTTTGGAATTGAACGGGTTACATCAGGTTCTTGTCTATGCGGATGACGTGAATATGTTAGGAGAAAATCCACAAACAATTAGGGAAAACGCGGAAATTCTACTTGAAGCAAGTAAAGGGATAGGGTTGGAAGTAAATCCCGAAAAGACTAAGTATATAATTATAGTACGAAATGGAACTATAAAAGTTGGAGATTTATCCTTCGAAGAGGTGGAAAAATTCAAATATCTTGGAGCAACAGTAACAAATATAAATGACACTCGGGAGGAAATTAAACGCAGAATAAATATGGGAAATGCCTAGTGTTATTATTCGGTTGAGAAGCTTTTGTCATCTAGTCTGCTGTCAAAAAATCTGAAAGTTAGAATTGATAAAACAATTATATTACCGGTTGTTCTGTATGGCTGTGAAACTTGGACTCTCACTTTGAGAGAGGAACATAGATTAAGAGTGTTTGAGAATAAGGTGCTTAGGAAAATATTTGGGGCTAGGAGGGATGAAGTTACAGGAGAATGGAGAAAGTTACACAACACAGAACTGCACGCATTGTATTCTTCACCTGACATAATTAGGAACATTAAATCCAGACGTTTGAGATGGGCTGGGCATGTAGCACGCATGGGCGAATCCAGAAATGCATATAGAGTGTTAGTTGGGAGGCCGGAGGGAAAAAGACCTTTGAGAAGGCCGAGACGTAGGTGGGGAGATAATATTAAAATGGATTTGAGGGAGGTGGGATATCGCTGGCTAAATGTTGCAAGGGTGTATGTAGTAATATTTTTTATATAGACATAGAACCTTGTACTATTGAGCCAGCGATATGATGATAGAGACTGGATTAATCTTGCTCAGGACAGGGACCAATGGCTGGCTTATGTTAGGGCGGCAATGAACCTCCGGGTTCCTTAAAAGCCAGTAAGTAAGTAAGTAATATATATTGTATATAATAGTAAACATGATACACATTAACTGTAAATACTCTATAATATATTCAATTAATTCATTTAACGAAATCAACTCCGTTACGGTGAACAAAAACATATATAGGCCTACTCAGAGATTATGAAATTCATATATTTTACTATAACTGCCAATAAAAATTGTTTTTAGCTAAGAAAATGTTCTTCCTACGTCACATGACGTTACAGGGACAAAATAATAATAAGAAAAATCAATATACAAATTATCAATATTTATATTTTACAATATATATAGAAATAATTCGTTTATCAAAACCCATCCCGTTGCAGTGTACGAAAACATAGTATTCTGAGTTTATGAAATACAAATCTTTTACGAACATCACATAAAATTAGTTTAAACTAAGAGAATGTTGTTTCTACGTCATATTACGTTACAGAGGCATATTTATAATACATTACATCATTATTATTTAATGACCCCATGCGTACCTGCTTGCAATTAGACCTTGCTTACGCATCCACGTGACGTAATAGACGTAGCTACCACAAGAAACTACTCGATCGGCTGTACGTTTGGAAACGAAAATGCGCTGCCTGCTGATCACATAATATGAGCCGTTCAGAGCAAAAGTGGTGTAAGTCAAAATTGTGTAATGAGGTTTAAAGTAAAAAATTATGTAAAATACAGCGCAAATTAACAATTAATATGTCTTTCGTGCTATCCACTGACTACTAATAATTTAAATAAATTGAATATTAATTGCTACTTTGCACTGTATTTTACAAAATGTTTGCTTTAATCCTTATTATCCATTTTTGACAAACACCACTTCTGCTCTCAACGGCTCATATATCTCATTGGCCATTCCCATGTTATGAACAGAGACCGAAACGTTGCAGAATGCCTTTTTAAATGTGTTAAATCTATCTTCATTTTGAAAGTAAATCTGTACGAATGATACCTTTGTGATTGAAACGTCACAGTTTTATGTTGCCCTTTTCTGCCTTTTTAAATATAAAATACAAAATAAATGATTTTTTGCCTTTATTTGATTATTTTATCTATAATTTATTAATTTATTATTAAAATTGCCTAAAGGTATATTTTAATTTATTTCTATAACCGCTACAATGAAAGTGACTTCACCGAATGTATATTATTGTCTTTCAGTCAGTTCATATTCTCTTTGCAACAATGAGTGCTGCCGTGCAAAAATGGATAACAGTAAGCGTACCATTTTCATTTTTGTTTCAAGTACAACACTAGCATTTTGTTTAAAACTTTAAAGTTCTTCAAAATATGACGATCGAGTTACTGAATAGTGTAATCTAGTAAATAAATGGGTCTAGTGCAAGGTTTCTGTAACTGCTTTTTATTGCGTATTTTAGCTATTTATTATCCCTTTTTGCCTGCCTATTTTAATGATTCATAATGCCTAAACTTCCGGTCTCTGGTTATGAAATAGCAACATATGTGTATAAGAGAACAACCACCAGGATCTCCACTGTCGAAAATTAATTTTCGGTAACGACTTCTAGATGGCAGTACGGCTGCAAGCTATTATATACCACAGTCTACTATATACAGTCACGAAGCTTGAGTTTCGAGGGTGCTAGAAACAGTAGACTGTGCCGGTACTATTTCGCATTGTCTGTAATGAGGCGATATTAGCGATCCTAGTGATGAGCAACTATCTGTGTATGCATATTTACTACGTATTGAGCTACGTGACTGTATATACTAGACTGTGCTATTACTCCATGCAATGCCATCAGGGTTATATTGTGACTTTCCCAGTCGCTAGACGGCAGCACAGTGAAATTGATAAAAGTTCTGATCTTTAAAATGCATGAAGTTAGGCTGATCAATTTGTTATGTGCGATCAGGGCTTCAATTAAAATATAGTCGTTTCACGCAACCGTTACGATTTCTTTAAAACCGCTGAAAATTTTTAAATCGTCCATTTGTCAGTGATAGAGACCTTCACAGCTCGAACACTTTTTTACTAAAATTTGCATTCAAATATTGTGCTGCTTAACTGTGGCTATATAATAATGCTGACTTTTGTATTGCATACGAATCAATTCAACCATCATATCTGGAAATGGAAACCTCTTCTATTTTTTCTGTTAGTTTCACGTTATGACTAGCAACTGTTTTTCTCAGATAATCATAGACTAAAAGCAATACTGTTTAAGCACTAAGTGGAATTCACATCCTCACAAATGCGCCTTATGGAAAGTAACCTTCTCTAATAACTGCACGTGCTACGGCCTCTTCCAATTCAACCTTCTTGACTGTACGACCTTCGGACCGTAAATTCCCGCTTATGTAATTTCTCCAATCAGTTTCACATATTTTCCGCATTACGACGATTTCATATCGGAATTCCGTAGTTCAGTTTTTAACTCTATGGCGTCACATTACTGTACTATATGAAATGGTGTAATATGACACTAATTTCTTCTGGCAATATCAAATTACAGTACTTTAGCATGTGTCACAGTGAAACGAGTGGTCCCGGGTTCAAATCTTGGTTGGGACAAGTTACCTAGTTTAGGGTTTTCCCGGTTTTTTTTCTCAAACCATTAAGAGCAAAGGCTGAATAACTTTCAGCGTTATGCCCTGGACTCATTTCCCTGGCATATCACTTGTAATTCAACGACGTAAGAGTCGGAGACCTCTGAGGTCTATATAGTCTACTCCTCTGAAGTAACGAAAATTACGTTTTTCATGATCAGTAATTCAACGGTGACCTCGGAGGTTTATATACTCCCTCTGAAGTAACGAAAATTACGTTTTTCATGATCAGTAATTCAACGGTGACCTCGGAGGTTTATATACTCCCTCTGAAGTAACGAAAATTACGTTTTTCAAGATCAGTAATTCAACGGTGACCTCGGAGGTTTATATACTCCCTCTGAAGTAACGAAAATTACGTTTTTCATGATCAGTAATTCAACGGTGACCTCGGAGGTTTATATACTCCCTCTGAAGTAACGAAAATTACGTTTTTCATGATCAGTAATTCAACGGTGACCTCGGAGGTTTATATACTCCCTCTGAAGTAACGAAAATTACGTTTTTCATGATTAGTAATTCAACAGTGATCTCGGAGGTATATATACTGTATATATATATATACTCTGAAAACGAAAATAACGTTTTTCATTGTTAGTAATTCAACTATGATCTCGGAGGTACATATACTCTGAAATAACGAAAATTACGTTTTTCATTATTAGTAATTCAACGGTGACCTCGGAGGTATATGAGGTTATGTATGGATTTTATAAAAATTGTAAATTTAAATTTACGTACTATAATTGCAAATTGTATTGTATAATTATTAATTATAATTGTATTGTATAATTATTAATTTCAATTCAGGAATCCGCCCCTGAGCACGAGTTCTACTCTTTCAGGGGCGAGCTAAAGTTTCTCTGTATATTTTATATTTTTGTTACAATTATTAGCAAAATAATAAATAAATAAATAAATAAATAAATAAATAAATAAATAAATAAATAAATAAATAAATAAATAAATAAATATGTACTCTCTCTGAAGTATCGAAAATTACGTTGTTCATCATCAGTAAACCAACAATATAAGGTTCGGTGACCTCGGAGGTCTATATACTCCTCTGTCATATCGAAAACGACGTTTATCATTATGTATAATCCAACGGTGTAAGATTCGGTGACATATGAGTTCTACATACTTACTGTGATGTATCGAAATTTACACTTTTCATGTTCTGCAATCCACCAACTTTCTATATAGCCTATTCCTGTTATGTATCGAAAAACGTATTTTTCATGATCAGAGATGCAACGATTTACAATTCAGTGACCTCATAGGCCTACATGCTCTTCTAGTATATTGAAAATTATGTTTTCCTAATCAGACATCCAACGTGTACGATCTGGTGATCTATTCTGTTTTGCTGTAAGAACTGTTGCAGCTCATATGATCTCAAACGTACCATTTTGGAATAGAAGCCTGGCGAAATAATTCTATCTGTCTCTTGCTCGTTCGTATTTTCCATAAGGAAAGAGAATCCCTGCTCTTAAATTCCTGCGTCTGGGCTTTAACTCAATTCGGAGGGTCTGCATCCGACTTCAAAAGAATTCAGAGCGCAGCGTTGGTTATGAATGTACGCGGATCACGAACCAGTGGAGATAAAAGTAGCGGCGGATCGGATGATGCAGGCGTGACTGTGCAACGTGAGATTCGACGGGTCTGACATGACGTCATCAGCGTACAAATATTTCCTGTGTACATAGCCCAAAATGGTATATGATATCACGGAAACTCTACAGTAAGTGCCATGAAACTTCAGTCGCGTTCAGTTTGTGATGTACTACGATCCAGAGAAGCGAAACTGATGGATGAGACTAACCTAGGGTGACGTGGTGATAGAATTATCAAAACCTTTTGATTATCGATCTAAGCTCTGAGGTATCGATTATCGAATTGAATTCATTACGGTGAAATCTGATGGAAACAGTATAGAATTAATGAATGTTTTACGTGATTACTAAATAAAATAAAAGAGAAATAAATATTTTAACAATAATTTAAGGAAACGGGACGCTTTTTTAAAAAAACGGACATTTGGCGTCCCGAGCGTACTTTTCTCGGGACAGGGGACAAGAGACTGAAAAAAGGGAGATTATCAAGGTGGTAATGAGATTATTCTCCGCGTCCGATTTTCTGCCTTCTTCCTATTTGTATGTTGTTGTCGACTGTAAAAGGTTCTTTTTTTTTAAGCGTAAGTGTTGTGTTCGTGATATTTGTATGAGGTTACGAGTTTCATTTCATTTCCATACATTCTACAATAAAGTTATTCACTAAAAGTCAACATATAATTACGATAATACAGCATACATGAAACTATAGTCGCAACGCTGTTATTCCCGGCGTGACTCCCCCTCTTTGCTTACGTCTTAGGAAATCAAGGCTCTATAAAGTCTAGGTAGGTAGTATCGTTCGCCATTTTTGTTCTTTCGTTGCCGAGCTACCAGACGAGGGATCTATTTGCCACACCGTTAAACATTATCATGTCGTAGCTCAAACGCGCTGTAATTCAGCAAATAATTGAGCTTCAAATAACGTCCTCGTCGGTTAGCGCGTCTAGCCGCGAAACCAGGTGGCCCGGGTTCGATTCCCGGTCGGGGCAAGTTACTTGGGTGAGGTTTTTTCCGGGGTTTTCCCTCAACCCAATATGAGCAAATGCTGGGTAACTTTCGGTGTTGGACCCCGGACTCATTTCACCGGCATTATCACCTTCATTTCATTCAGACGCTAAATAACCTAAGCTGTTGATAAAGCGTCGTAAAATAACCAACTAAAAAAAAATAACGTCCTCGTGTGCTTTCTGCCAAAATGGCGGGCGATTATTTATTAAGTATCTATCCAGCCTTAGAAACGCTTTACATCTTCATCAGCGAATCACAAGACGCATACGTTTAAATGTAGCCGACCTCCAACGTGATTGGCTGCCGGAAATAAGAGCGACGGGACTATAGATACGAGTTTAATGTGTTAAGACCACATGTTGGTAACCACGTGTTAGCTAAGATGCCGAAGCTTAAATGTAGTGTTACAGATGCATATAAAAATTCGTTTTCCCTCAACCGTAAGGCAAATGCCAGGAAATTCGGGCCACAACATCCCTGAATATCACCGGCCTCATTCATCACCGAAATCATATTCATAACAAATCAGTAGGCCTAATACATATACAGTCGCCATCTAGTTCACAACAATAGAACCAGTCTCAACAATAGTACACAGGCCTTCGGATTTCACCCAAAACATTAACTTGCAATATAACCAAAGATGTTAAAGCGAGTATAAATAACAGCGAGAAAAAAAATTGTCAACAATGACTTAAGCCAAGTTCCATGCTACTCTATTATGTACGTGCATAATTATTATAGCCTAGTTATTGTAAACAGTATAGTATGTATTACTTTAAATAAAACTGGACCTTATTGCTCACTGACATTAGAATATAAACACAAGCAATAATGAATGTTTAGACAAAGTGTTGATTCATATCAACTTTAATAAGTGTCCCGTTTTTTATTTTGAAAGCCGGTCACTTTAGACTAACCCCACTCATCACGAAACTTATTTTTTAGGGATAGTAGATTTTTTCTATCACGATAAATTCGAAATGTGCCCAAATGCTATTAAAATAAGTAATTTCTATGTTTAAAAGCGTATTATGTATATTATTGCAGTTTTAAATCCACGATAAAAACTGAATACAAAATGCGAAAAAAATAAATAAATAATAATAATAATAATAATAATAATAATAATAATAATAATAATAATAATATAGCATCAACTTTGACAGCGATACTCCTTGACTAGGCAACGCTGCACTCCTCTGATCCGTGTGAGCTGTTGCCATTCAAGGTCATATACAGGAGGTTTGCCACGAAGTATAATAATTCAACATGAATAATAATCATAAATTTATTTCACACACATCACAACCTACAAGCACCAAACCCATACAACCATACAATCACCAACAACTTAAAAATTCCACGTAAATATAGATCAGAATCCTCTGCCTCTACATAGTTAATGAACGTAAGAATTATTATGTTCGATTTTCCTCTTTCTTTCTCTGCATCAGTACTTTTAAGAAGTGATGTGCTGCAGTTATTGCCTTCCCGTCTTACAAGTACTGACCATTGACATTACGTTGTGAGAACCGTAGCGTAACAGACTTTTACTTATTGCTGGCTGCCCCCGATTCGAGTACCGGCAGGGACACACCCTTTCCTGACTCAGAATACTCCTGTTTATTTGTCCGTAACTCAGGAAATTGTAGCCATATGTTTCAATTAACCACCATCTGTTTCTTACACAGACTTCGCAATAATCCTGATGGCATGTAATTTATATTACGTAACCAAACCAGCGGTCTCAAAACAACAATAAGTGTGGAGATCGATGTGCAAGACGGTTTGTTTACTAAATTCTGAGCAACCGGGACAGAAACTGACCGCATGTCTTCATTTGTTAGACGTGGGAACGCTTGAAGACTAGGTAGAAACTTCGGAATGAAGTCGTGAAGGTTCTGACAGTCTTCTTCCCATCACTACCTGACAATGGCAAACTTTCTCGTGGTATGTCTCCATTGTATCGTGCCGTATATAATTAAAACATGTCACAAAAAACAGTACGCATACGCTTTCAGGGAATTACTATAATTTCACTGCCGTGTCGAAATGTATGCCAATTATTGAAGTTTCGTACCAAAAATAGAGCAGCATGACATCAGTTCGTATTGTCGTTAATTAAATGGAAATTACATGCACTAATATTAACACATTTATTATTTACGTTTAGTGATAGTTCTCTGCAGACTGGACGAAAATGTCTGCAGAAGAAGAAATTGTGGAGTGGGTATAATTGAATTGTAGGCCTACACCACTTCAATGAGACATTGCGGAAACTGTCCAGCGGCACATATCAAAAGGACAACGAGTGACAGATGAAGATGAAGAGAAAGTCAATGCGGATGAGTAGAAGAGGAGAAAGATAAGCAGAAGAAAGACGAGAAGGATGAGTAGGAGAAAGATGAGGAGAGTATGAGCAAGAGAAAGATGAAGATGAGTATGAGGGAGAATGAAAAGAATGAGTATGTGCAAATAAAAGATGAAAAGGATAATGATGAGCATGAGAAAAAGTACTAGAAAGATGAACAGGAAAAAAAGAGGATGAGAAGAATAAGTATGAGCAAGAGAAATAGGAGAAGGATAAGGATGAGCAGGAGAAATAGGAGAAGGATAAGGATGAGCAGGAGAAAGATAAGAAGGATAAGGATGAGCAGAAAAAAAGAGAAAGATGAGGAAAAGGGTGGCGATCAGCAAGAAAAATGTGAGAAAGATGCATAAGAGAAAGAGAAGGCTAAGGATGAGTAGGAGAAAGAGAAGGATGAGCAAGAGAAAGGTGATAAGGATGAGAATGAGCAGGGCAAAGTCAATGTAGATGAGCAGAAGAAATATAAGATGATGAACAGGATAGAGATGAGAAGAATGAGGGCGAGAAGGATAAAGATAAGGAGAGAGATGATGATGAGCAGAAGAAACATGAGAAGAATGAAGGTAAACAAGACAAAGTGTGAGAAAAATTAGAATATGAAGGAGAAACATGAGGAGAATGATGATAAGCAGGAGATATAGGAGAAGAATGAGGATGAGAAAGAGAAGAATGAATATGAGCAAGAGACATTGGAAAGGGATGAGGATAAGGAAGGGAAGAATGAGTATAAAAAGAGAAGAATAAGTATGGGCAAGAGAAATAGAAAAAGAATGAGGGTAAGAAAGAGAAGAATGAGTACGAGCGGAAGAAAGAGAAGAATGAAGGCGAGCAGAAAAATGAGAATGACAGTGAGGAGAAGAAAGAGGAGAATGAGAGTGAGTAGAAGAAATAGAAGAATGAGAGCAGAAAAAAGAGAATGAGAGTGAGGAAATGAAAGAGGAGAATGAGGGTGAGTAGAAGAAATAGAAGAATGAGGGCGAGCGGAAGAAAGAGAAGAATGAAAGAGCAGAAGAGAGGGAAGACTGAGAGAGCAGAAGAAAGAGAATGACAATGAGGAGGAGAAAGAGGAGAATAAGAGTGAGTAGAAGAAACAGAAGAATGAGGGTGAGCAGAATAAAGAGAATAAGAGTGAGGAAATGAAAGAGGAGAATGAGGGTGAGTAAAAGAAATAGAAGAATGAGAGTGAGCAGAAGAAAGAGAAGAATGCGGGCGAGCAGAAGAAAGAGAAGAATGGGGGCGAGCAGAAGAAAGAGAAGAATGGGGGCGAGCAGAAGAAAGAGAAAATGAGGACGAGCAGAAGAATGAGAAGAATGAGGACGAGCAGAAGAAAGAGAAGAATGAGGACGACCAGAAGAATGAGAAGAATGAGGACGAGCAGAAGAATGAGAAGAATGAGGACGAGCAGAACGAGCAGAAGAATGAGAAGAATGAGGACGAGCAGAAGAAAGAGAAGAATGAGGACGACCAGAAAAATGGGAAGAATGAGGACGAGCAGAAGAAAGAGAAGAATGAGGACGAGCAGAAGAATGAGAAGAATGAGGACGAGCAGAAGAATGAGAAGAATGAGGACGAGCAGAAGAATGAGAAGAATGAGGACGAGCAGAAGAAAGAGAAGAATGAGGACGACCAGAAAAATGGGAAGAATGAGGACGAGCAGAAGAAAGAGAAGAATGAGGACGACCAGAAGAATGAGAGAGCAGAAGAAAGGGAAGAATGAGAGAGCAGGAGAAAGGGAAGAATGAGAGAGCAGGAGAAAGAGAATGACAATGAGGAGAAGAAAGAGGAGAATGAGGGTGGGTAGAAGAAATAGAAGAATGAGAGTGAGCAGAAGAAAGAGAGGAATGAGGACGAGCAGAAGAAAGAGAGGAATGAGGGCGAGCAGAAGAATGAGGACGACCAGAAGAATGAGAGAGCAGAAGAAAGGGAAGAATGAGAGAGCAGGAGAAAGAGAATGACAATGAGGAGAAGAAAGAGGAGAATGAGGGTGAGTAGAAGAAAGAGAGGAATGAGGACGAGCAGAAGAAAGAGAGGAATGAGGACGAGCAGAAGAAAGAGAGGAATGAGGGTGAGCAGAAGAAAGAGGAAAATGAGGGTAAGCAGAAGGAAGAGCAGGAAGATGAAAATGAACAGAGGAAAATAAAATAATAGGAGGAAAGAATGATAAGCGGGAGGAAAAGAAAAGTAACACAAAAATAAGAAATGGAGGAGGGGAGTAAGAGAAGAAGGGGAGTGAGCAATTGAGAGAGATACAATTGGAAGATCGGGATGAGGGCAGAGAAGATAAAATAGATAAAGATGAGGAATCGTCAAAATTCTGTTATTTTGTAGCACTGCACATGACAGGAGGCCTTCATAGAATAGGAATGACTGTAGCAGGTCATTTGCAAGGCTGAATGAGGACGCCGCCTCCCACATCGGCGGAGAATATCAGATTCTAGTTCCCAGCAGCGATCACATGTGCTGCATTGCGGAATGCGTCTTTCAATTGTCTGCCTTGATCGGAATGTAGCGGAGCGCTGTTCCCATGCCAACAGAAAGAAGAGCTCTGTTGGTATGTGGTAATGTGTTACACCGTGCAGTCCACACACGACACACGTGAGCGGAAGCGGGAATCGAGAGCACGCACTGCTACGTGTAGCCACACATCACCAGGCGGCGGCGAACATTGCGAAACGCCTCTCTGCGCTTCGGCACGTTGGAGTTAATGACGGCCCAAGGGACGCGGGGAGGTAGAGTTCCCGAATTTCGTAGTCTCGGCATTAAATCGAAAACGAATCTGTCATGAAAAGGCTGCTATTTCTACGCAATGTTTTCTTACCGCTATCTTTCTATCTTTTTTTTATATATTATATATATATATATATATATATATATATATATATATATATATATATATAATTTGAACTGGTGATGGAAATTACGGGAAAACGGCTGAACGGATTTTAATAAATGGCCCCTCATTTTGAAGCTTGGAACCAAAAGTTTTTCGGAAAAGTAGTAGTTTTCAGTGAAATGTCAATTTTCCTACATAATTTTCCTATTTTCCATAATCCATCTGTTGCCAGTTTTCAGAACTAATTTTATCGAATCACGGCCGACTTGATTGAATTTCAGAACAAAACACAAACTACAATAAACAACAGGCTATTACACGAAGGCCATGACCTGCAGTATTGCCGACATATTTAGAGCTCAATTAAATTTGTTATTAAAACCTTATTCTGCAGTGTATAACAATTTTCTGAGTACAGCTGTGTATTGGATATTCAAATCTACGAAACTTGAGGTGGTTTGATGACATTATTATCATTAGAAATTAAATATTATTATAGTTAATATCATGATGCATCTATTTTTCATTAATTGTGCATAATATTGATGCTATATTGATGACATGAAAGTGAAACGTTTTGAGGTTATGTAAGTAAATGTAGAGAATATCTTAATTTAGATCTTCATTTCTATAATTTACTGAGTGGCTGCTATATATAACTACAAAACTTAAGTAAGATAATAATATTGTTATTAAAAATCAAATATTTTTATACTTATTAGCCCAGTGGTGTTGGGTCTTTTTCATATACTTAATGGCGGTGTAGTGTATATATTGATATGTGTCATTGTCTTCAGTATTGGCTCGAGAGAGCGCAAAAATTACAGTTCCTAAGGAAAGATCAAAAGGTATTACTTACTGATAAAATAAGAGGCCTAGAAAATTTTGTAGTCTCCAGGTCATTTCAGCAAGATCTCTTAGTAGGATAAAATGATTTTACGCTCTACATTTCAAGTTCTATATGCAGCAGCTATACGAAAATGCTATTGTTCGAAAGCTTAGCAAACCTGACATTTTTTTAACTTTCGCCTACATTCCACAATGACCTGAAATAGCTACTGCTATCGTCCTGACATTGATACTTGCGTTTTCGCGTTGAAACTCAAAAACTGAAGTTGGGTAGGTTCAAGAGAAAGTATTTGGCCTAAAAAATCCATTCAGAGGGAGTATGTTTCATTATTATGGAAGCAAATAACTATTAAAAAGACAAGTATTCTTCATTGAAAATAAATCTGAAAAATGTTTATTTGAACGTCTAACGAACTTAGTTTGCAGCAGCATTTGCTGCACAAGCCACTAGTATATATATAATTTGAACTGGTAATGGAAATTACGGGAAAACGACTGAACGGATTTTAATAAATGACCCCTCATTTTGAAGCTTGGAACTCAAAGTTTTTCAGAAAAATAGTAGTTTTCAGTGAAATGTCAATTTTTAAACATAATTTTCCTATTTTCCAAAATTCATCTGTCGTCACTTTTGAGAACTAACTAATAGCGTTCACGGCCGACGTGATATAACCTTCGCTTTTTTGTAAAGGAGAAGCGAAACGAGCATCAAGTCGGCCGTGTTGCATTTCAGAATAAAACAAAACACATACTACAGTAAACAATATTACACGAAGGCCATGATCTGCAAGAATGCTGACATATTTAGAGCTCAAATTAAATTGGTTATTAAAAACTTTACTAAAAATAATTTACAGGTTCGATTCTGTGGTGTGTAATTTTCTGGGTATAGCTGTGTATTGGATATTAAACAAAACTTGAGGTGGTTTGATGACATTATTACCATTAGAAATGAAATATTATTGTAGTTAATGCCATGATGTGACTATTTTTCATTAATTATACATATTAATGCTATATTGATGATATGAAAGTGAAACATTTTGGGGTTATTTAAGTAGATGTAGAGAATAACTTAAATTAGATTTTGATTTCTATATTTTACTGAGTGGTGGCTATATAGTATATATAGTATATGTTACTGAAAGCTATAAAACTTACGTAAGATAATAATATTATTAAAAATCAAATATTTTTATAGTTATTAATCAAGTGGGGTTGGTCTTTTTCATATGTTTAATGGCGGTGTGTTGTAGTTATTTATATGCGTGGTTCTCTTCAGTATTGGCTCGAGAGAGAGTATCTTTCATTATTATGGAAGCAAATAACTTTCAGAATGTCTGGTATTCTTCATTGAAAATAAATCTGAAAAATGTTTATTTGAACGTCTAATGAACTTAGTTTGCAGCATTTGCTGCACAAGCCACTAGTATGTATTATAAAAATGCTATCTGACTATTTTTATTTTTATTTTATTGGGTTATTTTACGACGCTGTATCAACATCTTAGGTTATTTAGCGTCTGAATGATATGAAGGTGATAATGCCGGTGAAGTGAGTCCGGGGTCCAGCATCGAAAGTTACACAGAATTTGCTCAAATTGGATTGAGGGAAAACCCCGGAAAAAACCTCAACCAGGTAACTTGTCCCAACCGGGATTCGAACCCGGGACACCTGGTTTCGCGGCCAGACGCGCTCTGACCGTTACTCCACAGGTGTGGACTGCTATCTGACTATATTACACTAATTTATGTACACAGAAACTTTATTTACACAAATACTTACATACTAAGAAGGCTAAATGCATAATTCACAATTGAAACAAGAGTAATACTGTTCATTCGCGCAAGAAACACGCATTTCACATTGAATCAAAACAACAACATAGGAGGCGATTTTAAAAACTCATACCTAACACAAAAAAATCACTTTGCGGACCTTTAATTATGACGTCATTACTAAGGGTTCCAATCGACTTTGGCCCTTGAAACTTTGCAAACATGTAGATTAGATTATTGGGAACTATTTTCAGAGTAAATTGAAAAATAGACTTTTTTTTGTCAAAAAGTGGCGTATTTTCTCTGTAAGCTTCCCTTGATAGCAGTGTATAATAATAATAATAATAATAATAATAATAATAATAATAATAATAATAATAATAATAATAATAATTCTTTATTTATACTGGCAGAGTTAAGGCCAGAGGGCCTTCCCTTACACTCTACCAGGTCACAAAGTATGCAAGCAGTTAAAATTTAACAAAAGTTAAAGAACAGAATACTAACATATTACAAATAATAATAATAATAATAATAATAATAATAATAATAATAATAATAGCATAATAAAATCGACACTAAACAACATGAAAATAATACAATAATAGAAACAAGAAAGTAAAATACATTGGAATATAGTAAAAGCAACTCATTTAGTACAAATGGTTAATGTGGAAAACGTAATGTAGAATATAACAAAATGGAATGTAATAAAATAATAATAAAAAAGAAAAGAAATACGAATATTAAATAAAATTCACAATAAAAAGGCTATTCTAATAAATTCATCGGCTGATAAAGAGAACAAAAAGGGGAAAGGAAGGAAAGAAATATATAGCCTATATTTTTACGAAACTATCGCAGAGAAAAGGGCTTATAACTGAAAGGAATCTGAATTGAAAAAGTGCAATTTTAATTTATTTTTGAATCTAGACAATGTCCGACAGTCAAATAATAATAATAATAATAATAATAATAATAATAATAATAATAATAATAATAATAATAATAATAATAATACATTATTATATGCAGACGTTCAGGTTCTTTTTCCTACAAATGAAAACGAGCTGCAATACTCAATATATCACCTGAATATAATAGCACAAAATTTCAATATGAAAATTTTCCCAAAAAAAAATTATGGCGTTCCAAGGTAAACAGCCAGTTAGGAGTAAAATTTGCATTAGAACCCATACGTTAGAACAGGTGAACTCATTTAAATATTTAGGTTATAATTTGACATATTATCCTGTTACAGATATATCTGAAAATATTCAAAATTTTAATGGAGCCTTAAGAACCATCAACCAGGCTTTCACAACCACGAAAACCCCAAAACATACCAGGTTAAAAGCATATAAAGTTCAGCAAGACCTGTCCTCATGTATGGCAGTGAGGCCTGGACTGTCCGAAACTCAGATGTTCAACGCCTAACAACTGCGGAAATGAGATTTCTGCCGGCTACAGCTTGCTTGACCACAAAAGGAATTAACTAATTACAAAAGAATTGAGAATTACACCTATTTATGAACATCTCAACCACTATAGACAAAAATGGCTTAACCCTGTCAATAGAATGGACCGTTCCAGACTCCCAAGACAAATTCTCCGCTATAATAATAATAATAATAATAATAATAATAATAATAATAATAATAATAATAATAATAATAATAATAATAATAATAATAATGATTTATTTAACCTGGCAGAATTAAGGCCATGCGGCCTTCTCTAACACTCAACCAGGAGTAAAACTGCGTTACAAAAACACTACAAATTTACAAAGTACACTACAATTTTACACACAAAACTGAATAAGATAATAATAATAATAATAATAATAATAATAATAATAATAATAATAATAATAATAATATGTAAACAGCAAGTAAGTAGAATTCATACATAATATATAACATACAGAAAGAAAGGAGAAAGCATAATAAAATGTGAACAGCAGGTCAAAATAAATGAGACATACAAAGTATAAAAATTAAGACAATTATTGATAATAATAATAATAATAATAATAATAATAATAATGATGATAAAAATAAGAGTAGTAGTAGTAATAATAATAATAATAATAATAATAATAATAATAATAATAATAATAATAATAATAATAATAATAGTAATAAAATAGTGCAGTACAAAGCATACAATGAATACAATATTTTTAAGTACACACAGTAAGGAAAATTATGATTATATATAGCTCAACTTATCACATTATAGATATACCATTATCGGAAAATATGAAAACAAAAATATAAAATAAGTTAAATATCACTAGAACAGAAAAAAAAAATGTGAATACGTGGTAACATGCAATACAACACTTGTTATAATAGTAAGTTAGTTTGGCAACTCATCATAAGATAATTTTCTAACTTGGATTTGAAAGATTTCATCAATGTTCGGCAGCCCTTGACGTCAGGCGGCAGAGAGTTCCAGTGACGAGAGGTAGCACAACAGTGAAAGATGAGGAATACAGAGATGATGTGTGAAGTGGAATTTCTAGCGTGTTATCGCGCTGTGATCGAGTATTAATATTATGATAGCGAGAGAGAGAGTATGAAAACGAGCGAATAAATAATAGGGGATGAAATGTGCATAATCATGATATAAGAAAGTTCAACGCCTGAGACGATCTTTGGGACGCCCCACTTGAAAAGATGGACGGAGACCGTAACAGACCACTAGGCCTAATACCTGCTCCCAGGACGATAATGACGATGATGATAGAGACCATAACGGCTACTACTACTACTACTAGGACGATGACTGATACTACTACTACTACTACTAATAATAATAATAATAATAATAATAATAACAATAATAAATGATTGGAAGAAATTTAATTTTATCCTTCAGATGTGCAGAAATTTGTTCCGAACAAATGTAACTTTTCGTTCTGAAAAGGAATTTTAAAATGTTACATTTAATGTTTTTACCGTGGTACCGGGCTGCGATTATGAATATTAATCTGACTGTTAAGTTCCTCCATATCTCAGCATTATCCATCCACTCTACAGAGTCGTTACGGTTTGTGGAAGCGCTCGTTGTTTGGAAGTGTGTCGTTTTAATCGAGCGCTGAAGTATCATCTCACTCAGTCTTGATCCCCTCTACGCCTCTGTCGCACTTCCCTTCTTATAGACCTCGTTATTGTTTCCAGAGAGATTCATACATGCAAATTGCTTTATGAATGCGACTAGTGCTGTAGTTCTGAGCGCAGACAAAGACCCAAGTTCTCACAAGCCGCACACCTGCTGAATCTCGGCAGGTGTCTGCCCCAACCTCGAGTGGATGTTGGGAGACTTCCCGTGTCACTCCCACTTTCACATCACACTGACATCTCCATAAATACTAAACTATTTCCAACTAAAGATTGAAGCAGACGCAAACAAAACCGAAATGCATTACTCCGCAATCGCAAGCTAGCTACCAAAGCAGCCACCAGGGCGCATTATTTTCAGCAAGTGAGCACGCAGGGCAGCCACCGTCTGATATATTGCAGACATTTCAACACATTCATTGAACTAACCCGTAAAATGCTCACAGAGGGTTAATATTTATTATTTCTCTACTGGGAATAGTGGATTTTAATTTTCTGTAGATTCGTGATTAAATGTTATTCTTTGAAGAGTGGAGAATTTTTTTAATTCTACAGAAATTTATTTGAGGTTGACAACACTGAATCTCGCACTGTGTTATACCAGCTGTGCTGATGTGCTCTGTGAAGCTGCAAGTCACCTTGGGAGGGATTTAATGCCTATTACGCATGCGCGTTGCCATAATACACGTTACAATGATTTAACACGCAATGTCTGAAACTACTAATATAAACATGTTGTTTAAATCGTAAGAAAGTGTTCTTATAAGCATGTTTAATTATATTATACATTTTATTATTTTAGAAGGAACTATTTTAATATGAGGAAGAAGATGACAAGCATGAGTTTGGAAGCGTTATGCGTCCAATAGCCAATCAGTAACCATTAAGCCACGTGCATTTATTTACATTTACTTCAATCTTTAGCTGGAAAGAGAGTAGCTATACTTTGTTCCATAATGTCTGACAGGCGACGTAAATATTGCCGGCAGAAAGAGAGAGAAGGTAATATTGCTATTGAACCAATGGCAGAGGTCTCATTCCACGCTGTCTTGAAGCTGGGGGTCTGAAGTAGACATGAGAAAACAAAGCTCTTGGCTCGGCTCCCAGCTCATCTTCCTGCCTAAGCAAAAGCTCGAGGCGAGCTTGTATTTTTCACCTTTTATTTCTGTCGACTATATTCATGTTTTTATTGAATATCACTGGCTTCTGTCCGATTATCAATTTATATTAAATATGTTTTCTCTTCTTTTTTTTTCTTTTGCTCTTGTGTGTTATTTATTGGTTTGAATCAGTGGCGGCTCCTGCGTATTTCTTAAGAAGAGGAAAGAAGTTAACAGCACGAAATGATACCTTCTTGAATAAAACAAGCTACAAATTAGAATAATTTCGAGGAAAATTGTTCCGGAGCCGGGTATCGAACCCTTTGGTTTAACGTACCAACGCTCTACCACTGAGCTACTTTTAACTCCAATTTTCCCCTCTATATCCACAGACCTCAAAGTGACAACCGTCAAGCAACCAACTTCGATTTACTTAAATTGTGTTTTCTGAAACAGTAACGTGGATTTTCAGGTTAACTCCTAAAGTTGATTTGAATAATTTCGAGGGAAAAATTGTTCCGGAGATCGAACCCGGGACCTTTGGTTTAACGTACCAACGCTCTACCACTGAGCTACCGGGAACTCTAACTGACACCGATCCAATTTTTCCTCTATATCCACAGACCTCAAAGTGGGCTGACAACCGTCAAGAATAAAACAAAATTGTGGTTTTCTGTTAACGAACAGTAACGTGTAGCAAATCAAGATTTTCACAAGCTACAAATTAGCCTGCATACATTTAAGACCAGGTAGTGTTGGGGTTGGCCTTCCCTTCTGTATAGCAATAATCTGTTCTTGTAAACTGAGTTTCCTAAATTTTACAAAATATATTATGTTTTCACTTCCATTCATTATTGAATAATTGCACAAATTAACAATTACAAGGAAATTCACAACCTCGCAGCATTTCTCGCGCACACTACAGCATCACACGTGTTGGAAGAGACTATAGCTACTAACACGTAATCGGAACCGTTTTACGGAAATGGGAATGGGAAATAATCTGAGGAAAGGGAGAACACTGCACTCAACCACGTGGTCTGTGTTGTCACATGTACATTTTACAAGATCAGTATCACATGCTTTTGAAGAATGTCAGGTCTTGTGGCTGTTGCCCTGTCTAGTAGACAATGAATGGAAGTGAATTTCAGGGGCCAAAAGACCTGCGATACTAACGTAGAACTAACTACTTCCTTTTTGTTTTATATAAACCCAAATTGAAAGATTCAAACCATGAATAGTAGCCTATATAAGGTGCAATGAATAATATTTATTTATAATTAAAAAAAAGTTTATATGGTATCTTTCATATCTTTGCGTTAAAACTGTTTTTATTGTGTCTCCTCCTAGATGTGTTATAGTCTGGTTGAATGCAGCATCGTTAGATGGCAGTGGTAGCGAGCTTGCTGCACGACCAGTCGGTTTCTGTTTCCCGCCCATGCGCTGATTCAGAGGAGGATCTCCTCCCTATCCGTTCATTTATTTGCTTTAAAAGTCTGCTTCTTTCTCTGGCCGCTAGTGCGCTGTTGTCTATGTGTGTTAACTGCAGTAAAGGAGGAATGGAGTGCCTTTCCTCTACACAGACAATCTCGCATCTTTCTCACAGTTTTCTACAGCACATGAGCGCGCGTCGTTTAAAACTCGATCAACCGAGATTTTCTTATAGCTGTGAACTTAAAAATTATCGAATCTTCCTCGAATTTCAAGGCACATATTTTATTTGGTATTTACTTTCAAAAGAAAAAAAAATGTGAGGAGGACGTTCCTTCCTTCCCTCCCCGAGGAACCGCCACTGGTTTGAATTAAGTTACTTATTGTATTTAGTAAACTGTCCTTGCAAGTTTTATGTTATATTATTGACTAAGATCACACCGTACACGAGCCTGGCTCTTATGGTAGTGGCTAAAAACATTTTTGTTTTATAATTTTGATGTGTACTCACTAGCTAGCTAGTTAAATAAATAAATAAAATTAAATTTGTTGTAATATTGGTATATAGTATAATAATTTATTCCGCATCTGTAAATACAAAATCAAGGAAAACAGCAATTTTTCCCGTTTTTCTCAATTTAACTTAACATGGACACGTTAAGTTTTGGAACTAATTAACTCAATTATAGAGATCGTAGTCTATCACGGGAATCTTTAGACTACTGGAAACAGACATCTTGCTGCTGGAGGGTCTTGAAATCAGGTCTCCAATAAATAACAAAACTTAAGAGTTCCCAAGTAGGGTGGGTTTCAACCCGCAGTCTGGTTTCCTTACTCCTGGACGCACCATTCCGTGACCCTGATTCCTAGGAATGCGCACCGGATGCCCTTCCGTTGACCTCTCAAGTTTCATGGAGTTTGACGGCCTCTTTCTGCTGGAAATTAGCAAGTAACAAGTAGAATTTCTTCTCATTACCAACATTTATATATTTTTTCTCTTTATCGCGAGCATGTTTCATTATTCCTTCTTACAAGATAACTGCAAAACCAGAGCTCGAAGTTAAGAGAGCGTAAAGCAGTTGATATTCTATGTGGTCCAGGACTGCAATCCTGTGGCCACATTCCTATGGCAAAGAAGCGTTTCTCCCACATTCAAGTCAAGGATGATCAAGTTCGAAATGTTCCAGTGTTGGCAAAGTAATAAATACGACATTTAAAAAAGAGGTTTGCAAGATGTTCATCACCAAAGCCCGGATTTTTATGACATAAAATGTTTTAAAAGTGACCAATATGACAGAAAAACCCCAGTGAAATGGCTTGAAGACTTAAAAAAAAGAGACCCAAAAATCTGAAATTTACTCATTTAAATCGTAAAATATTTACGTAATCTCTAATATTCTACGTATGATATGGCAACTGACATCTGCAATTCAAACAAGCAAAACAGTAGCAAGCACTTTGCTCGGTTATTATTATTATTATTATTATTATTATTATTATTATTATTATTATTATTATTATTATTATTATTATTAAAATTTTAGAGAACAAAGGTTCATTGCCGCCCTCACATAAGCTCGCCATCGGTCCCTATCCTGAGCAAGATAATTCAGTTCCTACCATCATATCCCACCTCCCGCAAATCAATTTTAATATTATCCTCCCATCTACGTCTCAGCCTCCCAAAAGATCTTTTCCCTCCTGCCTCCCAACTAACTCTCTATAGGCCTACACATTTCTGGATTCGCCCTACGTGCTATATGACTTGCTCATCTCAAACGTCTTGATTTAATATTTCTAATTATAGTATGTCTTATATTGTATTGTATTTATTAACATTCCACGGTATTCGTACATTGCCTCACAGAATATGAAACAAGTAAAAAAATTAATACTACTATTATAAAGTCTCAATTTATAGTCACAGTCTAATTGAAATACGAGTATATACAGAAGAGGTTTACAATATAGTTTACTAGTACAACACAAAATCTTAGTATCAATTTCATGAAGCGTTGTTGAATGTCATGAATTCACATACAGAATAGAAGGCTTGAGAAATTAGGTATTTCTTTAATTCGGCCCTAAATAATCTTATGTTTTGAGTTTAATTTTTTATCTCGATAGGGATGCTATTACAAATTTTTACTATCATAAATGCATTCCTTTTTGATAGCACGATAGATTTGCCGATGGAGTATGAAAGTCATTTTTTGACAAGTATTTATGCCATGAACTGTTGAATTAGTTACAAAGTTTTCACGATTACATACGAGGAAGATTGTTAATGAAAAAAAATTTACTGACAAGCCATGGGCACTATTTGTAGTTTTTTTTTTTAAATAGTCCTACACAATTCCCTAGAATCAGGTGAAGAATACATACAATGCGTGCCGTTCTGCGTTGTGCAACTTTCTCCATTCTCCTGTAACTTCATCCCTCTTAGCCCTAAATATTTTCCTAAGCACCTTATTCTTAAACAGCCTTAGCCTCTGTTCCTCTCTCAAAATGAGAGTTCAAGTTTTCACAACCATACAGAACAACCGGTAATATAGCTGTTTTATAAATTCTAACTTTCAGATTTTTGAGAACAGAATGGATGACAAAAGCTTCTCAGTAACAGCATTTTCCATATTTATTATGCGTTTAATTTCCTCCCGAGCGTCATTTACATTTTTTACTGTTCCTCCGAGATATTTTAATTTTTCTACCTCTTCAAAGGATACATTTCTAACTTTTATATTTCCATTTCGTACAAGGTTTTGGCCATGAGATATAACTATATACTTCGTCTTTTTGGGATTTACTTCCAAACCTCTCTCTTTACTTGCTTCAAGAAAAAATTTCCGTGTTTTCCCTAATAATTTGTGAATTTTCTCCTAACATATTCACGTCATGTGCTTAGACAAACAGCTGATGTAACTCATTCAATTATAAATCCTCTTTGTTTTTTATTTATTTAATGATGCTGTATCAACTACTAGCTTATTCAGCGTCGATGAGATTTGTGATAGCGAGATGGTGTTTAGCGAGATGAGGCCGAGGATTCGCCATAGATTACCTGGCATTCACCTTACGGTTGGGGAAAACCTCGGAAAAAGCCCAATCAGGTAATCAGCCCAAGCGGGGATCGAACCCGCGCCCGAGCGCAACTTCAGATCGGCAGGCAAGCGCCTTAACCGACTGATCCACGCCGGTGGCTTCCTCTCTATTATGCTGGACTTTCCTAATGGCATTTTCTAGAGCAAAATATTATTATTATTATTATTATTATTATTATTATTATTATTATTATTATTATTATTATAATATTCACGTTGCTTGGAAGTTGCAGGCGGAGCATTGTGAAGCTGTGAGGCGTTGGGAGTAACAGAATCAATTTTAATTCGTACCTGGAGGTCTGGATAAATATTTCCATTAATTCGAATATTGCGTGCGGGAAATGGAGAATGTAGAATCTGTTATGTAAACGATGTAGTAAGCCGCACCCCGGATCGTTTTCTAAGTTTTCTTTTTTTCTTTCCGACGTTCCCTGCAAGATATCAGGTGGCAGGAAGACGTTGAAGCAATTAGCAGAGGTCACGTTTCAGACAGACATGCAGACTCAGTTCCAGTTTCCTTCAGTAGCGAGCGAGACGAAACCCTTCCCATGAGGGGAAACGTGCCGTGTTCACATTCCCTTAACAATCATCTTTTTCTTATTTTTCTCTTCTCAATCATCATCAATGTCGTATTTTTTTAACATAAATACATCTATGCGGAAGGGTCATTCAACAATAACGGTCTTGACTGGGACAAGATACCTGGTTGAGGTTTTATTCCAGGGTTTCTGTCAACTCATTAGGCTGCTATTACACTATCAAAGTTCTTTGACAAAGATATTTATAAAAATATATTATAAAATATATGACAGTGTAATGGACTTTCTTTTATATAAGTTTCTTTGATAAAAGATCTTTTATAAAATGTAAGTGCAGCTATACTTGTTTTTTTTTTTTTTAAGATGGGACATGACAGGAGCGTTGCGATCGGAAAAACAACTGAATGTCACATAGCGTGAATAGGCCTGTTGGTATGGTAATGAACGGTTGAGTATTGTTTTGTTTCCAAACTTAGCGTGCTGATGCTTCATTTGCAGAATCGTTCTTTTTATCCATGTTTATGAGTAAAACGTGGCGAGTGCTGATGTAGGTTACGATGAAAGAGTAATGCCAGCTCTCTTGGCGACATTTATTGTCCACACATGTGCACACTATGTTAGCATTGGTTCTTTTTAGTGGTACGTTTCGTTTTTGGTTCTCTGTCGATTTTTGTATTGTTTTTTTGTTTCGTCGTTTTTCACCTTCGCATCAACTGTCAATGAATGTTTTAACGTCAGCCATCTCAATGACAATTGCTAGCTTCCATCAGCTGGCAGCGTGATAGTCCATATTGGCAACATGGCACTGTAATTTTGTCAAGCTCGGCCGCTTAACTGTCATGTCCCATCTTTCAAAAAAACAAGTATAGTTATCTTTGATAAACGATTTCTATACCTTGAAACAAATATGGCCTAACGCAAATACAAGTGGACTGTTGCTACTACAAAAATTCTGATAATGAAATATGAAGGAAATGAAAATTTGTATAACCTAATATAATAATAATAATAATAATAATAATAATAATAATAATAATAATAATAATAATAATAGACTCTAATAATAATTTGTATAACTTTTCAAGTACTCGCATTGTAGCTCTTTCAATAAGTACTGATGTACCTCTCTTATCACGTCTTGCAATCCACGGTTTAACCCACAGGCGTTTCTTTTTCTGTTTTTTTTTTCAGTAACATGCTTATTATAATACTTGAACTAATTGTAGCTAAACAAGCATAATTCTGTTCTTCATTCATGGTGTTATAAAGTTAACGCGTAATATATTAAAAAAAAATGGAAAATGGATTTAAAAAATCCTGAACTTCATTGCATTTTAGCGTCCGACAGGCATATTCACCATATCTACAGCTGCAGCTTGATGAATTGTACTGTGTTGTACTGCACAGGCACAATCACCACCAACCATATTATGTGTGTTGCTTCATCAATTTTACTCTCTACAGCAGGTAAATTAGCCTACAACACCAGGAGCTATGACGTCAGAAATTCCAAGATGGGTTTTTACGTACGTCTTCACTTTACACCAAAGATCTCGATTGGATTTAAAATTGAAGAATACGGTGCCAACCGTAACTTCTGAAATACAAATGATAGTTTCTGAAATACAATTGACAAATCTGAAATACAATTGATGTTTTCTGAAATACAATTGATACTATCTGAAATACAATTGATGTTTTCTGAAATACAATTGATACTATCGAAATTGAATTGACTAATCTGAAATACAAATGATACTATCTGAAATTAAATTGACAAATCTGAAATACAATTGATGTTTTCTGAAATACAATTGATGTTTTCTGAAATACAATTGATATTATCGAAATTGAATTGACTAATCTGAAATACAAATGATACTATCTGAAATTATATTGACAAATCTGAAATACAATTGATGTTTTCTGAAATACAATTGATAGTTTACTATCTGAAATTGAATTGACAAATCTGAAATACAATTGATGTTTTCTGAAATACAATTGATAGTCTACTATCTGAAATTGAATTGACAAATCTGAAATACTATTGATGTTTTCTGAAATACAGTTGATACTATCTGAAATTAAATTGACAAATCTGAAATACAATTGATGTTTTCTGAAATACAATTGATGTTTTCTGAAATACAATTGATGTTTTCTGAAATACAATTGATATTATCGAAATTGAATTGACTAATCTGAAATACAAATGATACTATCTGAAATTATATTGACAAATCTGAAATACAATTGATGTTTTCTGAAATACAATTGATAGTTTACTATCTGAAATTGAATTGACAAATCTGAAATACAATTGATGTTTTCTGAAATACAATTGACAGTCTACTATCTGAAATTAAATTGACAAATCTGAAATACTATTGATGTTTTCTGAAATACAATTGATACTATCTGAAATTGAATTGACTAATCTTAAATACAAATGATACTATCTGAAATTAAATTGACAAATCTGAAATACAATTGATGTTTTCTAAAATACAATTGATACTACTATCTGAAATTGAATTGACTAATCTTAAATACAAATGATACTATCTGAAACTAAATTGACAAATCTGAAATACAATTGATGTTTTCTAAAATACAATTGATACTACTATCTGAAATTGAATTGACTAATCTGAAATGCAACTGATATTTTCTGAAATACAACTGGAAAACGTGTAGAATATGCCGTTAGGAAAGTGCAGGATAACAGAGAGGGTTTGGAATTATATAAATATAATTTATATTGATGTTTATCCATACTTTCCCGATAGGCTATATAGAGCTGAAATGTAGCTGCAGCGGGGCAGCAAGCAGCTTGGGCTCCTGATGATTCGCCATAGCAGTGTGAATTGTTTTGTAATACTAATCTGTCGTGACATCCGGCTCACGAGGAAACCGCCGTGCAACCTGTTGGCTTGATAACAGATATTGCACGCAGGTGAATGCATTAACAGCAAATTTCATAGCCAATAATAACTTATCTTTAACCCACTTTCTATACGTTCTAAAGGAGAATCAGTTTATGGTATGATCACGCCAATGGGTGTAACTGGGCGGAGAGTTCTAGGTACTGTAACCGCGCTCGAATTAATGCGCGACCAAGAGTGAATATTCAATTACGTTGTGCTTTATCGTATAGGGAAGTTATTAATATCTACATTCATTCGTTCATTTGTACAGCGCTAAAATGAATCAATCGATTATTTTCTTAATTGGCTATTTTCGACGCTTTATCAACTGCTATGATTATTAGTGCCTGAATGAGATGAAGGTGGTGATCCCAGCGAAATGAGTCCAGAGTCCAGCGGCAAAATTTACCCAGCATTTGCACTCAATGGGTTGACGGATAGGTATAACCACAGAAAAAACCTCAACCAGGTATTGAAAGTTTATTGTTTCAGTCATTGACTTTACTGTTGTGTATGTTTTAGGTGTTAGCCTTTACATTATAAGTTACAAGACGTATAAACGTTTTCGTTGAACAATGTCAACATCTTCAGATACGAACAATCAGTTTTGCAATATCATTACTCTCAACATTCTCTACACATACAATGCATGTTTAATGGCATACGGGGATAAAACCTGTTAAAAATTAATATAATTATAATACACATTAATATTCTAATATTCAAATGTGGGTGCCCTAATTCAACATTTAAAAGTGTACATATAATGTACAATAGATATATTTTGCTGGGTTATTAATGAGATAATATTGTGAGGCTAAAAATAAGGTTAAAATATAAAAGCGAGCTGACTATATGTTATATGTTATATTATACATGTGAAGATTTGCAATTACAATGTTTTATTCATATTTCCATATTTTAGTGATGCACATCTTTCCAATATATATCATAGTGCAGCGGTGACGAATATGCGACTCACGAACACATTGTGGCTCGCAATGATAGATGTGCTTTCTACCTCCTACAGCCCCCACCCTCTCACCCACTGGAGTCAAACTCCGTTCCATTTGTATTTGTCTCTGATCTGCGAGTGGCGTATCGTCGCAATGTCTCTCTCGAAACCATGTACCTCTACAAAAACGAAAGTTTCAAGTAGGATGGGAGGACGCATTTTTTTTTTTGCTGCCAATATGGTGAGAATGTTAAATGTATGATTTGTTCACAAGTATTACGAGGAAACGGTGGTATAACATAAAACGGCATTATACTACATGTTACTGATGAAACATTAAAAGGCTGTGTTGTTATTGTTATTGTTATTATTATTATTATTATTATTATTATTATTATTATTATTATTATCATTACTATTACTATTATTATTATCTCTGTACATCGATCTTTTTTCAGCAGATGTACGAATAATACGGTTACATCTTCAATTTAAACTCACAGATTTACAATGTGATGTTAAATGAAAGCTAGATGTAAGGACTTGACAAATGTTGAACTTTTCAAATCTTTGCCAAAAATAAATATCCAAAGCTTCGTTCTTTCGCTTTCTCTTTTGAAGCCATGTTCGCTACAACTTAAGTTTTTGAAAAATTATTTTCAACAATGAAAATAGTGAAAACCAAATTTAGATCACGACTGACAGACAAATACCTTCGTGATCAACTACGACTGGCAGTGACATCATTCCTGATTTTGAAACTCTGTCGCAGAGACATTCTGAAGACGGCTAATTTTAGGTTGTGATAATGTGTCCTATGTTTCATTCTTCATTTCTTTCTTCGTTACACGTACTAAACATTAGTTTGTAGCCTTGTACTGTATAAAATTGTATTTAAGTGCTTGACATAAGGAAAATGAAAATCCGTTAATAAGTCAGACAGTTGCTTCACTTCCCCTTCGGGTGTCCGCCTCCCTCCATAGGTGCTATGCACGTTGCAGGTTACACAGTGGCTCGGAGCACGATGACGTTTTCGCCACGGCTGCCATAGTGTATACTTCATAGCCTGTCGTAAATGCTTATGCAGATCATTGTGATAATCTTTATGCCAATATATTGGGTTTTGGTTGTTTATTTTGACTTGGTGGTGTGCGTTTGCTTTGTTGCTGTTCTTTCACACTGAAAATAATTGAAACCGTAAGTTGGTAACCTACCTTTGATTAATGGATTTAATTTTAGTTATTTATAATGTATTGAATGGAACTTACAGATAAATAGTCAGAATCCAATACTGTATATGTAGTGATTTATGTAGCAAGACGTGAGTCGGGTGCCTAAAATCGCTGGAAGAAATCAAATGTTGAAATTAATGATACTAGCATTAATGAAGCAAGTGGTGCAATTTATATCATGTGAATTTGACTGAAGGTCAAATTTCGAATTGATATTGGAATGTTGGCATTAGGGGCACCCACATTTGAATATTAGAATATTAATGTGTATTTGAATATTAGAATATTAATGTGTATTATAATTATATTAATTCTTAACAGGTTTTATCCCCGTATGCCATTAAACATGCATTGTATGTGTAGAGAATGTTGAGAGTAATGATATTGCAAAATTGATTGTTCGTATCTGAAGATGTTGGCAAAAGTTAACATGTTCAACGAAAAAACTGTTTATACGTCTTGTAACTTATTATGTAAAGTAACGGTTAACATCTAAAACATAACAACAGCGACAAACCTGTCAATTTTCCGGACTGAGACAAATGCTGGGTAACTTTCAATATATTTATATTATCACCTTCATCTTCTCATTCAGACGCTAAATAACCTTACATGTTGATAAAGTGTCGTAAAATAACCTATTAAAATAAAAAAAAAATATATATATACTTTTCTTAAAATTTACACAAAATGAATTGCAAAAAAAAAAAAAAAAAAAAACTCAACCAGGTAACTTGCCCAAACCAGGATTTCAACTCAGGCCCGCTAGTGTCACGGTCAGACATGGTAACCATTACTCCACAGCGGTGGACTCGATTCTTGTTACAGAAACGTGAGTCTGAGAATAAAGCAGTATTACCAAGATATTCAGAACAGTTTAATTTCTTTTATATGGAACATATTACTCATGCTGCCCTTATAAAAGTTACATAGCACTGAATAGTCTACTGATCCTTGTTAAAAGGACATGATTTCAAAAAATATAGACCTATATTAAGAAGAAATTAATTGAGGAATCACAGACGAATTACTCCTGAGATATGTTTTGACGTTACATAACACTCAATAAATTGACTGGTCCTTTTTAAAAGAAGACTCCGAAAAGAAAAAAATGAATATAGGCTATATTGAGAAGAAATTATTTCATAACGCACAGATTAGTTTTTCCTGACTATTACACTTTTACTACGTCATACTACTTTTGACCAATAAAACGGTACAAAAGGACGTCTTTCAACCAATCATGGCTGCTTACCGCACAATTTTATCGCTTCCCTAGCATTTATTTAATTTTATCGTTTCCCTAGCATTTGTTTGTTTATGTCACTACCCTAGCATTTGTTTCTTTGTTTGCCAACATTTCAAACTGCACTGGTCTGGACGTCAAAAAACAGAAAATTACAAACCACTCCAGTCGATGCACACCACTTTAAAATATGACTCGCATTGGCATTCAAGAACAAGAATTACTGATCATAGCTATGCATCTTCCCTGAAACCCTATTTACAAATAAATGAAGAGCACCATTCGGAAATCTTGATTAAGTTGAGGAATAAACATATACATCAACGAGTTCACTTCTTTTACGCATACGTCCAATATAACATCAACTGAACCACCACCAACCACTAAAACATTCAAATTTCAAAATTGTACTTTCAATAATTGTTCCTTTTAAAATTATTCATGTTTATTTTTTATTTCATCATCCTTAATTAAAACTTTTCTTGTTTTTTTCATCACCCCTAATTAAAACTTTTCTAACACTTGTTTATATTATTTAGGTTATGTTATAGCTTCTGTTATATGATATTATGAATAGTCACGTATCAGAGACTGTTTAATTCTAAGATTTATTGAAAATCATCTGTCAATTGACGTTAATTACTGGGATCCGGATAATTGAAGTGGAATGCAACTGTTTTAATAAGAATGAAACTGAATCAACAAAGCCTTCTTGACCAGTAACCGTCCACAGAGTTCAATGAAGATTCCATATTTGGCACAACTGATAACAAGAAAACAGCTAATCATAACACACTACTGTCATCTAGAGTAATATTTGTTATGTTGAGATGGTACAGTAATACATTTGAAGACAGTTGTATTTTCGTAAGTCAATTAATATTTTATTGTATTGGAGTACTTTGTTACTTCTAATCTTTATATACTTTCTTCTAATCGTGTAATAGTCAATTAAATCCCACTCGAGTTTTGATTTTCTGTAGATAAATCAAAATCTCTAGTGAGATTACTGTTGATAAAAATACTCGCGTTTCTCCTGCTGATGTTATATAGCACGAAGTAATTCTATTGATCCTTATTAAAAGACATTAACTCCAGCACATCAATCACAATATCTATAATCTTAAATTAAAAGTAATTTTATTGTAAATGACGTGTTTAAAAACTGAAAGTTACAAGCAGGCCTATACTGAGGTATGACAAAGAACGTTAACTAGTATGAACATCCTATCAAACAGGTATACGGCAGTAAGTAGGACATCCTGAACCCCTCTTGTAACTGATTGGCAAGGTTCGTCTAACATTTCAACTTAACGGCGGGAAGTTCCCTTCTGTATTAAAAAAACAGAGTATAACAACTGTGATTCATACGACATTACAAATGATCAATTCAGTTAAAATGAACATGACAACAGACTTCTTAACGAGCGAGTTGGCTCAGACAGTAACGTTTGAAACTCGCATTCGGGAGGGCTTGGGTTCAAACCCCGTGGCTGGCCAAAATGACTAGGATTTTTCATTTCCCTCGGTCACAAAAGCAAATGAAAGTTTCGAAGTTTACATATTATGATTCATCACCGCCTCAATCACCAATATCATAAATATTAGTCCCGTTTTTTTTTCCGGGACAGTCCCGATTTCGGTCATTGCGTCCCGCGTCCCGAAATAATTTGCACACGCATCAAAATGTCCCGATTTCAAGGCATATTAGACATTTACAGCTGATTTTCGTTCCTATCAGATTGTTGGATGATACTGGCATTAATGAAGCAAGTGGTGCAATTTATGTCATGTGAATTTGACTAAAGGTCAAATTTCGAATTGATATTGGAATGTTGACATTAGGGGCACCCACATTTGAATATTAGAATATTAATGTGTATTATAATTCCACACAGTCTCATACAGACATGCTTACGAAATGGAGAAATGACTCTAGTACGCATGTTCAAGGCAGAAATAATTTAATTCTCGTTGATGTGTCAGCAGAGTGACGGATGCAATGATCATACGTTAAGGCAGGTTTGATTACAGGATACTTAGGCCCGATTGTATAAACCATTTAATCTTAGATCAGAGGTTAAATTGATCCTTGTTTCAGCTGAACTTGGAATTTCGTGTTGTATAAAGTCTAATCTGAGATTAATTTGTCTCAAACTAAAATCAACTTTGACTGAAGAAATTTCTCCGATTAAGTTACATGATCCAAGTTCAGTTATTTCTTTTCTGTTTGAAATATACGAGTGACAGATTGTGCAAATAAAATATCCATTATTATTAATATTAAGAGATATGTTAGGCACATTTATATATATTTCTTTCAATTTCTTGCCTTAATACACAAACATTCTTATATTTTATAAGGCTCTATCGTTTCAGCAGTATTAAATAACATAACCTATAATTATATTATGTTTATAACAACCATTAATTATTAATGGATATGATAGGTACATTCATAAATGTTCAGTTAACTGTATTACTAAATGAAAATTGTCGTTTTATAAAGATTTATTATGTTTAGCAGTATCAAACACCATAACATGATAACAACTTGGAGAACAGTCAACCTTCTTCTTATTGTCCGCCATTATTTAATTGCACAAAAAAAAAACCAGTGTCTCCAACAGAGTGTAATACGGAAAGCCGCCAAAACGTAGTTGTAAAGTCGCTAGATTTCTCATTATCAACAAAGAAAGATTAAATTTTGTCATTATGGGGTGCTAAAAAGGTCACTAAATCCTTATTTAAGCAATATAAAAGTTAAAAGAAATTGTTGTTGAAAAAGAGTTAAAGTCGCTAGATTGGCAACACTGAACAAACCTGTATAACATGGTCCGCGCATCACATATTTCACCTGTTTATGCGATGTTGCCAAATCCTTTTCACGTGAACTTAGATTGCATTTGAACTAAGGTAATTTGATCGCAGAAAAGTTTCATACAATAGAAGAAGTATCTGAACTCGGTTCACTTTTCGATCTTTGATCAAAGTTGATCTTTAGTCAGGGAGTTTTATACAATTGGGCCTTACTGTATCATCTATTTTCAGTGCTGATCTTATGCAGTTTATGCACTTTGACTTAAGTTTGGCGCCATTCAGTATTATGTCCACTTTGTTCCACTTGATGCGTTATTACTTGATTTCGGCGGAAAAGTGGCAAAAAAGAAAGATTTAAACGATCACTTCTACGACAGATATAGATTAGATTAGATTAGATTAGATTAGATTAGATATAAGTGAGGACAACGACAAAGACTGCTAAAATACCCTAGCCCCTTACGTGTGATAAGATCTGATGCCTCTGGTGATAAATCACGTAAACGTCTCTGTATTTTCCGAGAAGAGTCGCTGGAATCTTTTGTATAAGTAGGTTAGGTTAGTTCGAGTAAGTTCAGATTATGTTAAGTTAGGTTAGTTCATATTAGGGTAGTAATTACTTCAATAAGATGGTTCCTAGTTTCCATTTCTTTTATAAGGGATTTATACTGTTTTTCAACTTGTTTTGTGGTCATTTTGGCAAGCTTTTATATATTTTTTACGTATGAAATGATATGGTTGTTAAAATATACATAATATACTGTTATAAGAGTATTAATTTTGAATATGAGGGGCCCGAGATCAAAATGGGCTATGTCATCCAAAGTAAATTTTAAGAAAAATGCAAAAATGTCCTACATCTCATACAAGAAACATACAAATGCGGGAATGGCTCTAATTGATGAAGACGTCAGTAGTAAATATGCCTACCATGTTTATTCAAATCATAATGTTCAAATATTCGTTGTGTAAGAAAATTTAAATTTTGATATCCCATTTTGATACATTTATTTTGAAACTCTAATTTTACATTACTTGATCTAATTATGCTTTTGAACATGATTTCGTTAAAATAAAGATTTCGAAATACTTTTATTTTATCTTTAATAGCACTATTCCCAAAACAGTCACAAGAAACTTCAAGAACTGGAAGTGTTTTACTTAATAATTAGAGTAATTGCATGGTTTTACGAAAATTATAACAAAATCACTCTTCAAACATGTTCACAGGAATCTTTAACAAGGAAAATATCCGAGCGTTTCGCATGGGACTCGCATTCGGGGTGTCCATGGTTCGATTCCCAGACTAACTAACCTGAATGTTGCTTAGCCAAATGCCGGGTTGGAATTTTCATTGCAATGTTCCATTTTCTCTTCCCCTCCTGTGTAGAAAAAGAATTTAGATTTTCATATCAAATCATTCATCTTTCTCATCTCATTCAATAGCCAACCGTTCTTTGGTTCCCATCCTTCCGCTATATTTTTTATTTTTATTTTAGTAGGTTATTTTACGACGCTTTATCAACATCTTAGGTTATTTAGCGTGTGAATGAGATGAAGGTGATAATGCTGGTGAAATGAGTCCGGGGTCCAACACCGAAAGTTACCCAGCATTTGCTCATATTGGGTTGAGGGAAAACCCCAGAAAAAACCTCAACCAGATAATTTGCCCCGAGCGGAAATCGAACCCGTGCCACCTGGTTTCACGGCTAGACGCGCTAACCGTTACTCCACAGGTGTGGATCTTCCGCTATATCTCTGTCAGGATTCATTCCTTATGAGCACTTCCAAGGGCACTCCGACACCTTGGAAGGATCCTATGCTGCTTGGTCACCTTTTCGGTGTGAGGGTAGGAGGCCTCCATTGGGTGAGCAGATGAGGGGTGACATGCGGCCGGTTGGCTGGTACAACCTCATCCTCATTCATCCCATAAATTCGGGGTACACAGTAGGTCTTAGTATGACCGATGTGCAAAGGGTAGTCCTAACCGCCCGTAGCCACCGTGACCTAACCTAACCTAACAAGGGAAAAGCATGTGCAAAGGCCATTAACGTCCTCTTCTCCATCTTGTTCGTTTGTTGGCACATTCCTGGTCATACGAATTTGCAAGTTTATCTGCGAATGGTCTTCTCCTTCCCAGAACAATCCAAAATGTTTCTACAACAATCCTTCTACATCCATGATGTATCGATGTATTGATAACCTACAGAAAAATTTTCCTCGTTTGCACAGTCCATATGATAAATATTGTTTGCTCTAAAAGCGTAAACATGCTTGTCCTTTAAATAAGATGAAGAAAAAAGATGTTTAAATTCTGAGATCTTAAATAGAATTGAGCTGGTCGGTTTCACCATGTCTTTTGTAAATTTCTTTCACTTACGGACTGGACATTCTTCATCGCCAACCTTGATTACAGTTGCATGTTTCCCAGTGATAATATGATATTCTTTTGGCAACACAATTACCTCTTATTTTTTTATTTGATTCTCCACTTTTCCGAATATATTGTCGCAGGGTAGAAAACTGTGTCCAAGAAGAGGGAATAGAACCCCGTCATATATCAGGGATGATGGAGCTTCATTGTAGAACCATCAACAGATCATCGATATTATAGTAGCATTTTTGTGACTCTCATCCATTTGAGACCAAAAGGATTTTCTCAATTCCATTCATATCATTACATATCAGTCTATTCCTTCAGAATTTCATTTAGAAGTCTCATGTTCTAGCATGTGTAAGAAAATGCACTATGTCTCAATATTTTATCTTACTGTATCTCTGCTCCACTACTGTTTCATTGTACATGTAATATTGCTTGGCTTAATATGTTGCTTGGTTAGAAGACGTGGAAATGCCAAATTTTGCTGACAATCATAGATCAAAGTGAGAAGGTCTGGAGACATCTCATTCTTGATTTCATAAAAACTTTTCATTCTTAGCAGATGCATACGTTGAGCAGTCATAGCCTGTAATCTTCTGCCTGACGTAGTATTACCGTAATTCATAAATTAACGCCTATTACATTAGTTTAAATAAATATTTTTCATAGCAATACAGTTCTTGCCTTATAAATTAGAACACAATTGTAGAGGTATAATTACTGTGTAACTAAGGTCTAAACCATGTTAGTTTTCTGAAAAATCTAGCGGAAAAACTTAAACCACACAAACTTTGGCAAACATAGACCATTCTGTTTCATGTGCTCTGGAAATATAACGTAAATATATGAAATATAGCCCATTTTGATCTGTTCAAATAACGGCTGACATATCCCATTTTGATTAATTCATTAATAATAACATATCCCATTTTGATACAAGTACTAATTTTCTCCATGCATTTTACATGTCTAAAATAAACCATTTTGAAATTGCACCTTTCACAATGTAAAGTCTTCAACCCAAACTTGCCAATGACGTACATAACTCATTTTCTGAAAAAAAAGTCACATAGCCCATTTTGATCTCGGGCGCCTCATATGTGGATTGATAGGTGAAAATAATTAGTGCAATACAATTCTCAGTAACGTTTGTGTTCCTAAGTTTTACTTACGAAAGTTGGCAAGCCTACATCTATAAAGCACTACAATAGAAACAAAAACTCAGCAATAAGTTAAAACGACCTATATATCATTTAATGTACCGAAGTACATATGATATTTCCATGCAGATATTCTGCGTCATCATACGATGAAAGAGTAATGGAACAGAGAAAAATTCTCTCCGACGCAGAATATCTGCATGGAAATATCGTATGTACTTCGGTACATTAAATAATATATATGATATGCGTAAATCACTTTGTGATTTAAGACGGCGTTTATTCCGTCGGATCCCGGCCAACTAGTCACTCATAACGAGTACACCTCAGCACATAGACTTGAGTCCTACGTTCATAGACATCTATGACGTAGTGCAGAGGGCGGCCATTAGAAGGAACCCAAGAGTTGGAACTTAAACTGAGACGATTCTGTCCGACGCCGGGGTGGGTATCCGGTGTCGCTTAGTGGATAAAGCATCAGCACGTAGAGCTGAAAACCCGGGTTCAAATCCCGGCGCCGGAGAGAATTTTTCTCCGTTACTCTTTCATCGTATAAAACGACCTACTGATATACCCGAAGATCCTACACACGCGATATGTTAAAGCGTGCATAAATAAACTTGACAAAAAAAACAGACTTCTTTTAAGCAAGCGGTGAACAATTTCTGACGTAACATGAACATAAACGTTTGTGTACGAGAGAGAATGCCACATTTGCTTTTCAGAGAATAACAAAACGAGTTATTTTTATATCCATATCAACATAACTGCCATTCCGAATGACCCAGCCGAGTACCAACGAACTATGCCTGGTTCGATGGAGTTGATCTGTGTGGGTTTAAGCAGCTTGCTCGGGGAGAAGGCTCTGCAGAGGTCATATAGATCTGGAAAGTCCCCATCCCACAGCAAGTCGGATCATCTTAGTTACATAAAAGCTGTTATTATTCTAATCCCAGATGTCTCACAGGATAAAGTTCGGCTGATATCAGAGCCTATTTGCTAACGAATGTCGCAGTTTCTAAAAAAGAAATTTATAAAATTATTCATGATAGACTATATGGGCCGTATTCATAGACATTTTTAGCGCGGGCTTCCGGTGGATGATCAGCGTTTTTCGTATTCATAAACCAGTGTTAGCGATAGGATATGATTTGAATTCTGTACTAGTAACCAGTGGATAGCCGGGGCTAGCTTAGTACGCTCGTAGCGCGTGCTGCGAAATGTCTATGAATAGCACCCTACAATATTAACAAATGTGTGTATTTTTTATCTTTTATTTCTGTCGACTATATTCATGTTTTATTGAATATTTTTTTTATTTTATTGGTTTATTTTACGACGCTGTATCAACATCTAGGTTATTTAGCGTCTGAATGAAATGAAGGTGATAATGCCGGTGAAATAAATCCGGGGTCCAGCACCGAAAGTTACCCAGCATTTGCTCGTATTGGGTTGAGGGAAAAAACCTCAACTAGGTAACTTGTCCCGACCGGGATTCGAACCCGGGCCACCTGGTTTCGCGGCCAGATGCGCTGACCGTTACTCCACAGGTGTGGACTTCTATTGAATATCACTGACTTCTGTGTGATTGTTAATTTATATTAAATGTGTTTTTCTCTCTTTTTCTCTTTCTTCTTTGTTTTTGCTCTTGTGTGTTATTTATCGGTTTGAATTAAGTTAATTACTGTATTTAGTAAACTGTCTTTGTAAATTTTATGTTATATTATTGGCTAAGACCACACCGTACACGAGCCTGGCTCTTACGGTAGTGGCTAGAAATATGTTTGTATTATAAATTTAATTTGTACTCACTTTGCTAGCTAAATAAAAATAAATAAAACCTCAAAGGTAATGGGAATCAAAGGTATGGGAAGTACGTACGCTATTCTGTAGGTCATAACGGCGAACATAAATGAGTAATAATACATTTTACGTTCCTATAACTTTTAATATCCGTTTTAATAGCAAAAGAATACTGAAAAACAACTGCAGTATGCGAAGGGCAATTTTACTTTCCATTGTGGGCCTTACTAAAACAAATGAGAGCAGATGTTGATGGTTGTTAACGTTTGTGCTACAGTAGATGAACTCTCGCAGCTAACTACATTCCCCCCTTCCCCCAGCTCTTAAATCTGTCAGTTGAGTTTACAAGAACGGATGCTGTAACAGTGTAACGTACACAATACGCTCTCGAGATAATTGCCAGTGCGTGATCCCGCATGGCAGAATTTGCGAAACACGTGCTCACAAATAAGGAGATGCAATTCACGAATTTTTAGCACAGCCTGTTGGCTCTATGCCTATAATTATTGTACTTAGCGACTTGTATGCAAAGTGCGTTCGAAATACGAGGGCGATGACGTCACGTTTAAAGAACGAAGAAATGTAAATGTTAGAGCAGAATACCATCAGCGATATTACAACGGGTTCCGGAACTTGTGATATTGAGGTGTGGAGGTAGTTTTGGAAAAAAGAGTCATGGATGATGATGATGATGATGATGATGATGATGACTCGAGATCTGTGAAGAGGCAATCTTGATTATAATTATGAATTTTCTTAAATGGAATAGTGATTAGGGTCAAAAATACGATTTTTTATTTTGTTAAAAAAAAGTACAAAGCAAGCGCTTTAAAACAATATACACAGTGGGCCAAAAAAGGCACAAAATTAGAAATACTCTATTTTCGGAAATATATAAAATTAATTTATAATGAATAGGCCTGTACTGTTCGAAAAAGTAGACTTTAAAGACGAGCAGGACTTTTTATTATGTTTTTGAGGCTCAATTAAAACTTTATGGAGGCCAATACATAAAGATGCGAAAACTTTGGTTTTTGAAGACGACTTATTACCACAGGCTACTATATACAGTCGCGAAGCTTGAGTTGTGAGGTTGCTAGGAACAATAGACTGTGCCGGTACTATTTCGCATTGTCTGTAATGAGGCGATATTAGCGATCCTAGTGGATAGCAACTATCTATGGATGCATATTTACTACGTATGTAGCTTCGTGACTGTATATACTAGACTGTGTTGTTACTTCAAAATGCAGAAACTGAATGTTAATAAAATTAATAATAATTAAAGATCTTTCAATTAATTAAAATTAAAAATGATGCTCTATGTGACCGCCACTTGCTTGCACAACCATTTGTAGGCGTCTTCTCCATTGTCCAATAGCACTGGATATCTGTATTTGATCAAGTCGGTCCCAACATTCAAGAAGGTGTTGTCTTAAATGTTCAATATTACGAATTCTTGTTTTGTAGTAAACTGCTTTTTGTAGTTGACTCCATACCAAATAGTCCATAGGATTAAGATCTCGTTTGAAATTCCAGGGAAACCATCAGAGAATCTGAGAAATGCGATCTTTCATGCAATAATCTCTCATGAGGGATATCATGTCCGTATCTTGCTAATCAATCGTTGTACACTTGAAACAGACCATTCTCGCTGAGCGTAGTTCCTTACAATTTGACAGGCAGATAAATTATCATATTGGTGCAAATGTTTAATGAAAATCTTGTCTTCGTTCGTTAACCGACCCATTATTTACAAAATGAGAACTCGAAACGGAAGAAAACAAATAATGATAGCACACAAACGGCTTGGCCTGCAGAACTCGTAAGACCATAATGCTTAGTTCGGCATAAACGATCGATTTTGAACTGCCTTACAAAAAATAAAAAATCATGTTTAATAAATGGTAAAAATTTAAATATTACAGTACTTTCCCGGTCTACAAGGACGGTGAAATTTGCCTGTGAAATAAACCTTCAAGTGAAATTATTAGCTACTGGAATATAACCATTTAAATGTTGTGCAGTTTCTTTGGCCCACTAAATGCAGTTTTCCGTAAGTTGATATTTTTCAAACTCAAGTGAATTTTTCTCTCAAAGTACAACATCAATTTACATGACATTTTTACAGTGTTTTCTGCATCCTGTGTTGTACAAAGCAGACCTACGAGTTTATGAATATCACACACTTAACCTGAGGAAAAAAATAAATATGCGTTGAAAAACATTGCAAAAATTGTTAATCAAAGTTTAATATTTTTTTCTGTTTCACTAAGGGTGAAATATATTGTAGCAAGTAATGTACACCTGAGGTACATTTAGCAAGGTAGGAAAACATGTTATCAGTTACGGCCTTTCTATTGCACTTGGATACGAAACTAATTATTTGTCTTTTATATCAATGAATTCAGAATGATTTGTTGTATAGGCATGGAAAATTTTATTCCACTCTGAACACTAAAAGCCTAGAAATATTGAACTAAACATTTGTACCAAAATTCTTTAATCTCGCAAGTATCACTACCTGCTCCCCTTGTACCTGTTTATTTGCCATAGCAATTTTGAAGTCTTCATTTTTACTGCAGTGGCACAAGTATTGTTTTCACGCTAGGAATTAATGTTGAAACCCCGTCGAATCAAGCAGTGGCGTTAAGTCAAGAGATATTTATCTTTTCGGAGAAATTTTACCACAGTTCCACAGAAAAAGAAAAAAAAAGTTTGGGAATATATATACAGACGTGGACAAATTATTAGCAAAATTTTTACAGGAGATTTTATTATATATTTTTACAAAGTATGATTCTTCAATTTAGACTACAATTGACATCTTTGCGTATTTCCAAATTATTAGAAAAATCAAAGTTTCGTATTGTATATTTTTTTCACTCTTCAATTTAGACTACAATTGCTATTTTTGCATATTTACAAATTATTAGCAAAAGTGAAGTTTTTTGTACATTTTACAAAATTCGACTCTTCAATTTGGACTACAGGTGGCATTTTGGATATTTCCAAATTATTATCAAAACTGAAGATTTTTATTATAAATTTTTATAAAATTTTACTTTCACTTTAGACTGCAGTTGACATTTTTGCATTTTACAAATTATTAGAGAAATTGAAGATTTTATTATATTTTTTACAAAATTTGATTCTTCAATTTTTAATAGCCTACATTTGACATTTTGCATATTTCTATCTACTGTAATGATAGAAATATGCAAAATTGTCAACTGTAGTCTAAATTGAAAAGTCAATTTTTGTAAATACAATTATCATAAAAATCGTCAATTTTGTTAATAATTTGTCCACGTCTATATATAATCCAATTTAATAAACCCTATTTCACCCTGTGGTATATTAGGGTTATAGTTGGCATCAAAATACATATTTTATAACCAATAAACAATAGTAAAGTGATAACATAAAATAGTGGTCACAGTTACAATTCACATGAATTATGTAGAAGAATGCACCTTAATGAAAGAATGGATCCTGTTAAAGATTAAGGAGATGTTGAGGAATAATCAATATAAAAGGTATACAAGAATGTTTAACCGGTTCAGAGTAAATCACGATCTTAAAAATATAATCAAAAGTAGATAATAAAACAAAGTTTCACTTTCACTTTCAAATTAATACTTAATTCATGAACAATGAAACAGTTAAGAGTAATAAAGGGATATTACAAGCAATGATTTACGGTTACAAGTTACATATACATGATTCAGGAACAATTACAATAATTAAAATATAACACAAGTAATGATTTACGACTAACGAATAACGAAATTCTTGAAGGGCAATATATAATGGTAGGGCAATACAAAATATTTAAAAACAAATGTAAACAGTACAGTAAAGGAATAGTAGAAAAAATGACTTAAGATTATAAATTAAACACATTCTTTTTAAAGCAATAGGTAACAACAAAGAGATACTAATAACAATACACAGACTGTAGTTACAGATTAAACACATTATTAAAAAAATTTGGGAATATATTATATCGAAAATTATAACTTTAAGAAAGCATTATCGTTTACAAAATATCGTAGTTGAATTCATGGTATATTACGTAAACTTCATCAGTGAATACACTCCAGTACGATATGTGCAGTCGCCAGATTTTATTTTCGTTTCATTAATGGACTGTCGCCCATTTTGTTCTTCATATAGTCAGTCATTTGTGCGCCATTGTTAATGGGATGAAAATGAGTATTGGCCATTAACTGGCTGTACGTGTACATTTAAATTACACATGATGAAAGTAATTGATAATAGAACAATAAATGAAAAAAATATATATACCGGTGTATGTATATATAAATTTATTTTGACTATGTGATCCATGGACCAGAAAATTATAATGAATTTACCGAACTGAATAACTACATTAGAGTCAATCAATATTCCAGTAAGGTTTAGTTAGTCCCGTCACCATATTACATTCCATGGAATAAATTATTGTCAATTCTCCACTAAAAATTCAAAACACTCCTATCATCATCATCATCATCATCATCATCATCATCATCATCATCATCATCATCTGCACTATAGCTCTTTTTGGCTCTTGAGTTTCGCAATAAGCATCCTCCACATTATTCATATCTTGTGCATGTCTGCCAATTGCTGACGCCTAACCTTCTTTTTTTTTTTTAGTGGTTTACTTGACAACTCTTTATCAACTGGTATGATTACCTAGTGTCTGAATAATATGAAGGTGATAATGCCAGCGAAATGAGTCCAGGGTACAACGCCGAAAGTTACCCAGCATTTCCTCTTAATGGGTTGAGGGAAAACCCCGAAAAAACCTCAACAGGTAACTTTTCCTAATAAGGATTTGAACCCGAGTTCTCTTTTTCACACATGCTAACCGTTACTCCACAGCTGTGGACCCGCAGCCTTGTTAGAACCTGGTCAACGAAATCTACCTATCCTAATCTTGGTCGGAAATTTTTTCATATCCCATATATTTCTTGTTTAAACCTTGTTTGATCCCGTCTGAATCTCCCACTGGAATCGTATGTCCTACCTATCCATCAAAGCATTTCCAGATATCAAAAATATTAAGAAGGAATCTCCCTTCATTATCATTTCAGCTGCTTCAACAGTAAGAGATAGTATAATAATAACACTGAATAACAAGAATTTTGCTCCGACTTAAAACAATGTGTCCCTAATGGTCTGGTGTGCGCTGAATCCGAAAATGCATCTATTTTCTTCGTGTCACGTAAGGTTTTTAAGGTATACTATGATTTCACTTTTCGATAAGCGCTCTGGCGCGGGTTCGGGGTTGTAACCCAAAATAAAAGCTAATGCATTTTATGACTTTATGACCTATTTACTGTTTCTTATGGTTGTTGGCATGTTCCTTTGTACTTATAATAAATAAACGGATATTGGTCCCTTCTATTCAGTAAATTTCATAACAGTTCAAAGTGACGTCTACATAATGAACAAACAAGGGTGTGGTATTCAGTAGGCCCATTTAAAATAAAAGTTTACCAGTTTGAGTGAAGGCAAATTAAAAGAGGCCATTTTCATTGGTCCACTAATTCGCAAAGTTATGGCTGACTCTTTGTTTGAGGAAAAACTTTCTGTTACAGAAAAGATGGTATAACGCTCTTTCAAAGGTGTTTGCTCAAATTTTCTTGGAAATTCTAGGGCAGACAACTACATCGAACTTGTGGAAACCATGTTAAGTGCATATGAGAAAATGGGGTGTAATATGTCTCTCAAAATACACCTTTTACATTCTCATTTGGATTTCTTTCCTCCTAACTTTGGAGCGGTAAGCGACGAGCATGGGGAAATATTTCATCAAGAAATATCAGAAATGAAAAGGCGATATAAGGAAGATCATCATCCAGCATGCTTGCAGACTATTGTTGGTTCCTTGTAAAAGACAGTCTCAGGTCTAGTTATAAACAGAAGTCATCCTGAAAATCATTTTAAATGATAAGTTCAAATTCCAAGATTTATCTCATTATACACATGAAATATTTTTATTGTTGTATTTTTTTTTGTTTTAAACTATGTAACATCATTTTTATATCCAGTACACATTTTTAAGTATTATGAGGCATTTTGAATCCCTAGTCTGTTGTAAATTTATCAGTAGCAGCGAAAAATAAATAAAAAAAAGGTTTTTTTTCATTAAAAAAATCAATTCATTTTTCCCGAAAAATGGTATGTATTGGGGCAATTTGGATTTTAAATTCAGATTTAGGGCACGCATATTAGTAATATTCACCTATTCTTATTTCGGAGCAAGACAAAAAGTAAAAATTTGTTGTTCAGTGTAATAATATTTGTATAGACCTAGTAGTAGTAATAATAATAATAATAATAATAATAATAATAATAATAATAATAATAATAATAATAATAATAATAATAAACTAGTAAGAAGTTTTATACCTTTAATACTAGCTTGAAATTTACCACAAATACGGTTATGTTATTTGATTGAATCAAGAATACCCAATATACAGTGTGTGCTAAATTTATAACCTTACCGATAAGCAGCACTTTTACTGTTCGCAGCTGTGCTGTTGACTTTCTTCGTGCGGTTCGCAAGATACTCGCAAAACAATATTTAGTACAGTCACTTAACATTACAGTAATTATCATTGTACTTTTTTTAGCCTTGTCCACAATACAGTGGTTCACCGTTGTACCGACAGAGGGCACTTTTGCCGAGTACGATACTTCAACTGATAGGTGGCAGACATCGCGGTAGATATGATAGAAGATGAAGGGTTAATTAGGATTGGGAAGGAGTCGAATCGTGACCCTTTAATTTGGTAGTGCCCCAGCATTCGCCTGGAGGGACTTAGAAAGCAAGAAAAATCCAATTCATGATATCCAGTCCCTAGGACTGAACTCCGGGCCTCCCAAATACAAATCGGGAATGATGACCATTACATTTCCACCAAGCTAGGTTTTAATTTACATTAGAAAAATAAACACAAAAGGAAATTTAATTCCCTTCCATAGTGACTTGGTGAGTTCAATTTTCTATTGATTTTCCTGTTTCATATTTTTTCCCCCATGCACTGATATCAGCATACACAGTGTGAGGCTTGTAAGGGAAACTCAAGTCATAACAGCTCTGATCGCTGAAGTGCTTCTTAGCGGTAAGGTTATAAAACAGACGCTACGTATCTGCTTTTTAATGTAGCAAACGAAATTCCTGTATTCCAAAGCCAATATTATGTTGAGAAAATTATGGAATAAACAAAAGAAAAATTTTTCAAATGGAATTTACCGCAGTAAGTCCAAATAATTTGTAGTGCACAAAGATGGTGTTGTATAGGGTATAACCACAGTCTAGTATTTACAGTCACGAAGCTCAATACGTAGGGAATGTGCATTCATAGATAGTTGCTAACCACTAGGATCGCTACTATCACCTCATCACAGACAATACGAAATAGTACCGACACAGTCTATTGTTCCTAATACCCTCAACAACTCAAGCTTCGTGAGTGTATATACTAGACTGTGGTATAACCTGGATGCAGCAGATACACTGCCTAATTCATTGAGAAGAAAGAAGATAAAGTTTGTCAAGGTCAAAAATAAATACAAAGTCCTATTTACGTAGTAAGACTTTTATCTCTGTTGAAGCCTTCATAATGATTTCTTAGTTGTACATTCAACTTCAGACTAGGTTTTTTTTTCTAGTTACACTATGATAACGACAGTGTTGTGTTTGGTGGATGCATCAGCAGCTATGGCTGTTTGTGCTCTTTATTCCGGATGTTTTAAAATAATTAAAATGAATACGAATTTAAGGCAAGCCAACACTCTAATTTTGTTGTTATGCTATGAAAACCGCTGTAAGAGTTACTTCTACTATTACATTTTTACTACGTCATATACTACTTTTGACCAATAAAACGGTACGAAAGGACGTGTTTCAACCAATCATGGCTGTTTATCGCTACAATTTTATCACTTGCCTAGCACTTGTTTGTTTTTATCACTTTCCTAGCATTTGTTTCAAACTGCAAATTCTTTACGGTATTATAAAACATGCTTTGCGATTGTCAATTGTTTCCTGCATAGATAGTCGGCTGAAATTGGCGGCTCCGTTCAAACAGCATAGTGAAGGTAACACTAGTCAAATATAATTTCAGTAAGTTAATTAATATTTTATTGTATTAGAGTACTTTATTTCTTCAGAGCTTTATATACTTTCTTCTAATCGTGTAATAGTCAATTAAATGCCCTCGAGTTTTGATTTTCTCTAGTGAGATTACTGTTGATAAAATCCCATGATTAATTACTCTCGAAAACCTACTTCGCCATTTCCCACATTTTTTTTATGAACATGCAACCTTTGTATTCTTATCCATAGCTTATTTCATTTCGTCCATTATACATACTTAAATCTTACAGTAAACTGTATTTACTTATCCTTAATTCCATTACCCTAATTCCTATATAGACGTTACACGCTATCACAGGACTTCCTCAAATCTCCTGTCAGTGTTTCATTTTGGATACATTTCAGTATAAAAGCCAACAAGTTATAGAAAATGTAACATCAGATGCAAAATGTTTGGTCTTGATACCTTATAAAGTCAATAGAAGAATCGAATCTTAAAGGGTTCCAGTGTGCAAAATAAAATAGCCTAACAAGGATCTAAATAGCCCTGTAATGTAAAGTATACTAAAATTAACAAATCCTTGAGTGCTGGAACTTTTGAATATAATAGTATAAAGGGATAAAATAATTTGTGTCAAAATGTGGATTACATAATATCTCTAGTTTCTGTGTTATATGAATGCCAGTTTATGAGAATCTGCTATGTACTTTCATCAAGAGGTTATGAAAGGTTATAATAATTATAGCAAAATGTGAATTATGAGTGTCATATTATATTATATTATATTATATTATATTATATTATATTATGTTATATTATATTATATTATATTATATTATATTATATAGGCTATATATTTGCACGATCGTGTTTCTGTTGTATTTACAGCTATTGTTGTTACGTCTTGAAAGTCAGAATTTCCACACAGAAACTTGTTGTTAGGGAAACCATTCTTCATAACAAAACCATACTGAAATAGACCCATTACAGCACTTATTGTTACTTAGCTACCATTACAGCATAGTTTTGCGAAGGATTTGGAATAATATTGGTCTAAATTTTCAATGCAAAATATGTTGTACTTGCAATTTTAAAAATATTATAGTGCAAAAAATGCTGTATAATACACGTTTGTAAGTGTATTACAAAACCTCGGAAATTGAAAAACTCCCTCTGCTCGTTTTTCAAACTTTTCCTTGATTTTGTAAAAAGCATTTTTCAACCTTGTATCGTAATATACTATTAACCACTTCCCTGATTAATCCGAGTTAACTCGGTTGCTAAACCTAAATTAAAATTTATTAACCCGAGTTAACTCGTTTGAGTCCCATTTTCGCTGCTAAGGATATCCCGAATATACACGTTTCCATTCTTTCATTAACCTTTTCCTCACTAGATGGCTACAGAAGTTAGTGATATTGCTTATCTGGTGGTGTTTTTGTACTTCTTCCTTCATTTATATGCTCATATAGCATTCACATTTAGTAATGAGTAGATGCTAGTTAGTTTTGGCGGTTTCTGTTTGTGTTTAGTGTTTTTGTGCTGTTTTGTGTAAAGATGGATCAAGGTAGTGATTCCGAAACTTTTGATCAGGAATATATTCCTGTAGAAGGTTAGGAAATTAAACATCGGTATCAGAAGACGGTTATAGACCAACAAACAAATTCAGATCAATTGATGTCGCGTCTTTTCGACAGTGGTTTGAATAGAAGACATCTGGCACCATTTCTTCTGCACCTCTGAGTCCGCATTCCCTGAAATTTTAACATTGTTTCTGATAACGATAATTCTCAATTTTTTAAATTATTCTTTAATAATGACCTCATCAACATGATATTCGAGGAGACGATTCGGCATGCTAATAAGTGTTCACAGAATGCTGAAAATAATTCGTGGCGGCCTACTACAGACTCTGAAATACGTGTACTTTTGGGCACAGTGATACTGCAGAACATTATTCACAAACCTGAAGAACAGATGTACTGGTACAAATATTCAATGACTGCTACACCATTCTTCTAAAACGCTCTCATAAATTGAGGAGAGCAGATACTACTGTCCGGAATGCAATGTGCCACTGTGAACACCCTTTTCGAGTCTATCACACGACAAGCAACATTTAACGCCTTGATAACAGCACTGGTATTGTACCTCATAAATTAATCCATAAAAAAAAATAAGTTGATAAATAGTTCAGGAGAAAATCAAAGTTGGGACAACTTACCAGAGCTGGAATCAAGGTTTTGATAACTCGGGATAATAATTCAGGTATGAATGTATGCCTATTTCATAGTGGTTTTTAGGTATGTAAGAAAATTAGTGATGTACAGTGATTCTGCAATATTTAATGACCTCTTTACGAAAATAAAAAATCAGGATAAAAAATATGACACTTTTTTACAAAACTGGTAAAATATATAGTAAGGGAAGAGGTTAAATAAGATACTTCAAAAGGCTAAAATAATCGTTTATAAACCTAAATAAAGCATATTCCATGATAATAAAAGGCTGAAATTACTTTTATAAAAACCTAAAATTCCGGGCTGTATCTTACGAAGAACGCCCGTCACTTAGCGCCTTTTCTGTTGTGTAAATCATAAGAAGTTTTCAAGAAACGTCTAAGACATTTAATTGGTATACAGTCTGTTATTTGGTGAGCAGCAAAAACTACGTATCTGCCCTTCATTTATATCCTAGAATCCTATTTATGCAACTGAGAAATTGCATTTATACTCACGACTTTTATTATCTGTTGTCACATTATCTAACACTATGTCAAGGTCTTTCACTTCTTGCTGAGAAATGTATTCTTCCCAGTAGCTATGTTACGTAGTTCTCTCCTAATTCCCTGGGGTAATAAAACAAATTAAACTGAAATCATAGTTCTCTTTACCTTAAAGAGATTGCATATAAGTCATTAGTTCGTCCAGTAATGGAATATGGTGCTGCAGGTTGGGATCCTTACAGATTAGAACATAAATAAGACATTGGAAAAGATAAAAAAAAAAAACGGGCTCTCAAGCGTTGTCGTAATAATTCAACATTAAAATGGGACACACTCACGGACCGGAGAACGCGACATTCGATTATGCGCAATGTTCAAAACATAGAGGTGAGCCTGTTTGGAGGAAATAAAAAATAGGTTGCATCCAAATTACTCTTCAAGGAAAGAACACTAACATAAACTGAGGGAAAGAAGATTCAAGGACGAAGGCTAAATTTTTCAATCGTGTTCAGGGACTGGAATTTTACCTGCAGACTTACTAAAGGCTTTACCAGTAACCAAAAATGTATTTAAAAATAGTCTTAAGGACTTCACTAATAGACGATAGTATATTATTATTTACTATTTAAAGGGTGTAATTGATGTTTTGTTATTTGAATATTGTATCATTGAAGAAGTGTGTTGTGTCAATGAAATGTGTTTGTGTCAGTGAAGTTTTATAGTTTATAGTAGTAGAGCAAAGTATTTGAAAAGTGAAATGTTTTTGAAGTGTTAGTGGAAACAGAATAGCATCAGTGAAATGTGTCTGTTCCCACTGCAGTGAGTGAGTTGTCAACGAAATGAGTGTAGTGCTGAAAGGTTGAACTTGGATGCATATATGAACATCATATACTTTTGGGTTTTAGTTCGAACTTAGGGTTAAGATACAAATTAGATTTACTTTAAATGTTATTTTAAGTGATCGTCCTTCATTTAATGTAGGATGCTCTCTGTTAATATTATTACACTATTATTATTATTATTATTATTATTATTATTATTATTTAGTTATTATTAATTCAAAATCTCAAGGGAAAAAATGGAACTCTTTGCGTCATAATCCACAATTAATTCCCGATTTACCATTTTGGTCAATCGTCTGTAGCTGCATTTAGATTGGCAACAGGCCATGACTCTTTGGCCAAACACCTGCAAAGAATTGGAATATATCAGTCCCTAACTTTGTGCAACTCAAACCAAGAAATGGATTCGGAACACCTCAAAATAGTAATATCTTTGAAATGATAATATCTTTGAAAATATTGGAGTGCAAGAGGTCAAATGACATATTGTCAAACGGTTGGCATTAGAAAACAACAACAGTTAATTAATTATTAATTGTCATTATTAGTGTAATTATTAATTACACTCAATAATTATTGGCCCTAATTAGTTACCACTGCCACCGGGTATTTACCCATATGCAATGTGAATAAATACATACACATACATTAACATTGCGGTCCAATATTTATTGCAGCAACCTATAAGATTGTGCGTGATAGAATGGAATGGAATTTTCGGGAGGGGGGCATTAAGGCCCAGCACTGCGACCTGTAACGATCTATTGCGCTAACCCTCAAGCTAGGCGCATTCCCTAACCCACACTGGCTGACTACACTAAGGTTCGCAGCATACCCAGGTTTCGAGCAGCATCTCCCCCCGTCCCTAGGCCAGCTCCCCTCCGTGCATCTCCAGCCGACGATCGGGGAATGCTATGGAATGATGACGAAATGGAGAAATGTTGACGGAATGATGTAGATGCCTAATATGGGGAAAAACGGAAAACCCCGAAAAAACCCTAACTGCGACCTTGTCCGCTACAAGGATTAAATAGATTAAATTAATAGATTAAATAGTATACTGTAGATTAGATTCGAAGAGATTAGATAGGATAGATTAGCTAGAATAGATTGGACAGAGTAAATAAGATACATTAGGTAGAATAGATTAGATAAAAAATATAGGATATGTTAGATATAGTATATGATTATGCCTCGTGACCAGAATATTATACGAAATGTAAACGTAAAATTGGAAATTTATCCTTTGAAGTGGTGGAAAAATTCAAATACCTGAGAGCAACAGTAACTTTACTTTACTTTACTAGGTTATTTTACGACGCTTTATAACATCTTAGGCTATTTAGCGTCTGAATGAGATGAAGGTGATAATGCCGGTGAAGTAATTGGACAGGTAAACCGAAGTTACAGCATTTGCTCATATTGGGTTGAGGGAAAACCCGGAAAAACCTCAACCAGGTAACTTGCCCCGACTGGGAATCGAACCCGGGCCACCTGGTTTCGCGGATTAACGCGATGGAACCGTTACTCCACAGGTGTAGACGCAACATTAACAAATATAAATGATACTCGGGAGGAAATTAAACACAGAATAAATATGGGAAATGCCTGTTATTATTCGGTTGAGAAGCTCTTATCATCAAATCTGCTGTCAAAAATCTGAAAGTTAGAATTTATAAAACAGCTGTTCTTTATGGTTGTGATACTTGGACTCTCACTTTGAGAGAGGAACATAGGTTAAGAGAATAAGGTGCTTAGGAAAATATTTTTGGGCTAAGAGGATGAAGTTGCAGGAGAATAGAAAAGTTACACAACACGAACTGCACGCATTGTATTCTTCACCTGACATAATTATGAACATTAAATCCAGACGTTTGAGATGGGCAGGGCATGTAGCACGATGAGCGAATCCATATTACAATTCAATTCATTTATTTGGCCATTAGACAACAGTTTTACACAACGCAGAACTGAAAAAACACATTTAAAAAACATTGAAACAGTATTTAAGTAATACTTCAACTGACATAAATTAAAAAAACTAACTTAATTAAACATTAAAATACAGACGTTTGAGATGGGCAGGGCATTGTAGCAATTTCGTTTATGAAAGGATTAATTAAAAGCCAATTATAAATCAGAAATGCATATAGAGTGTTAATTGGGAGGCCGGAGGGTAAAAGACCTTTGGGGAGGCCGAGACTTAGATGGGAAGATAATATTAAAATGAATTTGAGGGAAGTGGGATATGATGGTAGAGACTGGATTAATCTTGCTCAGGACAGGGACCAATGGCGGGCTTATGTGAGGACGGCAATGAACCTCCGGGTTCCTTAAAAGCCAGTAAGTAAGCAGGATAGGGCAGTTAGATTAGATTGGATAGACAAACAAACAGATAGTAATGCTTTGTAGTGACATTTCAGTAAATTTTTTAGTGATTCGGGGAAGCCACATCACAGTAGCTATACTTCTTGCGCCCTAAGCAGAGATCTGTTTTGCCGACCCATTTATCCATGGAGCGTGTTATAAAGAACAGAAGCATAGGGTGACTTGTAATTTAGTTCTCTCATTCACAAGGTCTCTGTTTGCATAAAGCCACGAGTCACGCAGAATTGTTGCTTATGTCATTGTGAAACCGGTTGCCTGACGTTGCCTTTGTACTGGAGAGCTCTACAAGCACTCCACGTTGAAGTTGTATTTTCGTGAAATGGGATTTCCTGCAGTCTGGATAATTATGCCAGTAGAGATTTTTTTATGCAAGCGCCTTTTGTGTCTCTTCAATTTTCAGTCCCTTTGAGAAAATCCTAGAGGCCAGACACGTCGAGGCCACTCTGATGCCACGTGCCACGTTAGTTAAGATTCGCAATTTAAATGGCTGACAGGGGTATCCAACAAAGCATATAGGAACCAGTGGCGTAGCGTCAATGTAAGCTAAAAAGCTTAGCTTCCCCAGTTAATAATAATTTCATAATAAACCTGCAGTTTAAGGAGAAAATTATTTATTAATTTTAATAGAATTTATATTTACGCGTTAAATATTGTGATGCGACAGCTCAGGATGATTTGTGATGCAGCAGTAAACAAGAAGCCTGCACACACCAGCTTCCAAGCAGACTGGTTTCTTCTGTGTAATCCACCCCGCAGATTTTCCGTCCCTTTCTAACTAAACTACCCTAGTCGCAAGGCTCGAAAAGAAGCAAGCTTTAACATTTAAAATAAGTTTCAGTTATCCCTTTTCGTCAGTTGTGTTCAGTTGAAGTGTTAGTGTGCATTGTGGCTGATATAATAAATAATGAGTGAAATAACAGTTCCTGACACTAATTTACTTGAATTTTTTAGGACAATTGTATTATGAAGACTGACTTACAACAAAAGTGTGATTTAAAAAATAAATGACCGACTCCCGCTGTCAATGAAGGACACAACCAAAAGACAGACGCATACTTACGTAATGATACTAATATTGTGATTTCTCTAAGTATAACAGGGAGTGAGCTAATGTTATACTTATACGTGTCTATTTGTTAAGAGATATGTGTAAACCGTGAAATCATATTTTACTACGTACTGTATCATTTGAGGTCATGCCTTATTGGTGTTACTTACGATGTTCTAACCAATCTTCGACTGCTGACTTGAAATTGACTACTATTTATTTTAAGACTGTATTTTTGTAATACGTTTTCTCATATTGCATGAAAGACAACTTGAGTTAGCTTCCTCTGCTCAAAATTTCATGCTACGCCACTGATAGGAACTGACACAACGTCTGTATGTTTTATGAGGCAAAAATAATGACTGTCAAGAATATAACACACACTTTCTCAGTATATGTTTCACGACGTTCGTAATAATTCCGTTCCTTTATCATATTACTAACGTTATTAGTTTATTTTCTTCAATTGCAATGACGTATTATGTAAGTTAAATCATGCACTACGTATATAAGATGTACAGGGACATCATTTTATTTTCACTAACATTTCTAATATTAACCCGGCTATACCTTTGGATTAACGGTTGAGAACCGGAAACACAGTTTGCTACCCCCTTCCACGACTGCAGTTCGATGATACTGGCGTAAAATACAAACAAATCACTTTACTAGGTATAGGAGGGAAGAAACATAGCTCATCCATTTACGTAAACTAGGAAATATCGCAATTTTGAGTTTGATAATTTTCATTAGGTTTTTGTTTAATCAAAACACAGTACTGTTTTAACAATAAGTGTTTTTACTCACGAATTGAGCTATCCATGCGAACGTATTCATTATGCAGTATATACTGTATTATTATGATTATCCTACCTATGAGAGTTATGCTACAATGCTTCAACATTTCCATTTTACTAGTTTGCAAATTCGACGAAATTGTCAATCTTTAAACTTTCTTTATAAAATTATTAACAATAAGTTGGACTGTGTTGGTTTATTTTATTATATAACATTATATGTACCTAAGCTTAAAACGAAATTTCGAAATTTGTTTTACATACCAAGGACAAATACTGAATCCCCCAAAAATTCCCCAGTTTTCCAGATGTTACAGTTATACAATAAATTACATCCTCATCCTAATGTTGATATTTTCAATATGAATTTCTCTAGATACAGAATTATTTGTTATCATATTTTACAGAATATTTTTGTTAGTTAATTTGAAGCTACTTTCACACCTTATTTCAATTTCTCTTTTTTTCTTTCTCTTATTTCTATTTTGTTTCAGTTTTTAACAAGTGTATGTTTCCTTTTCCTTGTTTATGTTTTATAAATTAATTTGTTAGTCGTGAACATTGTAATTGGGCTTTGCCTGTTATGTTCAACAACAAATGAATAAATAAATAAATAAATAAATAAATAAATAAATAAATAAATAAATAAATAAATAAATAAATAAATAAATACTGTCTACAGCACATTAGCGTACAATATAGAGAATGAAGTTAAATTGAAAAATAATCATAATATGGATATTTAAACACAATTTTGAAAATGGTGGCCGTTCATTCCGAAACAGGCTTCAGTTCTTTTGTGCATATTATCGCACTATAGACTATTGCATCTAATTCCAATTGCTAGTACAGGGACATCATTTTATTTTTACTTCAATTTTTATTGTACCTGAGTTTTTGAATGTACTTCACTCCCACCCCTTCTACTAATGAAGTTCCAACTCCACACAGAACCAAGACCGCAGATAGTAAGCAGTGCTGAGTTACTGAGTATAGTACGTTCCAGAAATATGTTCGCGTTTTCCAGTGACGAAAGAGCTTTCAACATTGAATCATATTTTCGCACAGGTACTGTCCGTTTGCCTACGTCGCATCCCGATTTCCCCACCTGCTTCTGCTCGCCCCTCTGTAAAAGCTGGGCTGTCTTAGTTCTTTTCTGAAAACATTAATTTCTCTTAGGAATTGGACGCTTACGTAATATTATACAGCTGTTTAATTTAACTTAAATTAAAGGGCCTCGTTAAGTAATTAACTGTCACGTGATTTCCTCCTTTCTACAATCCTGCGGCATAACCACTTGGACGGACAGTAGATAGCATGTCTGAGTAATTTTATATTTTCGGGTCGGGCAGAAGTGAAGATTGAATTTACAGTACGTAGAGTAGATACAGAATTATTTCAACATGAGTTACTAGTACGAAGGACGAAACTGGCAATTGGAATTAGATGCAATAGTCTATATTGCGATAATATGCACAAAAGAACTGAAGCCTGTATCGAAATGAACGGTCACCATTTTCAAAATTGTGTTTAAATATTCATATTATGATTATTTTTCAATTTAACTTCTTTCTCTATTTGTACGCTAATGTGCTGTAGACAGTATAATACAGCATAATGAATATGTTCGCATGGATAACTCACTTCGTGAGTAAAAACACTTATTCTTAATACAGTACTGTACTTTGATTAAAGAAAAACCTAATGAAAATTATCAAACTCAAAATCGCGATATTTCCTAGTTTACGTAAATGGATTAACTACTTTTCTTCCTTCCTATACCTAGTAGAGTGATTTGTGTTTTACGCCAGTATCATCGAACTCCAGTCTTGGAGGGGGGAGCAAGCGGTGTTGCCGGTTCTGTAAAGGTATAGACAGGTTAATATTAAAAATGTTATTAAAAATAAAATGATGTCCCTGTACTAGTAACTCATGTTGAAATAATTCTGTACCTACTCTATATTTACGGTCATCATGCACTCAGCTGTGCGAGGAGCAAGGGTCGCATTCCCAGACATACATCACTCAATGATATCATTAAAAGATCTCTGACTTCTTGTGGCATCCCGTCTCTTTTGGAACCACCAGGTATTAGTCGCGCTGATGGTAAACGACCCGATGGTCTCACCTTGATTTCATGGTCTAGAAGAAAATCTTTAATTTGGGACTCCACTTGCGTTGACACTCTAGCTCCATCTCACTTGCCGAATACCTCCAGACGCGTAGCATCTGCTGCTGAATTAGACGTGAAAAATAAAGTCAATAAATATGCTCATCTTTTAGACAATTATATCTTTGTCCCCTTTGGTGTGGAAACCTTCGGTTCTTGGAATCATGACGCTAAAGTTTTGGTATCTCAAATCGGCCAAATTTTGATCTCCATTACTGGTGATCGTCGTTGCACTACTTATTTGCGTCAACCCTTAAATGTTGGTATTCAACGCGGAAATGCAATGAGCGTTTAGGGTACTCTTCCCGAGCCCAGCTGCTGCATTTTGAAATGAACTCTTTTATCCTACTAAATTTGCTGAAATGATTTGGTATGTTAATATTTGTATTTATTTTATCAGAAGTAATACCTTTTCAAATTTTTCTGTAATTTTCAGGCTCTGAGTCATACTGAGCACAATGACTACATTTCAATATCTACAGCTAAACCGCCATTTTCTGTATATATTGTATTTTACTGGGTTAATAATAAAAATATTTGAAAATAAATAAATAAATTATCTTGTTAGTTTTAGCCTTAAAATTAGCAAACAATTTAAAATTTCTAAATGCAACGATTGATTAAGATATTTCTCATCTACTTAAAATCATCAAAAGTTATAATTTCAGTCATCATTTGTAATGTAAAAACTTAATTGAAAATGATTTCATGATATTAACTATAATAATATTTAATTTCTAATGATAATAATGTCATCAAACCACCTCAAGTTTCGTAGATTTGAATATCAATACACAGTTGTACTTTAGAAAATTGATTAGTGGCCGATCTATTCGAATCCCTTTTTAACAAATTTTTTGAGCTCTAAATATTAATTTTTCCTTCCTTGGTAAAAGATATTGTTTATTGTAATTGTTTTTGTTCTGAAATTCAATCAATCGCCTCTCATTGATTATTTAAAACTAAACAGATGGATTTTGGAAAATAGAAAATTAACGCAATGATATTTTGTTTTGTCTTTTGCGAAAAACTTTGTTTTTTTTCAAATATAATTTATTAAAAAACTTTCAGCTCGTTTTCCCTAAAAGAGTCAATTTGTTCAAACGGATTCCTGAATTGAAATTAAGAAGAATATAATACAATTTGTCTTATGTCTGCTACATAATAAGTATAGCCTATATAAATTTAAATTTACAATTTTTCAATTTTTATAAAATCCATACATAACTTTTTTAAATTTAGATTAGGATATTTGAATATAAATTTGTTATTATATTCTTGGGGCTAATACTATGATTAAATACTGTAGCAGTGTTGCATTTTGGTTCAAACAATCTTAAAGAGTTCATAACTTTTATTTCATAATTTACATGCATATTTCAGGGTACACTTCACTTTTTCAATATATCCGAATAATAATAATAATAATAATAATAATAATAATAATAATAATAATAATAATAATAATAATAATAATAACTTAATAAGAGTGTTCTATTTATTTCCCTGAACACGGAATAAGATGAGAAATGGACAGAAAGTTACTTTCAAAACATGATATAATAATAATAATAATAATAATAATAATAATAATAATAATAATAATAACTTATTAATAACTTAATAAGAGTGTTCTATTTATTTCCCTTGAACACGGAATAAGATGAGAAATGGACAGAAAGTTACTTTCAAAACATGATATAATAATAATAATAATAATAATAATAATAATAATAATAATAATAATAATAATTAATAATAATAATTTTAATAATAACTTATTAATAACTTAATAAGACGGAACATTTATTTCTGGTTGCCACGGAATAAGATGATAATGCACTGAAAGTTACTTTCAAAACATGATATTAATTAATAATAATAATAATCGATGGCATTTAATAACTTAAATAAGGCTCATTCTAGATTTACTGGCATGTGAACAGAATAAGATAAAATTCCGGACCGGCGACGTGATAAAACCTCTGCATTGCGATAATGTTAAATAAAAATAATAATTAAAACGGAACAATAATAATAAGATCAAAAGTTGGATGATAAGTTGTTAATAACAATGTGTTTACCTGTAACACGGAATAAGATGAATTCACTGGAAAGCGTTGAACTTACTTTCAAAACCTGACATTAAGGCAACTAATAACTGAAAATTTCCATTGGGGATTCTCTGTAATAATGCGCTAACTTTTTAACCCAGTGTGTCATCTATTTAATTCCTGTCCGATATCCGATAAGAAATATCTGAAATTCGTTCACAAAATATAGAAAATATGCATGTGATTTACATATTGTCTGATTTAATCTAATAAAAGTTTATATCAATTATTAGTCCCTTAATAAAATGGAACTTTTATTTCCCACATGAAAGGAATAAGATGAGAAATGGGGGAGAAGATACTTTCTAGTGACATCAAATAATAAAGATCAAATATCAATAAAAAATTTTTTAATGCATAACTTGAATAATAACTCAATGAAGTCTGGTCTTCTCATTTAAACACGGAATAAGATTTAGAAATGGACAGGTTGTTTACATTTAAAACATGATGAAAGTTGTAATCCTCATAATTCCTTATTTGCCGCATTGGGTAATGTAATAGCTGTGTTCCGATGGGAATAAATGTGTTATAAATTTGCCAAAGAGAATAAGATGGGCCTATGAATAGAAATTTCTTTACAAGATTTGTCAGTTTTATAACATTGATATTAATAATAATATTATTATTAATAATAATAATAATAATAACTTATTAATAACTTAATTATTATTTATTTCCTAAACAAGTCAAAGATGATTAAATGGACGATAAATTCAAATGGCTATAATCAATAATAATAATAAAATAACCAAATAAATTTTAAATATGTAATAAACGTTTCTAAAAATTTCCCAAACCCACAGAATTAAAAAATGGACGTTCACATTACAGATGAAAACATGAAATTAAAATGCATTTAATAATAATAAAATAATAATCAACAAAATTGTAACTCTAATTTCATAACTTAATTCTAAGATTTCTGACTTATTTCCCTGAACAAAATAACATCCGATGATGGAACAAAGTTATTAAAACATAAAGCATAATAAATCTAAATAATAATAATAATTTTATAATCAAGGGTTGATAATATTTTAATACCCATTTTAATTTTTATTCAATCTTAGTTTAAAAACAGGAATAATCACTTTGGAAAAGCATCCATTATTCCAGTTTTTAAAAATGGTAAATAAAAAAGTGTTACTAATTATAACCCATTTCTATCCTAAACAATTTTTCTAATAATTTTTTGAAAAACTTATTAATAAATACATTTCATTTATTTCAAAAATAAGATGAATTGGACCAACATGGATTTACTAAACAGGAAATCTACTACTACAAATTTAGTTTCCTATCTCAATCTCATTATGCCTGTTGTCGAAACTCAAGGTCAAATTGACTAATTTATTTTGATTTTAAAAGCATTTGATGTTGTTCCTCACGGAATAATTTTATTAAATGAATTAAATAATTTTGGTCTCTCCATAACTATGTTAATTGGTTTGAAAACTTATTTAACAGATAGACAGTCTTGTGTTTATTTCTCTCTCGGTTCCATTTAATGAGTAATGGACAGAAGTTCTTCAAAACTGACATTAACCTCTCCTATTTTTATTATTTATAAATAATATAATAAAAGAATAAGTTCTAACTGCCTTTTATTTAAGATGTTCTCATTTATTTCCGTAAACATTAATAAGATGACTGAAATGGACAAATTACTTCAAAACATGACATTAATTTAATTTTACAATGGTCTAATAAAATGGAATAAAATTAATCATAAAAACTTTTGTTATTTCCTTCTCAAAAACTGTTCCCAAAAATTTATTATTCTCTTAAATGTCGGAATAAGAAAGATGATTAAATCTTGGTGTCTTATTTGATTCAAAACATATTTTCATGAATAATAATAATTTATAATTCATTAATAATAATAATCTAATAATCTATAACTTATTCTTTTTCTTAATAAGATGTGTTTATTAATTTTATACTACAATAAGATAGAAATGGACAGAAGTTACATTCAATATGCATCTGTTAATATGGAACTCCATTACTTCCACTGACTCGGCTAAATTGGAGAATATTCAAAGAAAAAATTTATTTCCTTGTGTTCTTATAGATTTTTACCAAATTCCGATTATAACTATGAGACTAATTGCAAATATTTTAATTGCGGTAGTTTGTTTACCAGACGTCAGGATCTTGATTATTTATTTTTTGTAAAGTCATTAAGGTGATATTGATTGTGATAATCTTTCATAAGCAATATTTGCACACTCTGTCATCCTATCTAAGGGTTTAAGATTTCATAAAATGTTTTATAATAGAATTCTAAATCTCTCTCTCGGTCTGCAGATGTATTAAATATGCTAATTTGCATGGATTGAACTTGGATCCATTTAATGATTTAATCTTTTGAGTTTTTAAGTTTTATTAATTTATGCCATTGTCAAGATAATTATACTATTCTTGCCAATTCATATCTTTAAATATTACTTATATTATTCCAGTCTTCATTTATTTGATTTCATTAATACATTTGTAATTCACTCTATTCATTTGCCATCATTTTAATTATCTCACTGAACTAATTTTAATATTATTATTTGTGCTATTTATTTTGTTGCATTTGGTCAATTGATTAATGTAGACTATTATATTGATTGTATTTCATCTCACTGCCATTTCTATCATTCACTCTCATCATTATTTGTTGTTTTGTTTTGTTTTGTATCTTGTGCTAAACAGAATTGGCCTTGTGCTGTTGTTTTGCACGTTAATATTCTAAATAAATAAATTATTATTATTATTATTATTATTATTATTATTATTATTATTATTATTATTATTATTATTATTACAAAATAGCGTTTGTTAAAAATTGTACCTAGTTAGTATTGCCAACTATAATTCTGTTCGGTGGTATAATAATAATAATAATAATAATAATAATAATAATAATAATAGGTCTAATAATAATAATAATAATAATAATAATAATAATAATAATAATAATAATAATAATAATAATGACACTGAGCCATTCATATTCGTCAGTTTTATTACATTGATATTATTACTATTATTATTATTATTATTATTATTATTATATATTATTATTATTATTATTACAAATAGCGTTTGTTAAAAATTGTATCTAGTTAGTATTGCCAACTATAATTCTGTTCGGTGGTATAATAATAATAATAATAATAATAATAATAATAATAATAATAATAATAATAATAATACACTGAGCCATTCATATTCGTCAGTTTTATAACACTGATATTATTATTATTATTATTAAACTTATTATTTTATTATTCTTATTACGACCTACAAATCTTTGTTAAAAATTGTACCTAGATTAGTATTGCCAAACTATAATTTTGTTCTGGTGGTATAATAAAATAATAATAATAATAATAATAATAAATGAAATAATAATAATAATAATTAGGTATAATAATAATAATAATAATAATAATAATAATAATAATAAAACGAAAGGCGCTAAGACCAGCAAGGGCCAAGATAAAGCCACATGCCGAAACATGAGGCGGACGATCATCCAACCAGAATGGAGGTATCGTGTTTAGCTGATTTGCGTAACCGGATTATAGATATAATACGTTTTCCAAAGCTACCTATCGTGATCGTCCCAAAAAATGTGCATCCCGATGCTGGGTGGGCACCGTCCCATACACCGGCCGAAATTTTATGAAAAATTTCTTCCCCATCGAGGACTCAAATTTCCGCGCATTTTGTAAAAAGGAGTCCCAGGCAAGATGCCTTATAGCACGACGCCACATCGTGCGAGACTAATAATTTAATAATAAAATAATAATAATAATAATAATAATAATCATAATAATAATAACAATAATAATAATAATTCGTCGTCTTCCTAACACAGTATTGGCCGAGTGGCCTGTTACGGTCTCAAACTATAATTTTCAGTCCATCTTTCTTCGGACGACCTAGAGATCTTTTGCCATACGGATGGTAATGAAACAGTGATTTTGGAATTCTGTGAATACTTAACACACACAAAAACACATCCAAATGAAATTTCAACACACAACTCAATTTCGGAAACACTCTTTGACTCCACATTACAGTACACAAACACATCCCCACAGGAAACAAAACAAAAGGCGCCAAGACCAGGAACGACCAGTTCTGATGAAGGCCAATAGTAAACCAGAAACATTGTAACAAGGTAACATAAAATATTTAAGACGTGAAAGATATATACCAGTAATACGTTTTCCAAATGCAAAATACTGTACTATATTGTATTTGCAACTTTAAAAACATGATCGTGCAAAAATGTGTACTATAAATGTCTGAGATGTTTTCATTATGAAATCTCGGGAATTGAAAAAGCGAGCACAGCGACTTTTCCTCGATTTTGTAAAAAAACTTCCCAACCTTGTGTCGTAATATAGGTCTAGTATTTCAGATCGAAGAGCTGCATTTGTTCGGATCAAATATGTGTACATTTGAAGGACAAAACTAAAATTCTTTCAATCATTTATTGTCATAATACAATGCTCTCTAAAACTGACTGAGCATATTGGAATTAAATCAGTAGCTTTCCTAAAACACGCTATGAAATGTTTAATATAAAACCATTTTATCTCGAAAAGGAAGCAGAAAGGAAGCAAAATTGTACTAAAATGTTTTGTTTGAAATATCTCAAAGAATAACTCTCTGAAATTAATGACATTACTTACTGTTGACTCTGTATAACTATTCAATCAGTAATGATGTTAAGCTAGGAGTAAACTGAAATGTTACAGTCTTACTAATAAACCGTGTATAGTTTTTATACGAGACTTATGCAGAGTTGAGACAGAAAACGTTACTAATAAACCATGCATAAGCGATGGACGTATAAACAGGCTGTAACTATACAATGGGAATTACTTTTCAGTAGTTATATACACGAAACCCCTTGTTTAAGCGTTGTATTTAGAGAAAAATGGCCACCTCTCTAACAGCTGTTCGTATCGACTGTCATTTTATGATGATGGTGGCCTTGTAACCTCAGAAGAACAAATCAAAGAGCACAGAAAAATTAGAATAATATTGCTGGAGCTTGTACTCTTTGACCAAAATATAGTGTGGTAATCGATTAGAGCCAGTTGTACTATCGATACTTAACACGCCACACTAGAGCGCTCTACCGGATGCAATAGAGAACCTCAGATATTCTATTATCTTTCGTAACGAAGTAATGACGAAACTATGACGTAGTTATACTGTTATACACGACGTATGTAGTGATTATTAGCAAGGAATTTATACGACTTATAAACGAGCTACTCATTGTATAAGTATAAGACAGTTAAACGTCTGTATATAGAGCTTTTATTAGTACGACCGTTAGTGTCTACCCTTGTAGAGAGCGTATTCCGAATCTCACCGGTGAGCAATCCGATGGCATCACGGTGTTCCGAATGACGTCATTGATGCTCCACCGGTGTCGCACCGGTGCCATCAACTTGCAGAGGTGATGGCAGTCTCCATCAGCCGCCATCAGTGAATCTGATTGGTTCTTGTATAGGGCGGGAATTAGCAGACGAATAACATCGTGCACTAGAGATGAGCTTAAACGATATTTTCAAGTATCTGTGACAACTGTGACTGTGACAATTAAATATCTGTGACTTTTACCTGTGATTTTGTCACACCGATATTTTATATCGATGAGGAAGTACAATAAGCATGAATTACACCGATATTTTGTCACACCGATAAAAATTAACAGGAAATATTATGTGAATACGATTTCCCTATACACGCCACACATCAGTGATTTATATGGAAACCCAACAAATAAATTATGTACATGTACCATTAACAAATAAATACATATCTAACTGAACAGTAACATATCTAAAGTTAACCTAATGTACCAAGATGTTATATTGTAGATATTGAATCAGTTGATAATTATTAAATGTAGTTGGGTATGGAGAAATTGAGGTTATGTGATTATTGTAATCGTTTTAAAAATTGATCCTTTTTATTATATATAGGTAATGTAATGGATAAATTATTTTAAGTCGTGCATTAACATTATGATATTGAGTCATAGAATAAAAATTAACGAAACAAGTATTCGGAAAAACATTGGAAAATAATTACAAAACAAAACAGTTATTCAGACGGGATTTTACACAAAATAAAGTACTGGTAACAATGGTGTTGTTATTTAAATCGTGTAATCACTACATCATTTATAGTAAGATGGTGAAACTAGCGCTGAAGTAGTTTCGGCGATTTCGGACGTAAAAGGATTTTTTTTTTTTTGTGGAGAGTAGTTGATGGGGTTAAACTAGCGCTGAGGTAGTTTCGATGATTTCGGAAGTGAAAATCGTTGAATTTGATTTCTTGTGGAGATGCAGTTGATCGTATATGCAAGGCATAACAAAGCCTGAAGTAACCAAACCTAACCTGTCACAGATTCGTATATGCAAGGTGTATAAGCGGAATAGGAAATTTAGACGTTGATCGTATATGTCTAGACATAATAAAAGCTTAAACTAACCAAACCTGACCTGTCACAGATTCGTATATGCAAGGGGTATAAAGGGAATAAGAAGAAAACTACCTTAGGGTTAGTTTAGCCAAATAAGTTGCCCACCATATTAGCCAGTTTTATTTTGTTCGGTTTTAATACTATAGGTAGCTACTGTTGTCGGCTTGTGAGAAATGCTTCGAAAATTCGGAAGAGCATAACGTTCAGTGACACAGAGTGAACATGATTTACGTTTGATACCCCTTATTTTCAAATGTAATTAATTATCCCGTTTATGTGTAAGTGTAGGCCACTGGCCTATTTTAAGTGTGCAAGGGCAATGAGAATGATTTGATGGAGCAGCGTCTGCTAGATGTCAGATCTTTTTGGAATTTATAAAATTGCCAATTTTTATTAACTACCCCATATAGTTAGGCTTATATTTAAAAGTTGAAAATTACTTGCAAGTTGATGATTTTAACAATATCTAGACAAATATCACTAAATATCAAGTTTAGAACATTGATTAGGCCTATTAATTAAGGTGAAATAACACTTCACATGAGTACCAATGTTAGGAAGCACTGCGTTATTTCCTAAGAGTTAATAACCATAAACAACGTAATGAACATATTACAAATAATTTTATTTTAAGTTTAATTATTTTAATTAATACTAAGATGCACTGTTTGTGTTAGAGCTATACATTAAAACTGGATCATACATAAATGACAGAAGTACAGGTAAAGTTATTAAAATAATGTTGTAGGCTCATTTAACTATTCTGTTTGTAATTAAAAGTATAACTGAAAAAATATTGTTACTACGTAAAAATTGAGTCGAAGATACATGTATAAGTTAATATAAATTCACAGTTATATGAAAATGTAAAGATCTCCTGAAATACATAAAACATTTATAAAACATATATAGAGACTATGAAAACAAAATGTCAGACTTATGATTATATCATTATAATGCCGCTAATAACTTTGCAACAAAGCATCACTTTGCAAAAAATAACATTGAACAAAATGTCACGAAAAAATCATATCACCGCCCGATTGCTGTTATTGTATCATGCGCATGCGCAAACCCACGACGTAGAGGAGAAAATATCAGTCACAGAGTACTGAATCAACACCACCTACTGAATACGGAGCAGATTTCGATAGCGATATTTTGTCACAGATATTTCGCGTCATCAGTCACAGGTTTATCTGTGACAAAAAAATACCTGTGACAAAATATCGGTTTGTGAAATATCGGCCATCTCTATCGTGCACTGTTGTGTCATGGCGGTGTGTTCTGCTGTATTGTTTGTAATGAGCACAACGTAAAACAATATGTTAATGGCTTATGAGCGAACATGTCAACGGACCCGTTATTACTACTGGTTCAAGAAATAAATTGTTTATGCTATCTGTTCTTTGAACGAGATGGGAGTACGAAAATTTCGCAAAATTTTGCTAGCGTAGCACAGACAACAACTTGTACAGTCGCCATGACAGCCATCGATCCTTCCAGCAGTTTTGTTCCTTATTTCGCTGCAACGTGACGTCATTGATGCCACCGGACCGGTGAGATTCGGAATACGCTGAGATATATCACTCTTCGCCACTGGTAATGTGTAACTCTGCATACACGCATTAATCATTGCCTTTCCTCTATGTTCACAGGTAAGAAAGAGTCACGGCGAGGCTCGAAGCCGGCGGACGCGACGCCGCATTCTTGCACCGCGGGCTGAGCCCATGCGAGGGCGTGCTACCCAGAGAAAGTGCGCGTTGATTGGGAGGACGTCGACCCCGAATCGGCCGGCCGGCAGGCCAGACAGCGTTCAGGTGTGTGGCACTGCTCAGTTCACTTCCCATTCCTCGTCCAAATTCCCCATTCTCGCGGATATGCAATGCAATGCCCGGAGCAGTTGCTGCGACTCTCTGCACCACAATTTAGTATTTCTTTTCACTACACCGTTGATGATACAGCGATAGTGAGACTTGGAACATTCGTGTCGATGTTAGGAGACAAAAGAATTATTCCGTGCATTCTTTGAATTCAAGTACACGTGACCAAGGGCAACTGAATGTAGAAAAAGTGACAATAATAAATAAGAACTTACCCGGGTACGTGGTAGTTATATATCTCCTGTAGGCTAGTAGAGAAGTCAATAAGGTACGGTCACACGTCGCTACTTTTGCAGCGCTGCAGTACAAAAACTGTGCAACTGCGACTTGTGAGCAACGCAACGGTGCAACCCGAAAAGTAGCGGCTGCCGAACCTGCTGCCCGCTACTTTTCCATGCTGCGCGCAGCTTAAAAGTAGCGACGTAGTATTAGTATTTATTTATTTAACCTGATAGAGATAAGGCCGTCAGGCCTTCTCTGCCCCTCTACCAGGAGATTCCAACTATAATATGAAGAATAAATTTACAATTAGTATTAGATTTACAGTTACAATCACAAATAAAATTACAATATTACATTTACAATTACAAAGTACGAAAAGATTACCTGACTAATGAAAGCTAGATAATTTTTCATAGAAAAACAAAGAATATTTTATATTTACTGAATTACAAATTAAACTTAGGCCCGGTTGCAGAAACTCAAATCAAATCAGTCCCTGATCGCCAATCAGTTGATGTCTGATTTATTTGATTGTTCATTGCGTTGCACAAACGTGAATCTCCAATCAATTTGTCTCAATTTACTAATTGCTGATTTGAGAAAGAAATACATTTGACAACAGTGCTATTTAGCAACCATAGCCAATTGGATGCTCCTTAAAAGTCGTGAAACGAATGCATCAAGTGGGCGGTGATTAGGAAAACAAGTGAATGTTTTGCTGTTTTGTTGCTTTTGTAGAAAGGAAACAGACGGATTCAATTTGTATATAGACTACAATATAGTGAAACAAAAATAAACGTGAGGGGGCTTCTGTTGTGGGATTTGCTAGGGGAGTCGACAAGAAATTGGAACATGCATAGCCTCCATAACCCAAAATAATTCCATTTCCCATCTCTCTGTTTACAAATGGAGCTCGTAACCTACTCATTAAAAATACTGTGTTGTCATGTGTAGAACCCTGCCAACGGGCTACAACATTCCAGAATTTCAATGATGGTGTAGACTATATATTGACTGTATATTCACAGAAAAGAAACCTTTTCTATTTCGATCAAGTTCGGCATCATTTCAACCAGGTGATTGGATGGGGATGTGAGCAGTCTATGCAACCAATATTAGGCTGCTCTTGGAAATCCTGACATGGCTGAAAATTCTCTCTGGATTTCAAATCGTTTCCTGTTTGAAGTTTGAGGATTTATGAGACCCTGCCATAAGAAAGCAATTTCATACGTAACATTCCTAACTACTCGGCAAATAGTTGATTTGTGGACCCTAACAAGATAACCCAAGACCGCCTGAAAAATTCCAACAGCATAGAATCTCAGCATTATTAGAACTTGATTCATAGGAGAAAGTGGAAGGTTTCGATTTGTCTGTCTGCATATATTTGTTTCAATTTTTGAAAGTAACAAAACACACGAATCCTTACTTAACCTAAATTAATTAAGTTAATCAAATTTTCTGTCATTATACATAAAAACAATTCATGTCTATCACGGAAACGCCTTCTTCTTAATAATATATTTTTCATTCTAAAATTTCTTCATCAGAAGAATCCATTATGTCGAAAACAATATTGTTACGCTGTAACTATTTACTATATAATTACAGTAATTGCATTATGAACAGAACAACATAAATAGCCTATTTGATCGATGATCAGTGACTTAACCAGCAAAAATCTGTTGATCAAATCTGATGGAAGACTGATCTCCGATCAAACACTGATTGTTCTTTCTGCAACAGAAATAGAACTGATGGCCAATCAAACCCTCCTTGATCGCCAATCATATTTTGATCGGTGTTTCTGCAACCGGGCCTTAGAGTAACAAAATTGTATAGTGATGAAATTATCGGATATTGAAATATTGTGTGATAGATTAAGGAAACTATTTACAAGAAATCAATTACTGACCAAGTGCCTAGTAAGTTTGCGTTTTTTTTTTTAGAACATAAAGAACAATTTATTGGGACAACTTTTTAGTTGTGCTTCAGAGTATTGTATTACATTATTTCCATAAGCGAGTTGAAATACATATAAATATAAATTGTCCACAACCACAAAATTCAATTTTATTTCGACAGTCCCTAATGCTAGCAGGTAGCGAATTCCAGAGTCTTGGCAAGGCTATTGTGAAAGAGGATGTGTATGAGGATGTGCGATGAGATGGTATTGTTAGTATTGTTTCATGGCGAGAGCGTGTGTTCAGATTATGATGGGAAGAAAGTTAAGTGAAGCAAGGCGACAGGTACGAAGGAATAGAAGAGTTGAAGATTTCGAAGAGAAGGAGAAGTGAATGTAAATTTCTTTTCTTATCTAGTTTAAGCCAATCTATTGCTTCCAGGGAAGGGATAATACGATCATATTTACGAACATTGCTTACAAAACGTACACACAAATTATGGGCACGTTGAAGTTTCATTTTGTTGTCGTTGGAGAGGTCAGTCAGTAAAATGTCAGCATAGTCAAAATAGGGAAATACAAGTGTCTGCACAAGGGACTTTTTAAGCAAGAGGGAGATGAACATTTATCCTTTTTAGCACATGAATAATAGAATATACTTTTCTAGAACAGGATTCTCAGGGTTGCAGCCGCAGCGTTTCTGATATTGGTTTTGTTGAAACTTTTGCTGCGTTGCGACCAGTGTTGCCACCAAATATGCCAATGATACTTTTATTGTTTGGATGTATTTTAATGTTAGATGATGAAAATAAATTATTTGTAACAGTTACTAAATGCACAACACAGTTTGAGCATATTTGCTGATATAATTCATTTTTTAAATTTTCCGTAGCCCAGTTTCAAACAGGAGGGTTGTCAACATTGATTACGTGAATATACTGTTGGCTATCATTTAAAGTATATAGGCGTTTTTAATAGCTTTATAGTAAAAATAATGCCAATTTGTGAATACTAGTTAGGATAGAAAAGCAAATAATAGATAAGTAAGCTATCGCATGAGTTTCATAATAATTCGAACATAACCACAAAATGTGTATTGAGAAGTCAACACGGAGATGGAAAGCTCCATCCTGAAACTTTATTATGAAGTAATCCAGTAGACTGCGGCTGCAAAAGTAGCGCCTTGTATGTGAACAGACTCGCCACCTCCAGTTGCAATCTTTGCTGCACTCGGTTGCGCAGCACGAAAAGTAACGTATAGCGCGCTACTTTTTCATTACGTGTGAACACGACACGCAACTTTGCAGCTGCAGTTCACCAAAAAGTTGCGCAACAAAAGTAGCGACGTGTGACCGTACCTTTATTTACTCTACTACATGCTTTAATCATTTGCCATACTTTATTTATTTAAATTTAAATATACAGAATAAAGAATATAATTACAAACAAACACGAGAAATAGAAATAAAATAATACAATCAATATAAAAAGGAGATACAGTAGTATTAACAAAATTTGAGACCGAATGAGCAGCGCTCGTGTTCGGTCGCAGTTCAGATATAATATTAATAGGCCTATAAGAGAAAATAAAATAAAATAAAATAGGAAATAAAATTAAAATTATAGTTACAGAAATTATATAATACAATATTAATATAAGAAAAATATAGAAAATAAAAATAATAATAAAAATAAATAAGTAAAATAAAATAGGAACTAAAATTTAAATTACAGCGGCAATGGAATTATATAATATAGGCTAATATTAACACTAGAGAAGAATAATATCACACGTGAAAAGTAGGACTATATATATATATATATATATATATATATATATTATATTTCAAAATTATAGAATACAAATATAATATAGGTTGATTAATTCATACACATAGGCTACAAATGTATTTAATCAAACTGAAGATATTAACACTTTTCTAATTTTCTTGTTATATGTTAGTGGGTTACATGTTAGAAGTTCTGGGTGTAATTTAGTTTACTTGATACTTGTACTTGTCCGACAGAGTGGTTATGTCACATCTCGATTTCCCCACCCGTTTCTGCTGACCTCTCTGACTGGGGTGTCAGGCTCTCTCCTGAAAACGTTTGCTGTTCACAATTGGAAGTCTACGTAATATTATATGACTGTTTAAAATAATTTAAAGAAAAGAAACCGCTAGAGTAAGTAACTGTCACGTAACTTCCTCCGTTTCGCCGACCCAGCGACATAATCACTCGGTCGGAAAGTATGTCCATAGTTATATTTTGAAGTCCACACAGTATACGTACGTATGTAATTACAGTCAACTCCGGATATAGTGAACCTCTGCGGACTTGCATATTTCGTTCACTATATCCGAGGTTCAAAATAAGTATCTCTCCCGTAACCTTAAATGACAGGAATTAATGAAATTGTGAACAAGAAAATAAAATACTATACAGTAATTAAAATATTTCATTTTTGTGGAATGGATTACACTGTATACTGTTACTCACAGTTGATTTATTTAAACTATGCTGTCGACCCACGTCCGCTTGCGAAAGACCACGTTCAATGTCACTTATAATATTCGCCTTCTCTTCCAAAGAAAACACTCTACGCTTCGACAATTTTGTACAGTACATTCAACGTTCGAACACTAGAAACAGACTGATCAGGTAGAAATTGCAAAAGCTGTTATGGTGCGATGCGTACTCAGCCTTCGAATTTCACTTAATGTAAATTGGGAATATAAATGTGTATTAAATTAATGGGCCTTGACTTGTTGCCAACTTATCATTATACAGGGAAATCACTTTATTTTTACTTCAACTTTTATTGTACCTGAGTTTTTGAATGTACTTCACTCCCACCCTTCTACTAACGAAGTTCCAACCAACTGTCGTCCATACAGAACCAAGGCCGCAGTACTGAGTTAGTGATTATAATACGTTTCAGAAATATGTTCGCGTTTTCCAATATTGAATCATATTTTCGCACAGGTACTGTCGTCCGTTTGCCTACGTCGCATCCCGATTTCCCCACTTCTTCTGCTCGCTCCACTGTAAAAACTAGTGGCTGGGCTTTCTTAGCTCTTTTCTGAAAACATTAATTTCTGTTAGGAATTAATTGGACGTCTACGTAATATTATGCAACTGTTTAAAATAACTTAAATTAAAGGGCCTCGTTAAGTAATTAACTATCACGTGATTTCCCCCTTTCTACGATTCTGCGACATAACCACTTGGACGGACAGTAGATAGCATGTCTGAGTAATTTTATCTGTGCGGGTCGGGCAGAAGTGAAGATTGAATTACAGTACGTAAGGTACTCTTTTATAGAGTAGATACAGAATTACTTCAACATGAGTTACTAAGTATGAAGGACGAAACTGGTAATTGGAATTAGATGCAATAGTCTATAGTGCTTTAATAGGCACAAAAGAACTGAAGCCTGTATCGAAATGAACCTTTTGAAAAATGTGTTTAAATATCCATATTATGATTATTTTTCATTTTAACTTCATTCTCTATATCGTACGCTAATGTGCTGTAGACAGTATAATATACACTGCATAATGAATAGTTCGCATGGATAACTCAGTTCGTGAGTAAAAACACTTATTATTAATACTGTACTGTATTTTGATTAAACAAAACCTAATGAAAATTATCACACTCAAAATCGCGATATTTCCTACTTTACGTAAATGGATGAACTACTTTTCTTCCCTCCTATACCTAGTAAAGCGATTTGTTGTATTTTACGCCAGTATCATCGAACTCCGGTCGTGGAAGGAGGTAGCAAACGGCGTTGATCCAAAGGTATAGCCAGGTTAATATTAAAAATGTTAGTAAAAATAAAATGATGTCCCTGTATATATTGCTAAATAGGGTTCGATTTAAGACAGGTCGTGACGGAATTTGTAGCGGACGAATAATGTCAAATAGGGTTTTCTTCATGGTACTTCCGTTTCCCTTGCTTCATTCTATCATCAGAACTCCACCTCCCCTCATTTCATCAATAATATACAATAGATAAAGTAGACTGGGGTGAACTCTTGGGGGTAGTTAGGTGTTCGAAATTGATGGAGAAAGGGCTTGGAACTCCGGACCTGCAGGTACCATAATCGTCTGGAGATGGGACGATGCTGTCAGAGCTGAGTCAGGATGCCCCAACTCTTTTTTAGTAGGTTGTTTTACGACGCTTTATCAACATCTTAGGTTATTTAGCGTCTGAATGAGATGAAGGTGATAATTAGGGACCAGATTTTTATGTAATATCAAGGTGTGAAATATGTACATATTTATGTAAGAAAAATAAGCTGAATATGTACCAAATATGTAAAATCATGAAAATAATTAATATCCATTTCTGCGCTGGTTTGTATTGTTAAGCCTAGATATTTGTAGTCTGGTACAATTTTTAATTTTCTGTTCTTCATGACGATGTCTGCTGTTTCTTGTGCTCTTCCACCGTTACTGAGTATCATCATTTCTGTCTTGTCCACATTTATATCAAATTTGTTTCTATTGCACCATTTTACCACGATGTTTATTGTTTCTTGTAACTTTGTAAGGTCTTTAGACCCTACTACGATGTCGTCCGCTTATGCGTATGAGATTATTCCCTTCTTGATTTTAACAATACAAAGTAGTTGTATGAGAAGGTTGCCTTTTGTTCACTTATATTTACAGTGGGTGGTATGGGGTGAGTGCCTCTATTACTTCCTGGAACTAAGAATGTTATGTTTCGTCCCGAAATATGTCCTTTTTCAGGTAGGTAAAAGGCTTTCTAAATCTGTGTATTTCAAATTGTAAACTTCCCCAGCATAAGTTTTTTTCCCCCTTTTAGAGAAGTAAAAATGAATAAAACCCTAAATATGTAGATTTATGTAATACCAAGCCATAATATGTAATGTGGGGTAAATATATAAAATATGTAGTATCAAATTTAAATATATTAATGGTAATTACAAGATTCGCAAAGAATTGATATTTATATACAGTTAGGTTCAAAGGAATATAATATGTAATTACATAAAAATGCGGTCCCTAGTGATAATGCCGGTGAAATGAGTCCAGGGTCCAGCACCGAAAGTTACTCAGCATTTGCTCATATTGGGTTGAGGGAAAACCTCGGGAAAAAACCTGAACCAGGTAACTTTTCCAGACCGGAAATCGAACCCGGGCCACCTGGTTTCGCGACCAGACGCGCTAACCGTTATTTTCAGGTGTTAACTGGCCCAACTCATAGCATCGGATTCAAGAATTCCTCCTGTGGAAGACTTGGACAATTATCGCATTCATGTAGGGCACAAAATGGCCACTGTGAGCCGAACTGCATGAATCTGTTTCGGGCCCTGCCATCGAATAGCCAAGCAATGGTAACTGTGTGCGGATTATACAACATATTCGTGAGCTTACATACCAATCCATCGCTGTGGAATAACGATCAGCGCGTCTGATCGTGAAACGAGCGGACCCGGGTTCGAATCCTTGTCGGGACAAGTTACTTGATTGGGGTTTTTCCTGAGTTTTCCCTCAACCAATTGAAGCAGAATTGCTGGGTAACTTTCGGCGTTGGACCTCGGACTATTTCGCCATCATTAATTCACATATCATCATCTGTACCAGTGATGTCAAAGCAAGCACATTTTCTGGCCTTGAAGTCGTGCGCGGGCATCAAGCGCTAAGTATGGAAAGAGGAAGGGTTGTGTATATGAATAAGCAACCTGTTGGATTAAGAAAACAGTGGTGCACAAGCTTCAAACGGAACGTGAAATTTTTATGTCGTTATTTTTATATGGTTTCATTTTGTTTTATATTATCTATGTTGTCTGTAAAACAAAAGTACTAACACCAATTTCTTAATATTGCAGTTGTGTTTTAAGTGCTAATAACACAATAAAGAGTTAAGAAGGAATATTCACATAAATGCCATAGTAGTACAACTATACTGTACTAAATGGATGAAACACTCATTCATAAAGAAACTTATATCCCAAAAAAAGAGATTGAGTATGGCATGATAAGTAGGAATGCTCCTATGGGCATCAATTGACATGACTGATCTATACCATAGCCCACGGTATGGCGTGCTCTACTTGTACAAGAGCGCGGCTATTCAGCTACCCCAGGGGGGGCTCAACCTTATGAATACTGCGGGACAATATTTAAAAAAATGTTCTTTTGGAGGGCCGCAGACATCCTCCAGTAATAAATAATTTACATAAATGTCTTACTATTTAGTGTTTTCTGTAATTTATAGTAATTAATAATATAAGTCTGCTCAAATATATATATTTTTTAATTTTAAGTTTGAAACTTTACTATCGGGTCGCACCAAACATAGTGGCGGGCCGCGGGTTGTGAACCGCCGAGCTACCCAATCATTCACAGAATAGGAGTGGTAAGCACAATAAGCCTCAGGCTGCAAGCCTTCGGGTCCTTCTTTCGTACGAGAGAGAGAGAGAGAGAGAGAGAGAGAGAGAGAGAGAGAGAGCTTACATACCGGTAACTGAAAAATACTGTGTCACTAGTTGATTAGAATATGTTTAGCATTAGAGAAGGTTGGGAAGATCAAAAGGCCTGAACCCGGATACTATAAACAGGAAAATCATGTGATCATATTCTGATGCACGTCCAAAATATAAAGGCTAGCCCACTCAAGGTTAATAGAATAGAGGCCAACTATTACGCAATACGTACACTGCTAATGTGTGTCAGCATGCGGTGCGATACGATAATTACTGAATTGATATATGTATGTATATTATTCAGTGTTGCCAATTCAGCGGTTTTCCCGCTAAATCTAGCTTTTTTGGATAACCGTCTCGCGGGTAAAATTATATTATCCCGCTTAGCGGGAATACTAGCGGTTTTTAATCTCTAACGTTTCTGAAATGAAATTCATATTAGCATTAAAAGCGGCCTTCATAATTACATTTAATTCGTTCAGTATGTGTTTTGTGAAATAATGGATGTAGTGATAATTCCATATTATATATGTTACCGTTAAAACCCGAAATCCGTCAAAACCAGTTTCAACTAGTAAAAACTAGTTTAAGCAAACAAAGATAAATAGAAAGTGAGTTTTCGTATGATCGAGAATCAATGTCAGGTTAGGTTTGGTTTGTTTAGGTTTTTGTTTGGTAAACTGGTTTTGTTGGATTTTGGGTTTTAACGGTAACATAGAATGCAATAAGAATTTAAATATCTTGTGTCTGTGATGTTAAAATGTTATGTTTTATTTAACGACACTCACAACTGCAGAGGTTATATCAGCGTCGCCGGATGTGCCGGAATTTTGTCCCGCAGGAGTTCTTTTACATGTCAGTAAATCTACTGACATGAGCCTGTCGCATTTAAGCACACTTAAGTGCCATCGACCTGGCCCGGGATCTAATCCGCAACCTTGGGCATAGACGGCCAGCACTATACCAACTCCCCAACCAGGTCGACGTGTCTGTGATAAAAGTGCTTAAAATTGCTTTATAGCGCCACATTGGCAATGATAAAAGTGTGCAATATTCGTTACATTGGCGGGTGGATGCTCTATCTTGACCATTATTATTATTATTATTATTATTATTATTATTATTATTATTATTGTTGTTGTTGTTGTTGTTGAATAATAAGTGTACATTAAAATCTAGAGATATTTGTTAGAAAATCGCGGGTTTTCGAAAGCTATCTAGCGGCATTTTACGAACAACTGTTGGCAACACTGATATTATTCTCTGATTTCCCTACAACGACGCAGTCACGTCTTCAGAGGGCAAGTTTTGCTGAGTATGATACTTCCACGGATATAATGCGGTAGAAGACATAAAGGGCTAATTATAATTGGAAATGACGCGATTGTGCCCTTTGAAATGGTAATGTCACGCCATTCACTGGAGTAGGGTTACCATGAGAAGAAATTCTGTGGGAGGACTTGGAATCTAAAATAAGAGGACATTGCTGAAAAAAGGAGGACTTTTGAAAAATTGGTATGAACAAAATTAAACACAGAACAAATATGGGAAATGCCTGTTATTATTCGGTTGAGAAGCTTTTATCATCCAGTCTGCTGTCAAAAAATCTGAACATTAGAATTTATGAAACAGTTATATTACCGGTTGTTCTTTATGGTTGTGAAACTTGGACTCTCACTTTGAGAGTGGAACATAGGTTAAGGGTGTTTGAGAATAAGGTGCTTAGGAAAATATTTGGCTCTAAGAGGGATGAAGTTACAGGAGAATGGAGAAAGTTACACAACACAGAACTGCACGCATTGTATTCTTCACCTGACATAATTAGGAACATTAAATCCAGACATTTGAGATGGGTAGGGCATGTAGCACGTATGGGCGAATCCAGAAATGCATATAGAGTGTTAGTTGGGAGGCCGGAGGGGAAAATACCTTTAGGGAGGCCAAGACGTAGATGGGAAGATAATATTAAAATGGATTTGAGGGAGGTGGGATATGATGATAGAGAATGGATTAATCTTGCTCAGGATAGGGACCAATGACGGGCTTATGTGAGGGCGGCAATGAACCTCCGGGTTCCTTAAAAGCCAGTAAGTAAGTAAGTATGAACAAAATTAAAGATAAAAACAATGGCTCACCTTAGTTTTCTCACTAGTTGCTGGATCAGTATTGCATCTGTACCCTATTTATCGGTGGAGCCCACTTTGTGCACAAGAGCCTGAAGGGACCAACTTATATCTTGTAACAAATAACTATGGAACTGTTCACAGGACATGTCCTTGAAATTATATTTCGCCATGATGATACCTCTGACTGTCTCCGTTAGCATGCGATTTCGTTCTTTTGTCCATTGAGCAGATATCAGGGAAAATACTCTCTCAGCACTTCCATTGTGACTTGGGATAAATAAATAGAATTGACATATTTTTAAGAGTTCTGAGAAAGTTTCAGTGCCCGCAGAACTATGAGAATTGAAGAATTTGCACCATTGTTTATCTAAAATTAAATCCTTGTCCAAATTAACTTGATTGGCACAGTTTTGTACATTGCAGAATAAAATTGATAAAATAGCTTAGAATCATGAATAGTGACATTTTAAGATTGTAAGAATTCAATGCATGTCAATAGGTCATCATATTTTATGTTTTTATGTGCTCCAGCTTCAACCATTGAAAGCAGTTAAATTCTTTCATACGTTTTCACCATTTGTTTAGATATTCTATGCATAATATCGCACATTATTCAATATTAAGGGGAGAGGATGGTATTTTTTTTAACTTTTTTCCTATTTGGTGTAAAATATTAATTTTTTGTATGTAGAGAGCTCATAGCTGTGGCAACTCAATCAAAATATTTTGAAACAAAAAATTATTTGGGGGCCCAAATTTGAAAAATATATACTCAAAGCAGGATTGTACTAAAACCGATATATCTAAACCGTTTTTAAAGATAGATTCAAACAGTTTTTGCAATGTATTTGCAAAAGCATGTTCTACAAACTGTGTGTAAAAGAATTGTGATATTAGTCCCTACGTTTGTAAAATAAACAATTAAAATTTAATAATAATTTTCTGATTTCCTTTCATGCAAACAAACGGACGTATTTTTAAAATGAAATCAATTAACAAAATTCTGTTACAAAGAAAAGTTTCCTAATAGTCTAAAGAATGTGTGTTCTAAATTTCATGCATGTATCTTTAATAGTTTAGAAATTATATCCATTTTTGTCTGGTAATATAGCAAAAAAAATGAAGTTACCGAAAACCGATACAAGCGGGCGTGTGATTTAAAATCCATAGCGCAGGAAGTTTAAAAATGACGTCTCAACATCCGATAAGGGCACAAATATCAAAAAAATGTTATGCAATGCATTCCACACATATCAAAGGGTATTTTAAAGATTTTTTTTTGAAAAATTTAATTTACCGGAAACAACAATAAAAGTGGGTGAGTGATTTAAAATCCATAACGCAGGAAGTTTAAAAATGGCGACTCAATATCCGATAAGGGAATAAATACCCACAAAATGTTATGCTATGCATTCCACACATATCACAGGGTATTTTAAAGAATTTTTTATTTTTTTTTTTAATTTACTCATTTTTCACCAAAAAATACCATTCTCTCCCCTTAATATTAATTCTAGTTGAAATGCGAAATGCCGTACATTTCAATTTTTTTTTAAATGCCTGCCGGACAGGATAAAATGATTAAAAAAGAGGACATGTCCTCCTTTTGCCGGACGGATGGCAACCCACACTGGAGGGACTTAGGAAATTATGAAAAATCCAAACCAGAATAGTCGGCCATGAGACCATGAAAATTTTGTCTGTCTGCTAGAGTTCTGGTGAAAATTCAATTTCAAACGTATGGTAAAGCATACAGAACAGCTGACAATCTCTACCAAGAGTCCTTAAAATGCTTTTTGATTTTTTTTTCATGTTGTCTTTGTCTTGTTTCGCTTCTTCTGTACCGATTTACAAGCCCTTGCAGTTCAATAGGAGGGCGTATCTCTGGACCAACACTAGACTACCATATTCCGGACCTCCCTGACCGTGAGGTCAGCACGATGCAGAGCCAGCGCAGAGACGTTACAGAACAAGTGCAATACAAGGGACAAACACCCAGTCCCGTGGGAAGAACATATCTTCCCCCACGCCTGGAATCGAACCACGGACCGCTAGATTGAGAAGTGCATGTGCTATCCACAAAGGCATAGTTAAGGCAGTCTAGTATATACGAGCTATTCCATCTCAAATGGACCGAAATATAGAGAAAATTGACCTTACAATTTCTAAATACAATGAAACTTTTTTTGTACGTAGAGAACTGTGATACAGTGCTTTGTGCAAAGTTTGAAACATCAAAACTTCATAGTGTTTAAAATAAAAATATTTAAATTTATCGTATTTTCATAAAATTAGCAACTTTAAACTGTTGTAGCTCCGAAACCCTTTCACCCAATGATCTAATTCATGGTTTATTTTGATGCTGAGAAATTAATGTTTATATTGACATATAAACAGATTTTCTTCCTTTTTATGGAAATGAAGAAATTTAGATTTTTCCTCATTAAGACGCCTTTGCCAAGGAAAAAATATTTCTAAAATATATGGTTAGATTCCGCATTGAAAGTAAAAATAAACACATATTCTTTATTGATGGTATATTGATATGAAAGTATCGAAAATATCAAATAAAGAAAATAAATAGTACGCGCGTGAACTAACCAGCTGACTGTGAGACGGAAGCTAGCCGAGACAAGCAAGGCCAGGAGACAAACAGGTGATGTTTCGTCTAGTAGCGCATAGCTGGGCTAGCTTTATCACATGTTTTCATAAACACAGGAGTAAAATGACGCCCAACGCACGCTTATCTTCAGCTCTCGGCCAGTGCGTGCAGTACTGCGCCGTTCAAGTCCAGGCGTGTGAAAATGATTTATTTAATACCCTCGAAACTTATTGTCATTCCACTAAGCAAACAATGCCGAATCCCTCTTAATAATGCAAGGTTTTTTCTCAATATTTTTTTACATTTTTACAAATTGGCAAAAAGCCTAAAAGTAAGTAAAATCAGATTATCTGTCTTTCTGTGTACAATAAAAATAAGGATTACTTCTTATCATAACCTACCAATTGTCAGCTTCAAAATGAGCTCCCGTTCAATGTTCTGCAGTAAATGGTTCCAGAGTTCTGAGCTAAATACGCTAAATTTGTCGCTCAACAATACGAAAACCGTTTGACTTTCGATAGTATATTTTTGAAAATGCACTCTCCTCAGCACCTTGTATAAATAGGGAAAAAATTAGAGTATAAAAAGTTCGAGGTTTTTTACTGATCGATTTCATATGTAATACCCATACAGTCACGAAGCTCAATACGTAGTAAATATGCATCCATAGATAGTTGTTAACCACTAGGATCCATTGTTCCTAATATCCTCACAACTTAAGCTTCGTGACTGTATATACTAGACTGTGGTTAAGGACCATTAAAAGTACAAGTTTATAAAAAGTCAATTCGCGTCACAAAAGTTAAGGGAGTTGAGGTTAATGTTCAGGCAATTCAGTGAAAGCGGAAACAGCGCTTGATAACACGCTGGAAGCTCGACAGCTGTCATTTGTCTTCTTTCATAATACAGAGGGTTGCCAAGTCGTACGTTTTTCATGTAAGTTGTATCTTTTTAGTTCATTTTTACGTCTTACGTTTTTATTTTACCCTTAAGACGATTTCTTCCGTTTATTTACTCTTCAGCAAAAAGTCTATTTTAAAATGGCCGCGAAAATATAATTTAAAATTTAAAGTGTGTATTTGAAATCAAAGAACATGCTAATGTTGATAGGTTATGTGATGAATTTTGTGAAACTAGAAAAGAATTAGCTACAAGCTCAAAGTATGAAGGCATTGTTGTAGAAAAATGAGTCCATTTTTTCTCCAATGGTCCCCATAAAAATATAAATAACATTAGTAAAATTGTAGGCTATTTGTGCAGTATCCCTGGGTCTAGTGCTTTTGTGGAGAGAGTATTCTCTCTAGTGAAACAAAAATGGACAGATGTAAGGAATCGATGTACCAAAGTCTTGAGTCAGAACTACAAGTTGTTTTAAACGTTCACGTTTCATGCCAAAAGTTTTACAAATTGCAAAAGAGTGATATTAAAATGGTTAAGAAACACAAAATCAGTAATCAAGTATAAATAAACAATTTAACTAATGTACTTGTAACCAAAATAAAACTTATATCCGTATAACCTCATGGTATAGTAAATGAAAGAATTTAAAATTTCAGTTTTTAGTGATTTTCATTAAGCCGGTAAAAATCTTCCTTTTTTTTCTGCAGAAGACCCGGTAACCCTATAATACAGGCGTAGTTAATGGTCGTCCTGTTTTCGTTAACCTAGCACCGCATATTCTGCACTGATTCCAGGGTGACAGAGCTGGGACACGAACATTAATCTCTCTTCAGCGGTTACATTTATTCTTAAATTGAAATTCCGCCCGGTGCTTCCGTCTCGTGCTGGCCGATGCTCCGCTGTCATACACGTCGCCAAGTGACATCGCACACCTGACAGAGGGCGTGGCGATTGGCCTTGAGTCAGACCAGCTGATAGAACAGCTGTGACTGTGGATGATGCGTTGCATGCACCACATTTCACAATGTCATGTGGTACGTATACATGTACATGATGTAAGAGAGTTACAGTTTTCGTTCTTGGCTTTGCTTTCGATATGTGTATAGAAAATATGAAAAACAAGCATAAGACAAGGTACGGTATTATCACAGTCTAGTATATACAGTCACGAAGCTCAATACTTACTAAATATGCAAACATAGACAGTTGAAATATGCATCCATAGATAGTTGCTAACCACCAGGATCGCTACTATCGCCTCATCACAGACCCTTTCCCCAGCAGACGATAAAATGTATTGTACTTTCGATATCGTATTCTTTTGAAAAAAAATAACACCTTCCTTCCACTATTGAAATATGAAATACATAAGGTTTATATATTATTTTCATAAAGCATATATTATATTTTATAAATTCACCTTCCTGGATCTTTCGGAAGAAGGATAACTCTGACCTCTTTTTCGTACAATATTTATAGTACCACAAACGTCTCCTTGTCCCATATTATTATTCAAATTATTGTATTTTAGCCATTTACAGTTATTACAACCGATAACGAACATTTCACAGTTTACACAACTTTTCACAACAGAAATAATTACAAAACTGTGTTATTTTAATGTGAAGAGAATTTTACGTGTTCACATCAACATTTTCAGTTTAGAATGGAAGCCATTTTGAGGTTCAATAAAAACGAATTTATATTGTGATTTTAATTTACCACATCTACCTTCCTTAATTGTAGACAGGAAATTTACTACTGTATACCACTCCTATGAAATTAGTGTACGTACAAATTGTATTACTTCGTCTCTTAGGTAGTAGATAAATACAATAATTCAGTACTCAATTGTAGTATTAAAATACAGACTAATAGAATGTGACGGGTGTCATATATGACATTATGTTTAATTATAATGTATAATTGCGAATATAAGTTAAATATAGTAAACATAACCTATAATTTCCATATGACATAACATACATATGTAGTGGCAGGGCATTGGAGACCACTAAAATTAGACAGAAAGGGGCAACTGGTACAATAAACATAACCTATAATTTCAACATATCTAAATATCCGTGCGGTGCAATTGAAAATCATTGAATCGTGCATAAATGAATGCACAAGAATTTCGCAATATTTAATCGAAATAAAGGCAGGTATTACATATACGAACAAAGTAATTTTCACACCAAAAATAATATTACATCTTAACTCGCAAGGAATTATGTCTGAAGTGTCTTCTAATCGTTGGTTTAAAATTTATTAATGCAATTACACTACATTTTAGAGAAATATGTGTTACTGTTTATGCATTCCAACTAATTTATATGGTTGAAACGCCGCCCTTAGTGATCGGGTTAAGCCAGTCACATGGTCTGCCTCACGGCCTGTATTAGATCACGATGGTAGTGACACAGTCTACTGTTCCTAGTACTCACAGCGCTCCAAGCGGCTAGCAACTATCGCGAGAAATGCAAAAAATCATCCCAAGCTTCGTGACTGTATATACTAGACTGTGGTATTATTATATTTGATTACCGCACTCTGGAAAACCTTCCGCGTAGAGTGACCAGATTCACATCGATAGAAAAGAGAACACAAAGCTTCAAAAAAGAGAACATGTTCGAAAAAAAGAAGACAGAAAATATGTACTTAGATTTAGACTTAGGCTCGGATTCGATTCCCGGTCGGGGCAAGTTACCTGGTTGAGGTTTTTCCGGGGTTTTCCCCTCAATCAAATATGAGGAAATGCTGGATAACTTTCGGTGCTGGACCCCGGACTCATTTCACCGGCATTATCACCTTCATCTCATTCAGACGCTAAATAACCTAAGATGTTGATAAAGCGTCGTAAAATAACCTAATAAAAAAACTCCTGGCATGTTTGAACGGATGCGGCAGCCAATGTTTCGACGATGCCAGTATTGTTTACAAAAAGGGAGCATCGATTCCAAGCCCTTCTGTAATGTACAAGTTGTCATTGTCTGCTGTTTTTCATTGAAAGCTCAGCAGCAGAGAGTCAAGCCATTGCATTGGCGCGTACATGAATAATTGCCTAACAGCCACAACACTGAAACAAGTGCAGCGCCGTACCGGTGCGAGATAGGACAGACATTGCTTAATGAAAAATGTTTTTTTTAGTACCCTCTATCTATCATATTCTTCTGTAACATAAGTTCTGAATCACCCTGTATACCTTAGTTCAGCGTTTCTCAAACTTTTTTGAAGTGGGGACCACTTTTTTAAGTCAGAACAGTTCCGCGGACCACCTTGCTCTTGTTCCCTTCGAAAGCAAATTTATAATTTTTGTAGCATATTTTAATACCAGTATACTTGTATTTTAAAAAATAATTAATTAATTAAAATTAATTTAATTCAATTAATTTTATATTAGTATTAACTAATTAAGTTAATGTTAATAGAAGAAAATTCATTTTTTTATATAATTTAAGGTATTAGAGTTTGGATAATCTTTAACTTATTAACTAAAAAAAATAAATGTTGGTACTCGCATTAATAAGATGGATGAGCCTGCCGATTCTTGCACAGTTGTTCTATATTTGGATGTATGCTGGTAAGCTTAAGTCGGAGATCGTCATATACAGCGAGTCGATTTTGGTACTTTGTTTTTATTAGAGTTAGTAATGAAAACCCTTTGTCACACAGATAAGTAGAAGCAAACTGAATTTATAGTATCTAAAGCACCATTGTGCAGTTCACTATATTCTCTTTTCACTTGTGATGAGGTCCAGAAATTAACCATACCTTCCGCTTCGAGTTTCAGTTTAAGTCCGGTGTCATTCGAGAGTTCAATTAACTGTTCTCTTTCACTCAGTGAAAGTTTATTTTCAATATCGCAATGATAGTGATCACGAACCCATGAAAATTCGTCATATTTACTTGGAAAATAAGTTTTAAATTGTGACCTCAGAGTTGTATTATTGGTGTACGACGTACAGTACGTGACCATTTCAATGTGCAGACTGGGTGTCGGCAAAACTACTAAGAAAATCATAAATACATGAAAAGGTTCGGTACTTTGGTCCTCTGTTATGAATTCGGGTAGTTCTTGGCTGGTTTACAGGTGCCAGTTGAGCTATAGTGTGATACGCAATTCGTTTGAATTTTATTTTTTCTTCTGTCTTTTTTGAAGGACCACAGGTGGTCCGCGGACCATAGTTTGAGAAATGCTGCCTTAGTTAATTAAAAGTGATATAATTCTTACATTTCTTTAATATTAAACTTTTGTCAGTACTTCTTGATCGTGGCTGGGCTCGCTAAGTCTTTCGTCCGATATTCATAACCCTCTGTGAATACTTCCTATGTGGGAAAGACCGTGTACGTTCTGTATACATGTCTCCAATTCGGTGGATGCATTTGGTAACGTAGCCGTGATTCACTTTCGATTAAACTGAGATAATAATGAGAATTAATACTGCTGGGATGAAAAGAAGTAACGGAGAGAACATTTTCATTAGAGCGCAGTGAAAGGGGCCTTTGTTACGAGCTACAATCAAATGTTCTCAGAGCCATTGTCCTGCGGTTGGGCGGAGCGGGAGTAACGAGTGGAGGCAGTGGACGGACCAGCCTGCATGCATGTCCCGAGGGGTTGGGAAATGTCCATTCTCTCTTGAGCACCGAATTAGTTCAGCCGTCAGAAAAACTGGGTCGGCACGGGTCATTTGCATGTCGGGCGAAAGCATCATTATTATTATTACCAGACTTGTGCACAGGTGGTTTTTCTCGCATTATCTATATATATATATATATATATATATATATATATATATATATAATTTGAACTGGTAATGGAAATTACGGGAAAACGGCTGAACGGATTTTAATAAATGACCCCTCATTTTGAAGCTTGGAACCCAACGTTTTTCAGAAAAATAGTAGTTTTCAGTGAAATGTCAATTTTCCTACATCTTTTCCTATTTTCCAAAATCTATCTTTCGTCAGTTTTGAGAACTAATTAATTGCATTTTAGAATAAAACAAAACACACACTAAAATAAACACTAGACTATTACACGAAGGCCATGCATGACCTACAGGATTGGTGACATAGAGTTCAAATTCAATTGGTTATTAAAAACTTCAAGATTTACTAATGTAATTTACAGGTCTGATTCTGCGGTGTGTAATTTTCTCAGTACAGCTGTGTATTGGATATTAAAATCTACAAAACTTGAGGTGGTTTGATAACATTATTACCATTAGAAATGAAATATTACTTACTTACTTACAAATGGCTTTTAAGGAACCCGAAGGTTCATTGCCGCCCTCACATAAGCCCGCCATCAGTCCCTATCCTGTGCAAGATTAATCCAGTCTCTATCATCATACCTCACCTCCCTTAAATCCATTTTAATATTATCCTCCCATCTACGTCTCGGCCTCCCTAAAGGTCTTTTTCCCTCCGGTCTCCCAACTAACACTCTATATGCATTTCTGGATTCGCCCATACGTGCTACATGCCCTGCCCATCTCAAACGTCTGGATTTTAAGTTCCTAATTATGTCAGGTGAAGAATACAATGCGTGCAGTTCTGTGTTGTGTAACATTCTCCATTCTCCTGTAACTTCATCCCGCTTAGCCCCAAATATTTTCCTAAGCACCTTATTCTCAAACACCCTTAACCTATGTCCCTCTCTCAAAGTGAGAGTCCAAATTTCACAACCATAAGAAAACCGGTAATATAACTGTTTTATAAATTCTAACTTTCAGATTTTTGGACAGCAGACTGGATGATAAAGCTTCTCAACCGAATAATAACAGGCATTTCCCATATTTATTCTGCGTTTAATTTCCTCCCGAGTGTCATTTATATTTGTTACTGTTGCTCCAAGATATTTGAATTTTTCCACCTCTTCGAAGGATAAATCTCCAATTTTTATATTTCCATTTCGTACAATATTCTGGTCACGAGACATAATCATATACTTTGTCTTTTCGGGATTTACTTCCAAACCGATCGCTTTACTTGCTTCAAGTAAAATTCCCGTGTTTTCCCTAACCGTTTGTGTATTTTCTCCTAACATATTCACGTCATCTGCATAGACAAGAAGCTGATGTAACCCGTTCAATTCCAAACCCTGCCTGTTATCCTGAACTTTCCTAATGGCATACTCTAGAGCAAAGTTCAAAAGTAAAGGTGATAGTGCATCTCCTTGCTTTAGCCCACAGTGAATTCGAAAAACATCAGAAACTGGTCTATACGGATTCTGCTGTAAGTTTCACTGAGACATTTTAATTAATCGAACTAGTTTCTTGGGAATACCAAATTCAATAAGAATATCATATAATACTTCCCTCTTAACCGAGTCATATGCCTTTTTGAAATCTTAGAAATGAAATATTATTATAGTTAATGCCATGATGTGACTAATTTTAATTAATTATACATATTAATGCTATATTGATGATATGAAAGTGAAACGTTTTTGGGTTATATAAGTAGATGTAGAGAAATCTTAAATTAGATCTTCATTTCTATAGTTTACTGAGTGACGGCTATTTTACAAAGGAACTTATAAAACTTACGTAAGAGAATAATATTGGTATTAATAATCAAATATTTTCATAGTTATTAATCAAGTGGGGTTGGGTCTTTTTCATATACTTATTGGCGTTGTGGTGTAGATATTTATATGCGTCATTATCTTCAGTACTGGCTCGAGAGAGCGCAAAAATTACAGTTCCTAAGGAAAGACCAAAAGGTATTACTTACTGATAAAATAAGAGGCCTACAACATTTTGTAGTCTCCCGATCATTTCAGCAAGATCTCTTAGCAGGATAAAATGATTTTGCCCTCTACATTTCAAGCTCTACATGCAGCAGCTATACCAAGAAGCTATGTCTATTGTTCGAAAACACAGCAAACCTGACTTTTTTAACTTTCACCTACAATCCACAATGACCTGAAATAGCTTTTGCTTTACTCCCACATGAAAAACCCACTGATCGTTCTGACGTTGTTACTTGCGTTTTGGCGTTGAAACTAAAAAACTGAAGGTGGATAAGTTCAAGAAAAAGTATTTGGCATAAAAAAACCATTCAGAGGGAATATGTTTCATTATTATGGAAGCAAATAACTTTGAAAATGTCTGGTATTCTTCATTGAAAATAAATCTGAAAAAATGTTATTTGAACGTCTAATGAACTTAGTTTGCAGCATTTGCTGCACAAGCCACTAGTTAGTATTTAATTCTGAAACCAAAGTTCTTTAATGATTTTTCTTTTACTCTTGTTGAAGCGTGTCCCCAAAAAATTTGGGAGCAACGTATGCCGATGTTATGTATAACATGGATAAATGGAGAACCTCAAGAAACAACCTCCCTGCGACCCAGTCCGCCACAAGTGTCACTTTGGATTTTTCAATGAAAACCTCTAGTCTCTGCCTGGACTTGAACCCTGACCACTTGTGTCATAGTAGAGGTCTAGACCAGGTATGCTCATTCTCTGACTCCCGATTACGTTCTGTAATCACGACCTTCGAATGTAGAGCGTGCTGTTCCTCGTTCAAAGCTCGACGGATGACTGCGGAAGGCAGTTCAAGTACTTAGTAAACGCACGAACAGTGCGGGACAATGACAGTCAAAACCTTCTGTAGGCAAACGATCATTCCGTACAGTGTGGGAGGAAGCCTATTTTTGTTGTATGTTCGGTGAAAACGGAAAGTGATTACTATATTGTAAGGTACTGTCAGGAATACTACTGAGCAACATAAAATTACATTATAGGCTCTGCTACCCAAAACATGCCGAAGTGACAGAGAAGCTGTTTTCTGTAATATAGCCTATTTTCATATACCAACGTTATTATTATTATTATTATTATTATTATTATTATTATTACTATTATTATTGTTATTGTGGTGATTTTATTCCAGCAGAAATAGATATTTTGATAAAATACTTTTTCAGGGGTGCAACGTGCACTACAGCTTCAAGAATTGAAAGCACTTCATGAAAGGCCAAACATTGAAGAGAGTCGAACAATTCGGAGTCTATGTTTTGGAGTGTGTTGGGAATTAGCTAAGTCACTAAAACCCTACACGGATGGTGAGCTTGTAAAGAGATGTATGGTGCCTGAACAAAATATAGTTAATTATGTCTCTGTACTGCAACAGTTCAAATGTGAATTCACAGAACATAAATTTAGTGATTTTAGACGTATGGAGAGTGATATTAGTATTTTTGTTAACCTTTTCATAAATTTAGTACAATCCGTGAGAGTGCAGTTCCAGGACGAGTTAATTGATTTACTAAGTAACGTAGAATTCAGAACTAAATACAGAGGATATGACTTGACAAGCATAGAATTATTTAAAAAATGAAAAAAACTAAATATTACAAGATGAGCTTATTCGTTGCCACTATGTTAGCTACCTTCGCCTCGACATATGTGTGCGAACAATTATTTTCGAGAATGAAGGTTACTAAATCCAAACATAGGTCCCAATTAACAGATGAGCATCTTTAGCGCATTGCAATAAATTCGTTGGAAATAGATTCCAGTTTACTTGCAGAAAAGAATGCAGATGTTGAATAGACCGCAAAGTAGACTGTATGGTGGAATATGAAAATGATATTATCTATGATATTATTATATCATAACTATATTAAATATAATAAATAATGTAATAACTGAATATTACAGTGTATACTTTTCCCTTTTTCAAATTCAGTTTATTATCCGTATTTGTAACAGTGTGAGAACTATGCTAAGGGCGGTGCTGCAATGTACAATGCAATGTATGGGTAGTTGCGGAGCCCAGTCCGTACACAGTGTGTGTTATGCAGTGCAGCATCATCCGTGTAATCGGTGCTTTTACAATTTTGAGCACAGCTGGTCTAGACCATGCCGTCATCTCAGGGATAGCGAGAAATACAGCTGCAGAAAAGAAGTACAGTGACAACATGTACATAAAAACAGTCCAGGTTCTTATGAGACAATATTTTGTGTCAAGGTTGTTGCGTAGGTGAACTGTGGGTGACTCTGATTGCTATTCTCTGAGCGTACTGTATCTTCAACCGTCCAGCCGCCCCCAATTCTGTCCCACGGCACCAAATGAAAATTAGAGTGACTGCATCTTATAACAATAACACTATTTATGGAGCTCGTTACAGAATGAGAGTTATTCCCCCACCACGTGTCTGACCCTCGGATGACCTCTGTGACCTCACTCATAGCCTCTTGACCTGCTTATCCTTGGCTCTTGTCCCAGCGCTTATACTTTATTGTCATTGTAACCAAACACACGCACGTTATGCGTTGCGACCCACAAAGTGCGTGTGGTTGAGAAAAATTAGAAATCAACCTGAATATTGATCCAGATGAATCGATTCCGCCACAAACAGGTCGCATTTCATCTTTCAAGTCTGCTGACATTTGAATGAAAATTTCGCTAACTTGTTTCGTTACATAGTTTGTGTGTGTAAAATGTAGGTCTGTCACATAATCGCGTGATGTCTTGGAGGAATCTGTCTGTCTGAGCGACCCGGATCCTTAACAGGCTTGAAATGTTCAGATTCAGACCAAACTACTGGATATTTTAGCTTCTCTCTCTATAGACCTTTTGGTTAAAATGAATGATCAGGTCAAAACTGACTAAAACAGACACGAAATGAGAGGACATGCATAATACCCCAGATCACATACAGATTGCTCATTCTTCGGTAAAATCGTTTGCACTTTGAAGAGAACAACCGCCAGGATCGCCATCCGTCCGCCGTAAACGAACACGAGATGGCAGTACAGTCGCTAATACAATTCAAATGGGAGTTATGACGTGACTCCTTATGTAACAACTAGATGGCAGCATAGTAAACCTGACAAAATTTGTTACCGTCAAAGCCTATAACGCCGAGCAATCTGGATATATATGATCTAGGATAGTACTTTAGGACACGGTATGTACGAGGGCCAATACAGAGTGGAAGGTGTTCAGTGACAGCAACTTCACAGAGTAAATCCTTCAGACCAATGGACGAGAATTTTTCTTCCTCATTTTGCGTTATCTCTTTTCCTTTAGAGATAAATTGACTTTGTTTTCAGAAAAAATTTCAACATCGCATCGCAGTAAATACAGCAACACTTGCCAACTCATGGAAACGACCAGTCCGACTTAAGAAACGCAGAAAACTACATTCACTCTCGCTGCTGTATCAAACAAATCATGCACACATCTTGTCCATCTCATCTGTCATGTCGGTTTCAGAATCTTTCATCTCTTCACAGCTTTGGCACACGGTTTCAACAAGAAATAATTATTCGTATACTTAAGCACAGAATATCCCGTTATTGTCAGTCTTCACAATCTACACCTCTCGAATCTGAAATCTTCTTCCTACCGATATTAGAACCTGTAGAAAGGTATCTTCTTTCAAAACTAAAATGCACAATTACCTAATTCAACAGGCATAGTAAATTACATTCCCTCTTAAATATAACACTCATAAGGAGTATTAAAAAATTTGAGTCATTTTTTACTAGTCTACTGAATTGATTTCCTTTTTAATTATATTGAACAGTGATTTTTATTGGGTTATTTTACGACGCTGTATCAACATCTCAGGTTATTAGCTTCTGAATGAAATGAAGGCGATAATGCCGGTGAAATTGGGTTGAGGGAAAACCCCGCAAAAAACCTCAACCAGGTAACTTGCCCGATCGGGATTCGAACCCAGGCCACCTGGTTTCGCGGTCAGACGCGCTAGCCGTTACTCCACAGGTGTGGACTTGAACAGTGAATATTAAAGATGAAACAATTCCTTCCATGGACATAACCTTGCCTACGCTTCAACCATACAGTATGTCTCTGAACTCTGCACAGCGGTCAGATGTAAACAAGGGCATGTTTCAGGCATACATACAAAATATACATCGGTGAAACATAAGTATTTCGCAATACCTGTTCGGAACATTTGGAGTGAAATATAACCAATGTAAAGTTGTTAGGTGGAAGTGAAATAATCCTGCAGATTTTCAGAGAGAATAGCTCATGTTGTATGTAATATAGTTTTCTCAGAAAAATATTTTTTCTCAAATATTTTTTTTTTCAGAAAAAAATTATTTCCCAAATGTTTAACACCCTCTTATTCGGTAACTATTGCGAGTATAATCGTGATTTTTGTCCATATCGATACAAAATCTAATAAAGAATCGTTTATCCCTCTGGCTTATTTCAATAGCGTGGACGGTGTTCGTGTAAATTTAATTTCAAAACCACTAATTTCAAGACTACTGAATGATGGGGCCAGCTTGCAACGTTGTAGATAGAGAGGGAAGTTTAGATAGTTCACCTCGGAGACAGATTCGTTCGTTGATCTTTTACATCTGTATTAAGAAAAGAAATAGTATGTTAGCGGCGATGTTGCCGGTCTGCTGAAACTTCAAACTTAATTTTCTACTTAACTACATTTAGAGCCGGTATTATAAACGCCTTAAACCTTACTTTCAGCTTAAACTGAAGTTTTTCGTTCTGCTTCGTATTATAAACCTTAACTACCAGTTAATCTTGAGTTAACTTGAGTTTAACTTGATCGACAGTTCTCTGCCGTTTAAACTACAGTTCAAGGCTCAACAGTGCAAGATGGCGGTTCCCGCAATACACATGGATATTGCAGATGTTTTCCAAGAACTTATGAGTGACGATATGTGAGTGATCAATATTACTGAACGACTACGGCGGCCAAGAATTTTTCGAAATAGAGTGCACCACTTTGAAATATACATAAATGAACATAAGTTTTAAAACAGATTGAGATTTTCGAAGCTGACAGTCCTAACCTTCAGAATTAGGCTTACAGTCCTAACCTTGTTTCGAAAAATTGAAACTCGGATACAACATGCAACAGAAAAACTTTGTCGAAGGTGAATATTGCCTCTTTAATCATTAGTATTGTAAACCTTTACGCCAAAAAATATGTGTTTTAGGGTTTGAATTTAAAGATTATTTGAAAAGATAAATAATTTCTTTTCTATTTTTGAAAACATTCTGTTGAATCTCTGCATCAGTTACTAGTTGTGCTGAGCTATTTTTCCTCTAGTAGTAGACATATTGAAAACGATGGAAGATTTCGGAGGTGTCCGTAAATCTACTATAAACCTATTGCGCATTGTACTGTACAGTCTCCTGGTAAGATTTACTATGGGGCCTGATTTATAAACACACTAATAATATTACCTAATTTTACTAACTTTTTTGTCTGAATTCTGTTTCATAAATATTCTAGACAACACACAAAATACGCACACTAATATTATTACTTCATTACTCAGTTGATTCTGTGTGGAGTTACGTCACGGATGGCCATGCAAGGTTTAGTTTGTTTGCATTGTGTTTGGGAGTATAACGTTGGTAGCCAGCGTTAAGAAACTATTTGAGGTTAAGTCTGACAAGCATACTGAAGTACGCAGTATTGGTCCTCTTTAGATTTTTTTATGATATCTCCTGATAACGAAGAATAAAGATGTTTCTTAATGAAGATTCTCCACGAGCGTCGGCTATTTTAAATCAATAATATAATCAAAGAGTTGCGATGTTTTCTTTTCTTTCCATTACCAATCGTATTCCACTAAGGTTTAACTCAACCGATTCTCTGTAAACAATTTATAATAGGGATATCTTATGCGAAGTTTTACCGTTAGGTGGCAGGAGCGTTCCATGCGGCACAGGGCTATATTATGTCATATGCTACAGTTGATTACGTTCTCCCATTGTTGGTTTTCTTGTGCGTGTCAAAATTATATTTATAATTATTTTGTATAACCTAGTAGGCATATAATTTAATATAATTCAGTATTTTCTTACTTCATAATTTAATTTACAATAAATAATAGAAACTTGTATAATACTGAGCGATTCCCCTTAAGAGATGGATGGAGAAATCTGCAGTATGCAGAATACAGATACGAGTACAGCTCGGTTACTTTATGGTGACAGCTCGTCGACGCGAGAGAGGAGAAGGTTCGACTGTGGGAGGGAGACCGACCCAGCCGGAGCGAATGGAGGGAGGGAAATACAGTCATTTAGAAATGAAGTTCCACGTTGCAGCGTCTGCATAATTTTGAGCTCCTGTGACTATGTTCACTTCATTTGGAACAATAGTCACTAATAAACACTAATGTGGAAATACAATGAGCAGCAATCGAATCACTATATTTAACAGTTAATCAATAATTAACAATGAAATATACTCTTGCGGAAATACAAAAATGTTCATCAGTGCTTCACCGTTACCTTTCCCATCATCATCAATCAATCATCATCCATGTAAAAGATGGAGCGGGCTTTTCCTTACTTCTTTATTTTCCTCAAATACTGCAAATTTTTGGTCCTAATGCTGTGATGCTCCACCAGAATTTAGCGACTATTTTGTGTTTTTTTGTAATAATATCCTAATTTCATAATAACTTTCCTTAAAGTCGAGATACCTTCCATGAAAGTCGATAGTCTTTCAATTTCAATAATATATATTTTATTAAGTTCTCCCGCTTTCTGGTTTTATAGAACTCGTGTAAAATGGTTTGTCTTATGACAGCTTATTTTGTCCAAGTTGATTTTGGTGCCGATTAGCAATGTCTTTAGTCTCCTTATTATTTGGCAACACAGCTCTCAGACACAGCGGTAAACTCTGCTACAAGTTTTGCAACATTTATTACGTTTTTTCTTCCGACGCTATCTTCATTGCTCAGACTTCAGACTGCGAATAAATTGAATTTCAGTTTACTTCTAACAGGCAGCATTTTCACAAACAGAAAATAGCAGTGAATCTAACAATAAATACTACACACTAAACAATACAAAACAGAATATTGCACTACAATTATTTAAGTAATTAAATGAAATGTACGTAACAAACACACTAAATTGCAATATAGAAGACAGTGGTGGTTTTTTAAGTCCTTAGCGCGACTGTACGCCCACACTCACGCTCCCGAGATGTGACCGGTAACGCAGCCAGGGGAAGACTGAAATGAACACCCCTTCGAACAAACAGTGAACTATGCCCAAACCACTGCGTCGATGGCCAGAGCTGTCACCATAAAGTAACTGGCCTGTAAATTGAATATTCATGAACCTAAACGAGAACTTTGAGAACGAAGTGCACGAAAAAAAAATAGGAACTTTGTCGAAGGTGAATATTGCCTCTTTAATCATTAGTATTGTAAGTACCGTACGCCAAAAACAGGATATGCAGCCACCAATGTGTTTTTTTTTTATAGGAAAGTGACTATCGAGATTCATTTCCTCGTATTTTTTTCTCTAGTTGTAGAAAGATCAAGTACAACGTTTGATAAGATGATATAATATGATTGTAGTAATATCACGATTATTTCCGCGTTTTATAGGTTAAGGACATGCAGTATGTAGGATGATTTTGAAAATTTGAAGTAAAAACATGGCTTTAATAATTAGTCTACAGCACATTAAAAACATTATTCACAAAATGGATTTCACTATGGATCGTCCTAGATAATAAAGATCCTAGTTAATCGAGAGTTTACTGCTGGCGTAAACTTCGGAGACTCCTAGAAGTACTGAATATAATAAAGCTGACATAGCTTGCTGTCGAGGCTGCTATGGTTTTATTTTTCTTTTCCCTCTTCGAAAATGAAACTGTAGCCAGTAATTCCTTTCTTGAAGTAGTTATTTTTGTTTAATAGCTATCACTTTCGAGGCACAATTTAATTACTTAAATTTTTTAAGGTTTAAAGCATATATTCAGAATATTTTGGGACCTGAATGAAGACAAAAGGCTTTTCCTGGTTTTTACATAAAGGAACACAACAGAAATTTGGCATTTTGAGTTGTTTCTAAGAGTATTTAATGTACAGGGACATTTTATTTTTACTAACTTTTTAATATTAACTTGCCTATACCTCCGACTCAACGCCGTTTGCTACCTCTTCCACGACTGGAGTTCGATGCTACTGACGTAATATATAAACAAATCACTTTACTAGGTATAGGAGGGAAGAAAAGTAGTTCATCCATTTACGTAAACTAGGATATATTGCGCTTTTGAGTTTGATAATTTTCATTAGGTTTTTGTTTAGTCAAAATACAGTACAGTATTAACAATGAGTGTTTTTACTCACGAACTGAGCTGTCCATGTGGACGTATTCATTATGCAGTGTATATTATACTGTCTACAGCACATTAGCGTACAATATAGAGAATGAAGTGAAATTGAAAAATAATCATAATATGGATATTTAAATACATTTTTTAAAATGGTGGCCGTTCATTTCGATACAGGCTTCAGTTCTAATGTGCATATTATCGCACTATAGACTATTGTACCTAATCCCAATTACCAGTTTCGTTCTTTGTGCTAGTAACTCATGTTGAAATAATTCTGTATCTACTCTATAAAAGAGTACCTTACGTACTGTAAATTCAATCTTCACTTCTGCCCGATCCGAAAAGATAAAATTACCCAGACATACTATCTACTGTCCGTCCAAGTGGTTATGTCGTAGGGTCGTAGAAATGGAGGTAATTACGTGACAGTTAATTACTTAACGAGGCCCTTTTAAGTTATTTTAAACAGTTGTATGATATTACGTAGACGTCCAATTCCTAACAGAAATTAATGTTTTCAGAAGAGAGCTAAGACAGCCCAACCACTAGCTGGCGAATAAAACTGGTGGGGGAAACCGGGACACGACGTAGGCAAATGGACGACAGTACCTGTGCGAAAATGATTCAATATTGAAAGCTCTTTCGTCACTGGAAAACGCGAACATATTTTTGGAACGTACTGTTTACTATGACCGTAAGGCTGTCTTGGATCTGTGCGGAGGACGGTTGAACTTCATTAGTAGAAGGGGTGGCAGTAAAGTACATTCAGAAACTCAGGTACAATAAAAATTGAAGTAAAAATAAAATGATGTCCCTGTACTAATACACTACGTAAATCCTCAATGTTTATATACCAGAAAACAAATGCACACGCAAAGCGCATCCCTCAAAGTACACGCGCGCTATCTGTTGGTGCTAGTTCAGGATATCCCTATATGCTACGTAGAGTTAAACTCATACTTAGGTTTAACATAATCTTTAGATTAACCGTATTTATAAAACCGGGCCTTAAACACAAACCATAATATAGGTTCTCTATTCATTTAAGTGTACCCTATCGTCCCTTTCAATCTGCAGGATTATTTCAGTTCCACCCTGTATATATTTACAATAAATTATCAGGACTCATAGTTAATGTAGTTCGCAAATAATAACCCTGTAGGACACAGCTCGATCTCACTTCTCTAACCTGAAACTGTACCACTCAATCCTCAGCGGATGTCTCAAATGTAAGAACACGTGTCATAGCTGTATCTTCATATCTCATCTGTTACAAGTTGTAAGGTTTGGAGAACGGAAACAACCGGTGAGAGGGAAAAGTAAGAATCACTGCGTGACCTTCAAAATGCCCAGATCATTGCAGATGTTCTTGGCCGTGAAAGTGCTCTGAAGAAAGTTAACAGACATCTGAATCTGACAGCAGAAATTCAGCGCCTTCCAGGCGGTAGAGGGCGCGGCCGTCTTCCCCCAATCTCTCCTAAGTCAATACCGGCTTGACGTGGTAAATATTAGGATGATAGAGATGTGGAACAAGCGACTCTGAAATTCTATTAAAAGCGAGCAAATATGGCGGACTAGATAAAGGATTAGCAACCTACGGCCAGCGAGCTGCCAGTATGTAACACTAGGCTTACATGTTTCGGACCGCATTTGCAAATAATATTTATAATATTTTTGTTCTTGCTTTACTAGTGTCACCAAAGAAATATGATAGATGAAGTAAATCAAAAGAATTCGAAAAACGATGAATGTCACAAGGTTCTTATCTAATTCAATGGATCACTGTGAAATTTAATGTTCTTATGAAAAATGGTAAAAGGAGAATTATCACCACGAATACAGTAATCCTTTCCTTTATTTTCTATAGAAACAGCACTGCATCTTGCAGTTATAGACTCAATTAGATCATTATCTAATCCTTAACAGAAATGTGACATTCATCGTTTTTCCCGCGAAGTCTTCAAATATGTTATCCAATGACAGTAGGCCTATGCATTATTATCATTATTTGGTTTATTATTTACCATTAGGACTCGGGAGTTATGAAATGTCATTTTTTTTCTGAGATATCACAGACAATGCAAGATTCAATACAAACTCGTTTCACTTCAACACGAACTAATTCATTTCATTCATAGTGTTCTGGCCATTGCTATCTTTCACTGCAAACCCAGCATTCTCCTATTTTCTGTCTTCCTCTTTGTCTCCGCATATGATCCATATATCTTAATGTCGCCTATCATCTGATATGTTCTTCTGCCCCGAACTCTTCTCCCGTTCACCATTCCTTCCAGTGCACCCTTCAGTAGACAGTTTATTCTCAGCCAGTTACCCAGTCAATTCCTTTTTCTCTTCCTGATCAGTTTCAGCATTATTCTTTCTTCACCCACTTTTCCAACACATCTTCGTTTCTTATTCTTTCTGTCCATTTCACACGCTCCATTCTTCTCCATGTATGTATGTATGTATGTATGTATTTACACTGCAAGTGGGCAAGCACCCGGTGACAGTGGTACACACAATATAAACAATACACAATACAATTATACAATACACAATACAGTTAGAATACACAATGCAATAATTACAATTAATAATAATACATAAAATAACCTAATTAATAAGTGAACCTAATTTTAATTACAACTTACATATGTATAGGCCCTACATAAGTTTCACATCGGTACTGATAATAATCCTTCACTTTACTATTATCTCACTCATTGTACTGGCACTCTGATACATTTCAATGACACCTTAGAACACATTTCACTGACACTATATAACACATTTCACTGACGCTTTAGAACACATGTCATTGGCACTATAAATTATCACTGATCGAAATTATTCACTGCACTGTAAAACTATAACTTCACTGACTCACCTCGCTTCACTGATACACCAGTTCAAATAAGGCAGACAATTACACCCTTATTCATACTTATAAACAGAACTACATTTAAATTAAACATTTCTAGTCTAAGACCCTATTACACTCTATTTTTAAATAATTTACAATTCAAACCAAGGAGTAACTCGTCAGGCTAAGTAAATACATGTCACCTTAAAAGTAAATGTCACCTTAATTTAAATTTACACTTTACACACAAGTTTTTAAATTATTCTTGAATCTCCTTAAGGAAGGACAGCCCTCAAAGACCGCATCTATATTTCAAATGCTTCTAGTCACTTTGTCGTAATGTTCATGTTTCTGCTTCAGACAATGCAGCACTCCTCACAAAGCACTTCACTAGTCTCTTCCTCTGTAGTTATTTTTCCAGAGGTCCGCAGAAGGTGCTCCTTTTTCTATTAAAAACTTCCTTCGCCACTGCTATTCTCCTTTTGACTTCCTGGCTGCAGCTCATGTTACTGCTTATACAGTTGGGCACCCCAAGTATTTGAAGCTGTCCACTTACTCTAATGTCTTACTTGTAGTGCTGTTGATCGATCAAAATATTTAATCGATTAACTATTTGAATTTAATCGTTTAATCAACAGATTAATCGAATTTTGATCGAGTTGAAAAAATATTTTAATATACTGTAATACAGAATTATTGTTAAATTTAAATTGTGTTCGGTGATAAGCATAAGTATTAAATGTTGTATATCTGTATATATTGTAGTGTTATATTACAAAACAACTATTTTAATTACTTACTAACATATTTATTATGAGCCTCATATTTTATTGTGTCAATTTCTCTGAGAATTTTTGAGACAAACCTAAATAACTAAAAGTATGAAGACTCACCTAGTTAATACTGCTTCATCCATGATTTTCAACATGTGAGTGCATTCACATGCTCCGAATTAAGTGTCGCTCTACATTTAGTAACAATGTTTCCTGCATCACTAAACACGAAAAAACTTTTTTTCTGTCAAGTACTTCTCCACCATCGTTCAATTTAAATCCAAACGTTTCACCGAGTTTACCTCTCAAATTCTCATATGATATAATGGAGTTTACACTTTTTCACAGACTACAGAAAACAGTTTTTCTTTATCAAACTAAACACACAACCTTCATATACAAACTTAGTACAGGAACTGCCAGTGCAAAAAGTACAGCGGTCGAAACAGAAGACTGGCCACTATTGTAATCGAATTACCAGATTTTAGAAAGAGAAGAAGGTAGTTACGCTCTCACTTGTAACACAGTGTAGACATGGCTATTTTATGAGGGATGAGGGGGACGAATCCCAGAAAAGTATGTATTTCATATGCTAGGAAGATGAGATGACAACAAGGTGGAAGTTTTCTTGAAAACCATAAAACTTAATAAGGGTTTCGCATTGTGTTTCAACTTTCAATAGATGCAGACTGTCACTGTCCTCATATCTCCATCCCTTTCTGAAGTGATTGTGGAAAGATTTTCCTTACACTACCTGTTTTACAGTTATAAAATAACAGTACGATTGTGCTTTTAAGTAAGCAATTTCCGAGAGAGAAATATTGTCGGAATTTTTGGTATGAGTTTATATTAACAAAATAATAATTAATATCGACTACAACCGATTAATTTTAATCGACTGTATTATTCGATTAAATATTTTTGGTCGATTATTCTTACAACAGAAATTTATCGATTATTCGATTAAATCCCACAACACTACTTATTTCCAATTCGCAAGTTTATCTTCTTTATTTTTCTTACTATGACCATGGTCGTCAATTCTGTATCACCAGTGGGATAGGCAGGAAGTTCCTCGGACAACTTTGCACAAGCTTCGGCACTAAGACCGCTGTGTAGATGAAAAGTAAACGAAAACACCCTGTTTATATGTACGCCAAGTTGTTTTATTTGTTTACTGTTAAAAGATGGGGAGCTATAGAAAAGTGAACTCTTGATAGATAAAAAAAACCACTTAAAACAAAATTAATATTCCTGCCTGTTCTTGCTCCTAGAATCCAAGCTGGTAGCCTACGTCATGGCGCAGTTATTGACAACTGGTTGAAATTAATTAAAAAGTGAAAAGACTGATTTCATACGAGGCAATAAACGGGGAATGTGCGACAGGTTCATCGACTTCAGCATTCAAATTGCACATACCTGCAGTAGTGCAATTAGTAGGCAATCAATGCATTTAATTCAAACGCTGAGGCATTTCTGATAGAAAATCTGCTTAATTAGAGAGGGGAAACGTAAAAGCAGTCCTCTGAGATCCAGTGGCGGCTGAGTAGTGCGAGGGCATTCAAGTCAGAAACGAAAAGTAACGATAATTTATCGTTTTATATCGTGAATATGTTATATAAATAATAATAATAATAATAATAATAATAATAATTGACGTAGTAATAAATTAATATAATAAATTCACGAAACTTTGAACGTCTAATAGCCATGTCCGGGCTCTCGTTATCAGTCAGCACTAGTGCAGCCAGATGGAATATTAGCTTTTTATAGTACCTAACAATCCGTTTCCTGCTAAAAACATTTCCTAAATGTTAGGACATTCGAAACTCCCTACATACCCCCTCATCCACTCTGGGAAGGACGTAGTTCTACCACAGTCTAGTATGTACAGTCACGAAGCTCAGTACGTAGTAAATATGCATCCAAAGATAGATGATAACCACTAGGATCGCTACTATCGCCTCATTACAGACAATGCGAAATAGTACCGGAACAGTCTATTGTTTCTATTACCCTCATAAACTCAAGCTTCGTGACTGTATACATACGAGACTGTGGTTCTACGTCAAACGAAAGAGAAAGATTGATAAGTGGATGGATGAATGGATGCAAGTTTAAACCAGAAATAGAGGCGGATCGACAGACAGATTCAGAGAGGTGTGCCATGAATTTCTAATTGATGAGTGGTTTTGAAAAGGGTGTAAATCTGCAAGATCACAGTTTCGGTAAACTAAAAAAATATTTTACTAAATATTATTATTTTGTTTTGGTCCTACAGAATATATCTGTTATGGTAACAATTAATATTAGAGAAGAAAAATTCGCTCCGGCGCCGGGGATCGAACCCGGGTCCTTGTTTCTACATATCTAGCGCTCTCACCATTGAGCTACGCCGAAGTCCAATCCACAGCACTGAATGGAACTACCCTCCTCCAGTGTTTTTTTTTTTTTTTTGGCCTGACTCCAAGTTGGGCATATATGTTGACATTTTATTAAGTCAACTGCCATCATACAAGGAGCGCATTCATTTGAGTGACTTGGTGGCCGGGATTCCACAGTAATATGCTAGAACAACAGTGCATATTTCTGTACAGATTACTGTAATATACGTCGTCTGTTTACGTTTAAAACCTGTTGAGGCAATGGTCTGAATGAAAAAAAAAATGTAATATATAGTAATAACGATAAGTCATCCCGCATCCACTGTCTACCAATTATTGTAACTCGTACCCCTGGCGTAAGCAACCAGCAGCGCATATTCTTTAAGGTCGTTTTTCCGATTTTATATGGAAAGTTATTGACCTTACCAGAGCGTGCTTGACATGCAATATCTCCTGGTTCTATAGGCGTTTCGACACCCATGCGACCCATATGATCGCCATGTAGCTCCAGTCATTTGTTTTGAAGAGAACATGAGTCCGGGACTGAAGCCTCTTTAAAAACAAACGCAATATTCAACCACATACTGAAAAATCATCATGAACCTTGGACTGGTGCCTTTTGCATATAAAATGGTATGTCTATGCTTATAGTCATAGGGACCGGATTTTTATGTAATATCAAGGTGTGAAATATGTATATATTTATGTAATAAAAATAAGCTGAATATGTACCAAAATATGTAAAATCATAAAAATATTTAATATCAATATCTAGCAGGTATAGGATAGGTAAGACTCTCCAGTTGTGATTTCATAGAGCACCCAATTTTTTACCGCGCACTTCACACATTACTATTTTTCCATATGTAGTGAAAGAAGCTTTCATCGCAATCCATGATTTTATTTTTGTCGTTAGGGTTGAAGATACAGCGGCCATTTTATTTAGTTAAAAGCAGTAGATAAACTCATTTGCACTTTATACTGTAAGTACTGAAACTAGAGAACTGAGTGAAATGAATGACACAACAGTACTGCAAGCACTGTTTCGCTTTACTGGATTAGGAGAAAATAAGATATGTGGGACACATGCATTTTAGCTGCTCCCTGTAAGAAACAAAGTACCTACTAAAACCTCAAACTATAGGCATTTACAAACTGTTGTTTGAAAAGTGACATTCCTGTCTCATTCAGAAGGGTAGGATTATTCCAGCCGAGAACCATACTTCCTAATTCCTCGGAAAATCCCATTTCCGTATAGGTCTACTAAATTTAAAGTAAAGAGGTCAAGCAATAACCTGAAAAGCTATTTATTTTAATCTTTCAACAACTTTCCAGTTTGTTCCTTTACTCCAGCTTCTTTTCAAAATTCGGCTACTTTATTGCGGCTCATGCCAGACTTGACACGGGTTTTCCCTGGGAGGATTAGGAAGAGGGTGGGTAAGGTTGCAAATTGCATGGGAACGGCTTGTTAAGACGTGTGCAGAACAATTATAGTTCGAGACAAATCAGGTCGTTCTCGTCCCACTCCACCGCATGAAGGCAACGCTACTTTCTGAGTGATTTTTACAATACAAAGTAGTTGTATGAGAAAAAGGTTGCCTTTTGTTCACTCATATTTACAGTGCGCGGTATGGGATGAGTGCCTCTACTACTTCCTGGAACTAAGGACGTTATTTTTCGTCCCGAAATATATCCCTTCTTGGGTCCCAAGTCTCGAAGCCTGGTCATAATCAACCCGTTATAAATCTTAATTTTTATTTTTTAGACAATCTAAGTACATCATCTTAATCTACAGATTTTTCTGACATGTTTCAATATAGTCTCTATTTCTTCACACAAATTTTCCCGCCGTTTTGTAAGTTTGAAAATTAAAAAGGTTTTTTAAATCTGTGTAATTCAAATTGTAAACTCCCCAAGCAGAACTTTTTGTTTTCCTTGTAGACAAGTAGAAATGAATAAAATCCCTAAATATGTAGATTTATGTAATACCAAGCCATAATATGTAATGTGGGGTAAATATGTAAAAATACGTACTCTCGGCTCCACAAGTAAAGAACCCTGGCCGCACACCACTTCTGCACAGATGACAGTGATTGACAGGCCAGTTAGGGGAAGCTGTTGCCACGTTTGCTCTTGGCTGGACTCTTTAAATGTATTTTCTTTTGCAACTGGTTGGATTCTTTCAAAAATGTAAAATTCTCAACACAGCATTTCTCGGCAGTCTCCTGGCGGTATCTTTGTCCACAGTTTCACTAATTGGGGGAGCGTGTCGGTCAGATTTATGGCTTCCTGAACCCAACCCTGCAACGAAGGTTCTTTACTTGTGAAACCAAGAGTAGTATCAAATTTTAATATATTAATGGTAATTACAAGATTCGCAAAGATTTGTTATTTATATACGGTTATGTTGAAAGGAATATAATATGTAATTACATAAAAATCCGGTCCCTACTTATAGAATGCAAAAACAGCAATATGTCCTTTTCAAAACCACTGATTCAATTATTCTTTATAGGAGTAAGGAGAACATGAGAAGGTTGGGAATCGATGCAGTAGAAAATATTTCACAGTTCCCCGTTGACAATGCATTAATACCTACACCTTGTATTATGAGCCAGCCGGGCTTTGTATTACATACGTGATATGCAGATTAGACGAACTACACATTGTATGATGAGCCGGGCTTTGTTATATGCAACTTGTATTACATACGGTACGTGATATGCAGATTAGATGGAAGACATGGGAAACTGTAGCGACGACGGACGGCCGACTTGGAAGAGTGGAAAGTAGTTCAGGGTTGTTACCACTTGCTTCTCGGATTGACACAATGGGAAATAACGGTGAAATTGGCAATCAAGACGCCGCGTCGCGCGGTGAATTACACGTATAATAACAACACTTGTTCCAGGCGCGGGTATCTGGACCGTAGCGAGGAAATTGGTTGATAATTCAGTGAGCCGTGTTAAAAACGCGGCAGCGGCGGAAATGAAACGACTTTCGATGGCCCCCGGGGGAGTGTGCGGCCTTATTTTGTTTGAGACGTTCACACCCACGTCAAACGGATTTACGAGTTTCCAGGAATGAGTGTCGCTTTCTAGAGCACAGCCGGTATGTGCTCTACGTGGGAAGAGGCGGCCCCCAAACCCCAGACACTCGATTTATATTTAATCAACATTTGTCATAATTTTAAACTGAGTAATTTCGCTGGGTGAAAATAAAAGGGTTTTAGCTGCATTCAGCCTTACTTTGAACTCTGAAGCTTGGCTTCTAAAATGAAACATTAAATATTATATTCGGAGAATAAATTTAACTTGTTCTAAATTGAGGACTTCACCCGAATAACGGCGTATACTCTTATACGCCCGTTTTCCGACGATCAAGTGATTAGATAGTTGAATGCGTATAGTACACTGTAGTAAATTTTCGTAAGTCTAGCTTCAATACGTAACACAGGACACAATGTTACGTGTTTACGTTGAACGAGTGAAGGCAACTACTACAGCGGCAGCCACATGTTATTGCAAGCCGTACTGTAGTAGGCTAGTATACGATGTTTAGGCCTACTTCAGGTTGTCAGTTGCAGCAGTGAATCATGACCGAAAATATGGGGAAAAAGGAGCTTGTGAGCAAAACTAAATGGAAAACCGAAGAAAAGAAAATTAATAGAAACAGTGGCAAGTCATAAATAACTTGTACAGGCAAGCAAATGGAAGAGAAGTCATTTACACCTGTAAAAAGTTGATGTATGAAAATGTGTAAACATGAAATTTCAAAGGACGATCAATTCTCTATTTTTAAACGCTTTTGGGACATGGATTCGAAATTACAACAATATAATTCTATTACATCTTGCCTTGAAAGAGTGAATCTAAAAATAAGAAGCTTCAGTCTTTCAAGACTAGGGATAATGTTTGGAAAGATAGTGTTTTCTGTAATGGAGGTAAAAAAATAATACGATGAAAGAGTAATGGAACGGAGAAAATTCTCTCCGGCGCCGGGATTTGAACCCGGGTTTTCAGCTCTACGTGCTGATGCTTTATCCACTAAGCCACACGGATACAACTCCGACGCCGGTTAGAATCGTCTGAGGTTAAGCTCCAACTCTTGGGTTCCCTCTAGTGGCCGCCCTGTGCACTACGTCATAGATGTCTATGAACGCAGGACCGAAGTCCACACATGTGCTGAGTGCACTCGATATGAGTGACTAGTTGGCCGGGATCCGACGGAATACGCCGTCTTAAATCACGAAGTGATTTACGCATATCATATATATTATTTTAATGTACCGAAGTACATATGATATTTCCATGCAGATATTCTGCGTCATCATACGATGAAAGAGTAATGGAACGGAGACTTCGGTCCTGCGTTCATAGACATCTATGACGTAGTGCAGAGGGCGGCCACTGAGGGAACCCAAGAGTTGAGCTAAACTGAGACAATTCTAACCGGCGTCGGAGTTGTATCCGGTGTGGCTTAGTGGATAAAGCATCAGCACGTAGAGCTGAAAACCCGGGTTCAAATCCCGGCGCCGGAAGAATTTTTCTCCGTTCCATTACTCTTTCATCGTATGATGACGCAGAATATCTGCATGGAAATATCATATGTACTTCTCATTAAAATAATATATAAAATAATATATAAAAAAAAATAATGTTAAAACTTCCTATCGAGTCTATTTCAAATTTCAGAGAAACGATTAACAACAGTTCAGAATAAACTGGTTTCAGGTGACATCCTCAATGATAAAACGGGTACACACTTAAATCGTCCTCATACAATCATGATGCAAAAGTATAAACAACTGCAATACAGTACATCAGGGGTATTTTCAGCTTGAACCTCATAATCTACATCATTTGTTTCCTTCAAGATTTGGTAGACGGTAATGGAAGCAGTGGCGTGTGGTGATAAATAATCCTGGTGGTGCACAAATATTTATTATCATTATGATTATCATATTATTATTATTATTATTACTATTATAGGTACTAACTATACTACAATATAACTATTAACATATGTTACGTAGGTATAGATTTACATGATTTTGTTAGTCAAGTAATTGCAGTTAATCAGTTTCCTATGTAGGTCTAGTATTAGCAAAATAAAGTGTTCAATTTCTATGCAGAACACCGTAAATAATATTGTTTTCGCTATATTGCGTTTTATAACACAGTTCACACGTTCACAAGCATTCGATACAAGTGTTGTCTCATCAGCCGTAACTGCTAAAAAGTCAGCAGCTTTCTTTATTTCTTTGAAATCTCATCATGGCATACATCAAAATGGCTTGAAGGATTTCGTTCTGTATAGTGTTTGATGTGCTCTTAAACACTGTTCCTCTTTCCAAATGTTCCTTAAGAGTGCCGTCTAATTCAGAACTGAAATTGATGAGGCCAAGAAAAATACTAGCGTTTAAAGATGAGTTTCCGTCTTCGTGACCTCTTAAAGCCAACTCAGAAGCTCCACAAAACCGCACGCCCATGTCTGTTCTTGGTAACTTTATCATTGTGAAGTTCGACAGTCTCATTGAATCCAATTGTGTCTTATGATTGTTTGACCCAAAATTGCTAATTTAACATTATTGTTGAGTGTGCAGCTGAAGAATCGTGTTTTTATTTCTTTCATTCATGTGCTTGAAATCAATCATACCTACAGAACGATAATAAAAATTATTTAGTTACTACGCACAGTCCTAAATTCAAACAGAAAAATAAATAAAATTCATAAAACGTACTTGTTTTTGTCAATAAATTATCGCAGTCGAACAATTGGCAAGCAAAACAAAATACAGCGTCTTTTATATTGCAGCCACATATTGCATTTTTCGTAAGTCCGAATGTTGAATTTTCTTGTCACTTCTCTATTACTGTTCGTCACTTATAATTTTAATTCATGTGTAGGTCTAACCATCTTCTTTATTTTGATCTTTTCAGCTGTAAAGGTCTTATAGAAAATTACACATTTAAAAGATTTTGCACACTATTCATTGTAACATTTATGATGGAACGAGCTTGAGAACACATCTGAAAGTGCTCCTAACCCTCCTACGCACACTGTACTGCCTCCCTACCATGCTCCAAAGCCTGCCAGTGAAACAATACTAGCGCATGCTCGAATGGAACTGTGTGCCGCAAGTGTCTAGCGGTAAACATAAGTCCCAGGCGTCAACAAGAACAGTACACATGCAGTGTTATTTTTACATAGTATTATAATAAATAATTATGTCGCTCACATAGTCTACTGCAGCTCATTGATATAACTTTAAAAACATACGTTACTTGAAGAGGTGGTGCACTGCTCCTGTGCTCCTTAAGAGAAATCGCCACTGAATAGAAGTGTCGCAACTGAAACTTTTTTGAGTCCAACTGAACCCAATGTCTTTGAAACCCTTCCAAGGCGGAGGACTGGAGATCTCTTACAGTTTTTAGATGAAGATAGCCAAAGTTGGCTGAACTCAATGCTGAATAAAGTCGGGACATCATCACACAATGGTGAAGATGACTCTAACGACAATAGTGATGATGTATAAAGAAGAAAAAGACATAAAGACAAGAAAACCATAAACTAAAAATGTAATGTTATTTTGTAGGCCTACTTGTGTAATTATTCAATATTTTTATTTAGTATGTTATGGTAAACGTAATATATTTTGTTTTGTCGAATTTATTTTATTTTAATTTTTAAGACAAAATTATTAATAAAGTACGACATGTTCCCATAAATAATTAATTTTCATGCAAAGTTAGACACCTAGAACATCAGAATAACTAAAAACAGTACTAAAACACATTGTCGCCGGAGAAAGGGCGTATACAGAGTTCCATATTATAATTATTTACTAATAGCAGAACATACTATTTGCTGTTATGTTTCAATAATTTTATTTTAAATATCCTCGAAACTATTTAACAGTAATGAAAACTTTTTCGACGCAACTATGATGAACCTGACAGCTTACAAACATTGAAATTAGTTTATATCAGACCTACATTTTGCTGTATACGCCCTTATTCGGGCGATGTCCTCAATTTATTCATGGATATGCTGTCTTTTTGCCATTACTACTCACATCTCTCTCATACTGCTCTCTCATTTCCCTTTGATTTGATTACCTGGTTGGGTTTTTCCGAGGTTTTCCCCAACCAAAAGGCAAATGGCGGGTAATCTTTTGGCGAATCCTCGGACCTCACCTCATCATTTTAGAAAATTACTACATTGTAAAACTGTAAAATAGTAAAATATTGTAAAAATTGTAATTGTAATATTGTAAAATTTTGACTTGTTCCGGGTTCGATCCCAGGTGGTGAAAGGATTTTTCTAAACTTTCAGAACGATGAACTCAGCCTCCATATAAAATTGAGTACCGGGTCTTTCCGGGGTAAAATTCAGACAGAGCGATGGTGCCGACCACACCACCTTTTAGTGCCGAGGTCATGGAAAATGATGCTCACCTCATGCCCCCAAGTGCCTTCATGGCATGTTTGGGGATACCTTTACCTTTTACCACATTTATTTTTGCTGCATTGCTCATGTAAGATCTGTGGAAGATAATAAATGAATGAACTGCATTTTGGCGATATTTAAATGTCACTTTGCAGAAGAACCTTTTTATTCCTAGAATCGACGGCAATTCGAAAGGCGGTAGTTTGCTAGCGTTTGCGTCGAGAGATACAGATAGAGCAAGGCAGCGTACAACATTGCCACATCGTACTTCACGCGCACGTGTAATACAAATAGCACAGGAGAGAATTTAAATTATCAAAAGACAATAATGACCTCAGCCGTTGGTTACTGTAAGCATCATATCAAACATAAACTCTTTCCTTCATAACAGAATTCTTTGCACGGTTCTCAATCCCTCACCACATGCTTCTGCAGTCGTTTCTTCTTCTTTAAGGGTATGTGTACGTGAACGACCACAAATAATATCAGAAAATGCAGGCTCAGAATTTCTAAAATTGTACAAGAAAATGTACCATAACAATAGAATTTAAATAGCTGATGAAAAGTATAAAAAGTTACTACTAATAATTTTTTAAAAGCTGGTTTTATCAGAGTATGACAAAAATGTTTGCAGTTATGTATATCATTTGGTAACCATAACATTGTTAGGGTTTGTCTGACATCTTTAATTTTCTTACTGCATGTAATAAACACTTATTTCTAAAAAGTGGCATACTCACAGACATGTAGAATTGTTAATTTTAATACAATTAATTTTTAATTGTCCTATATAAAATACCGGTATATTAAAATGTACATCATGTTTTGTGACCTAATATTTTTTTAGAAAGATATGGGCATTATTGTAGTTTGCTTTTTGCATAAATGGATGTGAAATTAGTGTGCAAAACTTCAGCATTCTATCCCTAATGGTTGTGGAGTTAAGAAATAAAGTGTGTGGAAAAACTGCAACTTTTGGTAAATTTAATTTAAAGTAAAAAGTGAATGTCTTAACTTACCTGTATTGTGTTAGAATATTTAAATAGCACAAATAAATAAACTATGTGAAGTGGACAGACAGAATAAGAAATGAAGCTGTGTTGGAAAGAGTGGGTGCAGAAAGAATGATGCTGAAGTTGATCAGGAAGAGGAAAAGGAATTGGTTAGGTCACAGGCTGAGAAGAAACTGCCTGTTGAAGAATGCACTGGAAGGAATGGTGAACGGGAAAAGAGTTCGGGGTAGAAAAAGATATCAGATGATAGACGATGGATCATATGAGGAAACGAAGAGGAAAGCAGATAATAGGAAAGACTGGAGAAAGCTGGGTTTGTAGTGAAAGACCTACGCTTGGGAAAAACACTACATGAATGAATGATATATACCACTGGATTCAGAAAAAAAAATGCGTAATTTTTAATACAAAAAATTTTTAATGTTCAGGTACATAGCCTATATACCCTTATTACATTCTTTAACAAATGATTTCAAATCAATGCGAATATAGCGTGGATTGTGTACGAAGATAATTTTTGTGTTAGCCCTATTGTGCATCATTTTGATGTAAATAAAATTAAATGAAAATTAACATTACACATAAACATTTTTTTAAGAAATAAGGGAAACAAATATGGAAGTAAATAATGAAAAATGTGTATCTTACGAAATAATTTGACACTTAATAGATCACTTTCATTTGATCAAGAAAGACACAACGCAAATCAGACATCGATTCCGTCTCGTGGTGTGAGAGGATATCGAAGTTTTAATTATTGTATTTTGGGCTGGAGGAACCTTTGGCCCGTAAACTTCGCACAACTGCGATGTATAGCTGTGGAGGTTACATTATTTACATTAAATGAATTCACAGCACTAGCTTAACAGGTGGGCATTCTCGATTGTATTGCTCATTTTTAAATGAAAATTTTAGGACGGCTATCACACGGCTTCACAAAGTGACACATGACTTTTCTATGTTACACAATAAGACTGAGTATGCACGAACTTCTTTGGAACTCATGATTTTCAGTAATATCTGACTGTCCTTGCCGAATGTCCTTAGCTATTATTGACTTTCCAGAGACATCAACATTTATGAAACACATTAAACAAAAATCAACATAACAATCGGAATTCTCGCTCTCAAGAGATGGTTCTGCAATATCTGATGATATTAGCTGACTGTACGTTAAAATCATGTTGATGCAGTTGTTGACTCTTGAGGAGTATTTTTCGTCTGAGATTGAGAATTATTTTGTTCATAAAAACCTTGATCTGCTCGAAAAACCACCTGACATATTTCTTGTTGCACCAAGTTTTTAGTATGCGTGGTGTATTTTTTCATTTTCTGCTGTATAAAATTGCAGAAAGATTTTATTTCATCACATTCTTCTTCATCTGTGTGTCTAGTAGTTGCACTTTTTATTATACCGACAATATCCTTCAGCATTATTTCTTCTTTTGGTTCCTGTTTTGCTTTCTTCTTCGGCACTTCCCTTATAAAACTATGACTAGTTTGAGTATCCTCCACGGTTATTTCGCCGCTGCTGTCGCCCACCTGCAAATGTGAATACCGTTATTATTACAATGTCTTATAAGTAATGCCATTCTTTTTAATTTGGTCTTGTTAGATTTTAATAATGATCTTTAATTGGGCAGTGGGTTATTACTGCGTATTATGGGAAAATGACTGTTGCCAATTTTCAATAGTAATAATACAACATGGAAACAGATTAAAGTTATTGCTGCGGCTCAAAGAATATGTAAAGTCGAAGGTGAAGGTGTTGTTAGTGAGCGTATATCACAACGATAGTTCCAGCACTTCAGTAATGAGGGAGGAGACAAAGATTTACAGCGTCCTTGAAGACTTAAGTAATGGAAAATTGAGATTATACGTAAAGTTTAGGAAGAAAATTCCAAAAAAAAATACTCGTACTTTGTCAAAAGATACAGTACATCGCCACATTAAGACGCTCAGAACATTGTATAGAAGTGGTAGATCTGTCCTGGAAGACTTAACTTTGTCAAAAGATCAAAAGATAACATCGTACATCGTCCTGGAAGACTTAAGTAATGGAAAATTAAGACCCAGAACATTTGTCAGAAGAACTTGGAACTTCAAAAGATACAGTACGTCCTTAAGACGCTCAAGACTGGTAGATTTGTCCTGGAAGACTGGAAAAAATTGAGATTACACGTAGAGTTTTGAAAGAAAATCCCAAAAAGGTACTCGTAGTTCGTCAGAAGACCTTGATACTTCAAAAGATACAGTACATCGCCACATTAAGATGCTCAGAACATCGTACAGAAGTGGTAGATCTGTCCTGGAAGACTTAAGTAATGGAAAATTGAGATTACACGTAGAGTTTTGGAAGAAGATCACAAAAAAAGTACTCGTAGTTTGTCAGAAGAACTTGGAACTTCAAAAGATACAGTACATCGCCACATTAAGACCCTCAGAACATCGTACAGAAGTGGTAGATCTGTCCTGGAAGACTTAAGTAATGGAAAATTGAGATTACACATAGAGTTTTGGAAGAAAATCCCAAAAAGGTACTCGTAGTTTGTCAGAAGAACTTGGAACTTCAAAAGATACAGTACATCGCCACATTAAGACGCTCAGAAAATCGTACAGAAGTGGTAGATCTGTATTTCGTGAATTGACACCTGAACAGGCTCAACACAAAGTGGATATCTGTCGTCAATTTATCGTTAGTCCCATTGTTGACAGATTTATCAGAAAAACTGCCACATGTGATGAAAAATGAGTATTATTACCGTAACTCTGACACCTCAAAACACTGGGTTGAATCTCGTTAGTTTGCCAAACTCGTCGTTAAACGAAATCTGTTCGGTCCCAAAGTAATGTTATGTATCTGGTGGAAATATTAAGATATGATTTACTAGGAGTTTGTTCCAAACGGGTGTGCAGTCGAGGTGGATCTTTATTCTCAACGGCTAAAATGAGTCACTGCAACAAGCTGATGTTTTGCAGGCTAGACAGAACACTGACATTTTCTGAGTACACTAACGGAGTAACAATTGAAGGAAATTTACCATGTGTAATTAAAAAAATGTTATAATATAGGCCAACATTTGATTGCATACTTTATTACACTTATCTTCATTTCATAACATAAATACAGATGAACAAATGAACACTGGTAACAACAAAGGAAATAAGTGTAATGCAGAATATGAAATCTGGTGTGTAAAGAAATGCAAGAATAGAATAAATTACAATTACTTACTAAATAGAAGAGAAAATAAGTACATACATTCTATTGTCACGTTTATACTTTAAACTCAAAATGCATACCTCTACAATAGTAGTTGTAAATGCTTTTTAACTATTACTTTAAGCAGATTCATTATTTCATTAATAAATCATTCTTAAGAATATATGTTTTGTTCTTAATGATACCAACTATAACGAATGAATTAATCAACTAATGAATCAATCAATGAATGATTCAACTAATAAATCAATGAATAAATCAATTAATGAATTAACGAACCAATCAGTGAATCACTGAATCAGTCAATGCATCCATGGGCGAATGAATCAATGAGTCTATGAATGGATGAATGCATGGATCGATTGATTGATTGATTGACTGTAGTGAGAGAAGAAAAATTATCAATTAAATAGCAGACCTACACGAAGATAATCGAGTCCTTGCAAGGCCTCTTAAAACTCCTGCATGGCTCAATGTTATCTGCCTTTGTCGTCCACCCACAAAGAATGAGAAACAACTCGAATATTCGTTAAACCGAACCTGAGACACTCTGCGAGACGGAAGAGCTTTGCATACTGAGTACAGCGCCAGGCGTCCAATAGCAATATATAATTTCTATTTTTCGTAACCGGTTGTGCATGACTCTAGCCTAAATAGCAACGCTTAAGAATCGGAAAGTGAGGAAGACTTCCTTCCCAAAAGACTCTAGGTAACCTGATCGGGTGATAGCGAGTGTAGTGCAGAGTGGTGATTTAGAACGATTATGATTTTGTCCTCTTCCAACGCTGGACTTCATAAAGCATACCTTATTCATTGTTCAAACGCGTGATTTAAAGTTATTAAATAACTACTTTCATAAATTACGAGTAATTCCTCTATATTTTTAGGTCTGTAAAGTACAGATAATGTGTCATAAGTACCGGGTAATGTCAGTTTTGGAGCAAAATTTCAGTTGGAGTGTCTTGTGACACGCAATTAATCTCATTCTTTAAGTAAAGGCTATTAGATTCTATTGTCTTGAACCACCTTTCAGCGAGGTTTATTATCCCACGACGATACCACTTTCTGGTTTTTGAAGAAAAATCAAAATCCTGGTTGCGACAGGTTACCTGGTTGAGGCTATTTCCGAAATTTTTCCTCAACCCATTAAGAGCAAATGCTGGGTAACTGGATCCTGGACTCATTTCGCTGGCATCATCATCATCTTCATCTCATTCAGACGCTAGATAACTATAGCAGTTGATAAAGCGTCGTAAAATAACCAGTTAAAAATAACGAAATTCCCTCGAAAATAATTGTGATTTTGCTAAATTCATACAATTTTTATTATTATTATTATTATTATTATTATTATTATTATTATTATTATTATTATTATTCTTAGTAATGTCATAATTACTAAGAAAAATAGTATTAGAGATCTTGGTGCCATACTTGATTCAAAATTATATTTTTCCATGATCATGTGCAGATAATATTTATACCCATTCATAACAGTGCTTGGTCTAATTAGATCTACAACTTATTCTTTTCTACTAAAACGATACAGTCTATTAATTTTATACTATTTCATTGGTTAGATCCCTGTAAGATGAATATGCATCTGTTGTATGGAACTCCATAATTCCACTGACTATTAAATTGGAGAATATTCAAAGAAAATTCATTTGGACTGTGTTCTTATAGATTTTTACCAAATTCCGATGACTATAAATATGAGATTAACAGTAAATATTTTAACTGCTGCAGTTTATTTGCCAGATGTCAAGATCTTGATGATTTATTTTTTCGTAAAGTCATTACCATACTGATATTGATTGTGAATCATTCATAAGGAATATCAGTCTTCATTCTCTTCTAAGGGTTTAAGATTTCATAACATTTTTATAATAGAAATTCAAAAAATCTCTCTCTCCGGTCTGCAGATGTATAAAATATGCTAATTTGCATGGATTAAGCTTGGATCCATTTAATGTGTAGTGTGCACCTTTCTGAGTTTATCATGATATATCCATATTTTCTTTTGTCAGATATTGCTATTTATTTTGGGCATTTGGTCAAAAATTATTGATGACTATTATATTAATTGTATTCCATCTCACTGCCATTTCTATCATTCATTCTCATCATCATTTCTTCTGTTTTGTTTTGCTTTAATATCTTGTGAAAAAACTGTAATTGGCATTCATTTCCATGACTGTGAACTGGACTTTTCCATATTTTCTTTATAAGAGTCTCCATTTTTTTCCTCTGGGGCAGTACTTAATGAAAGTCTGACAAACTATTCTAAAAGATAACAATCCTAACATCGAATATAGTTACATGTAGATCACCAGTGTTAATCAGATGCTACCTGATTTTTAAGTAAATGAAAGTATCTTGGAGAAATCGGTATGTTAAATAATAAATGCAACTTACGGATTTTCCTGCTAGTAGGTCTTCAATTGTCTTTTCTCGGTCCAGTAAAAACAACAAGGCATTAAATGCAAACCAACTACTCTTGTAATGGTACATTTCGTTTTTCTCTGTAAAAATAAAGTATATACACTTTTCAGTTTATCTATATACAGTATACAACTTGGAGCAATAATATTGTATACGATGTTTATACATTCTGAAACATTTGAATACATACTTCAAGGTATTTCTGATGTTGTTAGCCCCTCTTCCTCCACAAGTCAAAGATCACACTTATGTAAACTAAGGGACAATGAAGAAGGAAAATATCTTCTAACGTGACATCTCAAAATGATGAGCGATATTTTTTAATTACAAAAACAACGTACAGTCGTCTATAAACAGCGCAAAAATTCTTGGCATTTGGAATGTTTGGATTGTGATCTTGATACAGTTTGACGGGTCCTTGTCAGTTGTGCTTGGGGTAGGCCAAATGTTTGACTGTCACCAGCTAAACATAAATGGTTCTCAACAGGAGTTCTTCAGCAATGAGCTTCTTTTTTAAAATAATGTAAGACGGCCTGGTGGGTACCGACTGCGAAGAACTACGCGCGAGATTATTTAACAACTTTCATAGATTCTGATTCTGCGTTTCCTCCAAAAATTTGGGCTTCTGACACAATCACTTCAGAAAGAACAACCAGGGTAGAAGAGGACGTAATAGGTTCCTTTTGAGAGATGAATCAGCGAGAGGAGTTAAACACAAGAGTCTGATATCAATATCAAATAAAAATAATATGTTTTAAAAGTCCCATAATAATTTTAATATCCGACTATTTTTCATTGAATAATAGTACATTATAGTAAACCAGCCTATAATGGTAGTAATTAAGACGCGAGTATGTTTGTTTATGAAACGAGGGCAAGCGAGTTTCATAATTTTCATACGAGCGGCTTAATTACCATTATAGGCAAGTTTCATGTTTTTATGCTCGACCATTTTCTAACTTGAAATTATTCATAAGTATTCATGTTATGGTTATGTAAGTGAGGAGGGGAACTGACCTTCTAAATTGTGAGATGTGCCCAGACGCGAAAGTATTGATTTTTCCGAGGAACGAATGTCATTGACCTTGATATAATCTAGAGAATAACATGAACATTAGTCTTGATATAACCTGGAAATTGATTTAGAATTGAAAAACGAGATGACAAATTAAATTTATTTGAATATTATTTACAATTAATGCTAATTATTATAGTAACAGAACATAACCTTCTGCGACAGTATTGGATTTCCAGCCTCCGTGACTTTTCGCTAGTTGTCTTTCGATTGCATATCCGAGAATAATCGATATTTGCACTTTTATAATGGTATAATGGTGATTTCTCATTGGCTGAACAACTGAACTATAATGAATAGGTGTACTTTAATGAGGTGCATTAAAGGGCTACTACCAGGTGTATAATTACTACATGTCGGCATGGTCGAGCATAAAAATAATTAAATTAATTTTCTTTTAAATTATTGATATGATATTATAACAAGTATCCCCGCTAAAATCGTCTAACAGGGGCAAACCTATGTTTACATTAGAACTGAATGAAAGCGGGAAGGAGATTTTAATTTGCTTGCTTTTCGTTCTTTGTTGAGATCGATAAAATTAGAACAGCTGTCCCGATCTCTCCTGAATGTTCGAATGTTGTCAAACTCCAAATTAAATTAATGTTTCAGACTGAATTGTACAATCTACATCTTAGGCCTGAGGGCCAAACTAAAGCAATGTGAGGATAGGAGGGGATTCATCATCAAAAAGGTTGACAAACACTGGTTTAGAGTGATCGCTAGTTACAGACCGGTTCGGAGTGTTTTCACTCTTTGCGGCAAATCTAATTTGCATTTGCGAGTTTGTCTTCGCTTCGCACCATGAAAAAGTTTATTTTGTCTTATCAGATGGAAATTTTGTGTTAGAAAGGGAAATTTCACTATGGAGGTAAAAAGTCCTGCGATCGTCTGGCAACATTGGCACAGAAGAGTTTTATATCAGACCGTGTTCGTACGATCTCGTATCATATCTCTGTGCAACGTCACAGTTTGTGGTGAGGGGAGAGAAAGATAACGGAAGTTTGCAGTGCTTTTTAATGTTCTGACGCCCACGACCAAGATATCATATTTTACTTAGAGCTGTTGAAAAAATTGAAGGGGTGAAGGTTACTTACGCACTTGGCACTAGAGGACATTGCTGAAATACCTTGAATATGCCTAGGATTCATAGTATGGAGTAGTGGAAATTGGATGTGATTCCTGGGAGAGCCTACCCAGCCCGCCTCAAATATATACCTTATATACCAAAATCGTCGTGCGTCAATGAAGAACGCCCTTACATTTCCTGAACGTGGTATAATTTGAGGGAGGGAAAAGAGGAGTTTTCAGTGTCGCCAGCACTTCTCACATAATACGACACATCTAATCTAACCTCTCACAATCCTACATACTTACCTAACCTAACCTGTCACATTATACACACCTAATCTAACCTAACCTGTCACAGTACTACACATCTGTAGTAACATTCCTCACATTTACTCTCGGCTCCACAAGTAAAGAACCCTGGCCCACACCACTTCTACACAGATGACAGTGATTGACAGACCAGTTAGAGGAAGTTGTCTTGCTAAAACTTTCAGTTGTTACCACGTTTACTCCTGGCCGGACTCTTAATTTTCTTTTGCAACTGATTGGATTCTTTTCAATGTATTTTCTATTTACAAACAAATTAAATCAATATTATTATTATTATTATTATTATTATTATTATTATTATATAACAGGTCATCACCCATGATCGAGTGGTTAGCATATCTTAGTTCAAAGCGATGCGGTATCAAACCCAGCTCAAGAAATGGGAGTAAAAACCCGCAGCTTGCCTTCCTTTATGGAAGCGAAGTAAAGCTGTTAATTCCTTGCTGTAAATATATTGCATGTTAAAGAACCCTAAACCCTAAAAGAGAGGGTCCCTGGGCAAAATTACCTACTCTGTATCTAATAAGTCATCTGATCCTTCACCATTTTCAATTATTCTTCTAATAAAGTTCTTAAGATTTTGTACTATAAGGATACTTTGTTTTCGTAACTTCGCCTCCTTTCCTATTGGTGATTTATTACAATTCTTACGCTTAGTCGGCGTCCGGGCAAATCGCAATATAGCGAACGACCCTTCCACTTTTCCCCTACTAGCTCACCAGACACGCTACGTGATAGGCTAGTGTTGTGTCGAATGCACATTTCATGTGAGTGGGGATAACTTCCTACTGGCGTTCGCTATATTGCGATTTATCCAAGAAATTAAACATTGTACAGATGCCTCAAACTAGCAAGATGTCTCTAATCTTCTCAGGCGCATAGAGCACTTCTCCCTACCACTGTCCTCCTACTACTGTGCACTGTGGACTAGAACGGTACAGCTCAGTTCTAATAACAGTTGAGAAGGCTGCATAGAGAGGGTACATCTTGAATACATTGTCAAGAGGTCAACTTTTCAGATAATATGACTATACCTGGGTATCGGAGCCTAGGTGGGCCCCCTCCGTTAGCTCTACTACTTCCCTCCAGGCAGCTTCCTAGTTTGAGGCATCTGTACATTCACTATCGACTATCGTACTGTTGGAGACCACAACACGCTGTTACTAAGACACAATGCAGTGGCAGGAATATTCTTTCAAAATTGGAATATTCACAACACAGCATTCTAGGCGGCTTCCTGGCGGTATCTTTGTCCACGGTTTCACTAATTGGGGGAGGGTGTCAGTCAGATTTATGGCCTCCTGAACCCAACTCTGCAACGAAGGTTCTTTACTTGTGAAACCAAGAGTAGTATCATTTCGTTTGCAAATGTTGTCCTCCCTGCTATACGCCGTGTCAAGAGCACCCTAGTGCAAGAAGTGGAACGTGATGGCGAGCCAGTCTCTCTTCACTGCTCATAATTACATTTAATTCTGTAAGTGTGCGTTTTGTGCAATATTCAATATGTTAATGTAGTGATAATTCCATATATATTGCAATGAAAATTGAAATGTGTTATAGTTGTGATAAATATGTTGAAAATTGGTTTACAGCGTCACATTGGCTGTGATAAAAGTGTGCAGTATTCGTTTACAGTGGCGGGTGGATGCTCTACCTTGAATATTCAAGGAAATATTACGCTTAAAATGCATGCTTGTAACAACACAAAGATGATTTGACCTTGAAGAACGTAACCAATGTTTCAGTCTATAAACTTCGTATAAGTACCGAAGATGTAAGGTATACTAATACATCTCAGATAAAAGTAGACAGTGTACTTACCCTTCTTAGCACTACGTCTAATCTTCATTCTTTCCCGCCTGAAGGAAGCAAGCAGGTTGACCATCTTCTGTTTACAGCTTGCGCCGGTAGTACCTAATATGGCACCAACTTCGTTCCACGCCTCTTTCTTCACCTCCTTCTTATAGTAATTTGGATCTTTCTGATCCCACAGAGTAGTACAGCTTTTATATACGTCGATTAACTGCAGGCACTTCTCCTCGTCCCACTCCATTATACTTCAAAAACATAAAAGAACTTCTCAATTGGCAGTAACATGCCACACGTATCGACCAGCTCGCGCGGCGTTCCTAAGCCTACTGCGAGCCAGCCAGCGAGCCTCCTGCGTGTTCGCGGCCAGAACCGACGGACGGCGGAACGGAGCGAGCCGCTCGAAGTCATCGCTCGCAGTGTTGCCAAAGTGGGTGCATCCAGAAGACGTATGAAATTTTCCTTGTATGAAGTGAATGGGCGTTTGGGATTTGTGCATAATTTAAACATATAACGATATTTTATTTTAAATTGTAATGTCATTGAAAATAATTTAAATAGTTATAGTGAACTTTGATACTGGAGGAGGAATGGAACTAGCCACTCTACCACATTATCTCCTGACTTAATTGCCTCTTGAGTGATGCCTTATTGGTGTTACTTATGAGGTTTCAACCAACCTTCGGTTGCTGACGAAACATACATAAAAATATTTAATCGACCTAATCATTCATTCATTCATTCATTCATTCATTCATTCATATGTCCTATTATTTTTAACGACAGATCTTTCACTGCAGGCCCAGCATTCTCCAATCTTTTGTATTTTACGCCTGTCTAGTTAGTTTTTATACTATCCACTCATGTTAATGTTGTCAATCATTGCACAAACATTTTCAAAAGATGGGATAATTTCAGGTATTCTATTTCCCTACATGAAGACAATCAAAATAAATTCATTACAACATGTGGTTTTTCAAGAAAACTTCCATTTCCTTGTTATCAGCCATTTTCAACATTGAAATTCACTTTTCTGGAACGTTTTTCTTCTACAGAATAGCCATGTCTGCACAGAAAATGTTCAAAATGTCCACCTCCTTCTTGAATACTAAGGCAGGAAAGTTCGATTTACACTTCTGTTTCACTGCTGCAAGAACCACTGACAGAACCTAATTTGTATAGGGTAATCTGCTGGTGACGTGCCTGTACACGTTACAAATGATAAGGATACAATTGATACTCTTTCAACAGTCTCCAGACAGTCGTATGAGGAACATTGACTTGCAACGCTACCCTTCGTTGCTGATAGAAGGAGTCATGTTCAAGCCTCCATAATCTCCTCCTGTTTCTGGAGTTGTAATCATTGTCGTCCCCTTCCCAAACCAGGATAGTTAAATTTTCCATGTGAATGCACAGACGGTTTAAAATGGAGACGTATTAAATGTCTTCCGATGTGGACATTGTCGCTGTGGGTACCTTTTAAACCTGGTAAAAATTTTAGTACGAGCCAGCGCAAATTGCCGTCCGCCTTAACGATACAAAGTGTATCTCTGCCAGCTCTTGATTTGAATACATGTCGCATTATGGTCTAACGCCTTTTTTTCACAACACTGAATTAATCGACTAAATTCAAATAGTTAATGAACTATTTTGTCAAAGTGCCCTCTTAATGTCTCCTTTGACGGCAACGACCAGCGGAAAGAAAAACGTCCCGGTGAATTTCAATGTTGTGAAGGCCATAACTCGGAAATAAAGCATTTCCGGACACATGCATTCTAATCTATTCTATTTTGATTGTCTACATGTGGTTTACATACCTGAAATTATGCCCCGTATTTTTAAAACACCCTGTATATTAATTATTTATTAATTATTTGGTATTGTGAAATCAGAGGTGTCATTTAAAGCAGTGGTTCCCAACCTTTTTCGACTGACCACACACTTTACTAAACGCCCACGATATCGCGACACACTTATTTGTTTTTATTAAAAATAATGATATAATAATAACAACCAGTAGGCCTTTTTCTTCTCGAGAAAAAGGTGGTGGAATTCTGTATAGAATATTTTATAGCGGACGGGGAGATGATTAGTGTTTGTAGGATATTCAAGTCTGGTTTACATTTCTTGAGGCCTTCGGGCTGTGAGCACGTTTGCGCTCTCGTTGGCATCACTTGTCTAAAGCGTTTGGTTACAGTTCGTCCACTCAAATGTAGCATACAACTAGTTAGTGGGAACCTGGCCTAAGACGTGCTATTAAAGAGATTTGGTTACAGATTGTCCTCTGAGATATAAGATACGACTCGCTTATGAGTACCTAGCTTAAAGCGTATCTCGCTAATAAATACCCGGGCCCAAAGCAGTATTTGAGAGATACTTGTTACAAGAGATTGTTACTAACTGCTCAGATATAAGATATGGCTGAATGAGTACTCGCCAAAACATAATCTTATGAGTAGTAACTGCTCAGATACAGGATATGGCTGGCTAATGAGTACTTCTTATGAAGATTTGCAGTAACTGCTCAGATAAATATGGCTGGCTAATGAGTACTCGGCCCAAAACATAATTGATGAGAGATTTGTTACAGTAACTGCTCAGATACAGGATATGGCTGGCTAATGGTAAAAACATAATCTTATGAGATTTGGTTACAGTAACTGCTCAGATACAGGATATGGCTCGCTAATGAGTACTCGGCCCAAAACATAATCTTATGAGAGATTTGGTTACAGTAACTGCTCAGATACAGGATATGGCTCGCTAATGAGTACTCGGCCCAAAACATAATCTTATGAGAGATTTGGTTACAGTAACTGCTCAGATACAGGATATGGCTGGCTAATGAGTACTGCCCAAAACAGAATCTTAGAGATTTGGTTACAGTAACTGCTCAGATACAGGATATGGCTGGCTAATGAGTACTCGGCCCAAAACATAATCTTATGAGAGATTTGATTACAGTAACTGCTCAGATACAGGATATGGCTCGCTAATGAGTACTCGGCCCAAAACATAATCTTATGAGAGATTTGGTTACAGTAACTGCTCAGATACAGGATATGGCTGGCTAATGAGTACTCGGCCCAAAACATAATCTTATGAGAGATTTGGTTACAGTAACTGCTCAGATACAGGATATGGCTCGCTAATGAGTACTCGGCCCAAAACATAATCTCATGAGATATTTGGTTACAGCAACTGCTCAGATACAGGATATGGCTGGCTAATGAGTACTCGGCCCAAAACATAATCTTATGAGAGATCTGGTTACAGCAACTGCTCAGATACAGGATATGGCTCGCTGATGAGTACTCGGTCCAAAACATAATCTTATGAGAGATTTGGTTACAGTAACTGCTCAGATACAGGATATGGCTCGCTAATGAGTACTCGGCCCAAAACATAATCTTATGAGAGATTTGGTTACAGTAACTGCTCAGATACAGGATATGGCTCGCTAATGAGTACTCGGTCCAAAAACATAATTTTATGAGAGATTTGGTTACAGTAACTGCTCAGATACAGGATATGGCTGGCTAATGAGTACTCTGCCCAAAACATAATTTATGAGAGATTTGGTTACAGTAACTGCTCAGATACAGGATATGGCTCACTAATGAGTATCCGGCCCAATACATTAATCTTATGAGAGATTTGGTTACACTAACTACTCATGTCCAAAATCCGGCCCAAAACATAATCTTATGAGAGATTTGGTTACAGTAACTGCTCAGATACGGATATGGCTGGCTAATGAGTACTCGACCCAAAACATAATCTTATGAGAGATTTGGTTACAGTAACTGTTCAGATACAGGATATGGCTGGCTAATGAGTACTCGGCCCAAAACATAAACTTATGAGAGATTTGGTTACAGTAACTGCTCAGATACAGGATATGGCTCGCTAATGAGTACTCGGCCCAAACATAATCTCATGAGAGATTTGGTTACAGTAACTGCTCAGATACAGGATATGGCTGGCTGATGAGTACTCGGTCCAAAACATAATCTTATGAGAGATTTGGTTACAGTAACTGCTCAGATACAGGATATGGCTCGCTAATGAGTACTCGGTCCAAAAACATAATTTTATGAGAGATTTTATAACTGCTCAGATACAGGATTTGGTTAAAACATAATCTTATGAGTAAACTGCTCAGATACAGGATATGGCTCGCTAATGAGTACTCGGTCCAAAACATAATTTTATGAGAGATTTGGTTACAGTAACTGCTCAGATACAGGATATGGCTCGCTAATGAGTACTCGGTCCAAAACATAATCTTATGAGAGATTTGGTTACAGTAACTGCTCAGATACAGGATATGGTTGGCTAATGAGTATCCGGAGTACTAACTACTCATGTACAGGATATGGCTGGCTAATGAGTATCCGGCCCAAAACATAATCTTATGAGAGATTTGGTTACAGTAACTGCTCAGATACGGATATGGCTGGCTAATGAGTACTCGACCCAAAAACATAATTTTATGAGAGATTTGGTTACAGTAACTGCTCAGATACAGGATATGGCTCGCTAATGAGTACTCGGTCCAAAAACATAATTTTATGAGAGATTTGGTTACAGTAACTGCTCAGATACAGGATATGGCTCGCTAATGAGTACTCGGCCCAAAACATAATCTCATGAGAGATTTGGTTACAGGTGCCAATACAGGATATGGCTGGCTGAAGTTTAATCTTATGAGAGATCTGGTTACAGTAACTGCTCAGATACAGGATATGGCTCGCTAATGAGTACTCGGTCCAAAACATAATCTTATGAGAGATTTGGTTACAGTAACTGCTCAGATACAGGATATGGCTCGCTAATGAGTACTCGGCCCAAAACATAATCTTATGAGAGATTTGGTTACAGCAACTGCTCAGATACAGGATATGGCTCGCTAATGAGTACTCGGCCCAAAACATAATCTTATGAGAGATTTGGTTACAGTAACTACTCATGTACAGGATATGGCTGGCTAATGAGTATCCGGCCCAAAACATAATCTTATGAGAGATTTGGTTGCAGTAACTGCTCAGATACAGGATATGGTTCGCTAATGATTATACGGCCAAAAACATAATCTTGTGAGAGATATGGTTACAGTAACCGCTGACACTCATGGTACGGCTCGGCTCGATGATGAGTTACGTGAAATTTGGTTACAATAACCCAGATTTCTCTGTCCGCGGTTCACTTCTTTTCCCCTACAACGGGGTACTCAACCTTTTTACGATAGTGAGCACCACCCACATGTAACACTAAATGAGCACCAAGAAGTCGAACAGGGTTAATACATGAACACATAATTAAATTAAATAACAAATAATATACGCTTTTTAAAAAACAATGACCGTGGTAATGGTATCTTTGAACTTGAATTTTATCCATAATTTCAGAGATGTTCAAGGATAAGCCTCTTAGATATGAATCAATAATTTAATCGTGATCTCGCTTTGTTATGGAGGTATTTCAAAAGTGAGAAAGTTCTTTATTTCCTTTTCTTTCGCATAGATATAGGTCGTCCCGATTATCGCTGCACATTGGCGAGAGAGACACTCTGTAGTATTTGGAACCTTTTTGTATCTTCTGCTTCCCAAACGTTATGAATTTCATTTTTCTTTTTAAAACAAATATTTCACCGCTAAGGAGGACTGGAGATCTATCAATTGAAGTTCCTTACAAGCAGCTATATTTTATCTTGAATAATCTTGATTTTTTTCAATAAGTCCAAACAGAATTAAAAGGAATTATGCAGTATGAAATAAGGGAAAGCTTATTATACCTGGTAAAGTTTATCTTGTCTCAGTAGCAATAAAACCAAGTCCCTTCAAATGAGGGTGGAGATTATAGGAGGGTTGTAAATTTTCAGGATTCCTTTGAAAACCTTGTTATTGTACAGGCTGCCGGAACTCAGTTTCTTGAAAGACAAGCTCAGCGACGGAACTACACAGTACGAAGAGAGATATTGTGTAATTTTATTTTGCGCTACAGAATGTATCAACTAGTCCCTTCCGCCACTGGATGGATGGACGGCATCACTCCACTCCCCCATCGTCATAACAATGCAGACGAAGTAAGATATCTCCTTTCTCTCTCTTTTCACAGAGAGACAAGATACATCACACATACTTTAGGTTGCTAAAGTAGAATGGGTGGATAGGAACACTATTCGTCCCGGCTCGTAGAACAAAGTTTGCATTGAAAAAAGGACGTCAGGAACGTTCGTGCTCGCGAGCACATTTTTATTCTCATGACAAGAGCACCAAATATCATTAAAAGAGCACAGTAGTGCTCGCGAGCACCAGGTTGAGAACGCCTGCCCAACAAGGACGCATCGAAAGAGGGGAAGCGGTGCAAGGGTTGTCCATGCACAAGTCAGGTAGAGCAGGAAATTCGCCTGCAGAGTTGTAACTGGAAATAATTTATTTTATTGGGTATTTTACGACGCTGTATCAACATCAAGGTTATTTAGCGTCTGAATGAAATGAAGGTGATAATGCCAGTGAAATGAGTCCGAGGTCCAGCACCGAAAGTTACCCAGCATTTGCTCGTATTGGGTTGAGGGAAAACCCCGGAAATAACCTCAACCAGGTAACTTGCCCCGACCGGGATTCGAACCCGGGCCACCTGGTTTCGCGGCCAGAAGCGTTACTCCGCAGGTGTGGACTGCTGGAAATAATGATCTTTGATATACTGCATCATTGAAATGGACGTACAATGACGACTTTCTTAGCTTTAAAATTCCTTAAGTTATGAAATGTATCCGAAGATTCTTAAATTTGCAGCGAAAATTACAGTATTACGATATTCAACAGCACATACGTATGCGTACAGGTATGTGAACAATATACAGGGTGACTCACGAGGATTTACCGTCCCTTATGGAGCTTATTTCCGAAGACATTCTGAGCAAAAAATGTTATATAAACATTTGTCCTAATTTCAATATTTTCAGAGTTACTCTAATTTAAAATTGTCTGTAAAATACCATTATTCTTGAGTTTTAAGAGTAAAATAATATTACAGATAAAGAATGAACTATTCAGGAATATCATTTCTTTAATTAGCTAGTACTATGAAGCTAACAATATGTTGTGAATTCCATAGTTGCTTCGTACAGATTTTTTTTTAACTACAAAATTACATTTTCTTACTCATTTATTATAACAATTGTTATCAAATCACGCTACTCTTGTAAATTCTTCAAGACTGTACATTAGAATGCATAGTTAAACTGTAAAGAATCAAGTTTCTAAAATCGTATGATTTGTAACAATTTTTGTGATAAGTGCTTGAGAATGATGTCATTTTTAGTTAAAAATTGAAAAACAAAATCTGTACAAATCAACTGACAACATATTTTTATCTTCAGAACACTAGCCAATTAAAGAAATTATACTTCTGAATAGTTCATTCTCTGTTTATAATATTCTTTTACTCACAGAATTAAAGAAAAAAGGTATTTTACAAACAACTTCAAATTAGTGTAACTTTGAAAATATTGAGATTAGAACAAATGTTTATATGACTTTTTTTCTCAGAATGTCTTCGGAAATAAGCTCCGTATGTGACGGTAAATCCTCGTGAATCACCCTGTATATAATTGATGAGCCTAACAAAGCCAAGCTGTTCGATAATTGTAAGCGCGCTATGCTTAGATTTGCTGCTTCAAATTAGTACATTATGCAACGAGCCTATAATGATAGTAATTAAGAATCGAGTATGGATATTTATGAAACGAGAGCAAGCGAGTTTCATAATTTTCATACGAGCTTCTTAATTACCATTATAGGCGAGTTTCATACGACTTTTTATGCTCGACCATATTTCTAACTTGAAATTACCGGTATTCAGATGTATACATTTTATTTGTATCTGACAAGATCGGAAGTGACCTTGTTCTAGGTCGTGAATTGTGAGATGTGCGCAGACGCGAAAGTATTGATTTTTTCCGAGGAACAATAATGTCATTGACCTTGACGTAGTCCCGTTAAACTTGATAATATTATAATATTATAACCTTGATTATTGAATTCGACATTGAATAACGAGATGACAAATTGAATTTATTTGAATATTATTTGCAATTAACTCTAATTATTATAGTAACAGAACATAACCTTCTGCGACAGTATTGGATTTCCAGCCTTCGTGACTTTTCGCTAATTCTCTTTCGATTGCATATCCGAGAATAATCGATACTTGCGGTTTTATAACGGTACAAAGCTGACTTGTCATTGGCTGAACACATGTAAGCTGAGTTATCATTGGCTGAAGACCTGTACTTTAATGAGTAGGTGTACTTTAATGACATGCCTTAAAGGACTGCTATCAGATGTATAATTAGTACATTTCGGCATGGTCGAGCATAAAATATTTTACGAGACGTAAAGGATAGTATGAGACAGAAATTGAAGAAGTGATCTTGGCGAAATTACATCTTAATAAGTTTATTTTCGCATAACAGTACCGCTATTATAAAGACAATGATGTTACGTTTCATTAATTTGAGACTTATTTTGAAATTATTAATTTAGTAGTGAAAATTACAAGTAAATTTTGGTTGGTTATTCAAAATCACATAACTATTTTTGTTGTGAAATAATTTTATTACATTCATTAATAAAATAAAGAAGAATGTAACAAATTATTGCAATTAGATTTTATTTAAAGTTCACTTTGTTCACCCTTGTCCTTTAGTCACGGCTACCTGTACAGCAACATACAGTGCAGCCGAAGATCATTCACGCGCTTTTTTTAAGCATGGCTGCAATAACCGTTAAAACGAGACAACTCGCTACTGGATACCCAATCCAATACAAGTACTGTAGGCCTACATACGCCTTAGTAAGGTAATTAGATTACAAGCACCGTTACGCTACATGATAAGGCTGGATAATGAATACCCTACCTGAATCTAAGACGTAAACATTGGGAAAATTTCCTTATGGTAATCGTTACATTCTACTCCAATAGCTATAACTTTTGCACATCGTGACTTTAGAGAGTAGGTAGACGTCACAGCATTAGCCATGGTAGAAACACGATAATCATCTGCAGTATACATATCAATATTGTCGACCTCGGTGGCGCAATCTGTAGAGTGCTGGCCTTCTATGCCCGAGGTTGCGGGTTCGACCTCGGCCAAGGTCGATGGAATTTAAGTGTGTTTAAATGCGACAGGCTCATGTCAGTAGATTTTCAGACATTTAAAATAAACTCCTGTGCGACAAAATTCCGGCACACCGACGACGCTGATATAATCTCGGCAGTTGCGAGCGTCGTTAAATAAAACATAACTTATTTTTGTATCTTTATTTACTACTATAACAAAAAGTCGCACGATAATGAGATGAGTGCAGGAAAAAGCATCTCCGTATAACTTTTTCGCACAATAACAAGATACTGAGTGCAGGAATAAAGCTCCTACCGTATAACTTCATTTTCACACAATGACAAGATACTGAGTGTAAAGTTCCTACCGAATAAAGTAACAAGATACTGAGTGCTAAAGCTCCTACCGTATAACTTCATTTTCACACAATAACAAGATACTGAGTGCAGGAATAAAGCTCCTCATTTCATTTTCACACAAGATACTGACAAGATATAACTTCATTTTCACACAGTAACAAGATACAGGAATAAAGCTCCTGCCGTATATCTTCATTTTCACACAATAACAAGATACTGAGTGCAGGAATAAAGCTCCTACCGTATAACTTCATTTTCACACAGTAACAAGATACTGAGTGCAGAAATAAAGCTATTACCGTATAACTTCATTTTCACACAATAACAAGATACTGAGTGCAGGAATAAAGCTCCTACCGTATAACTTCATTTTCACACAGTAACAAGGTACTGACAGGAATAAAGCTCCTACCGTATAACTTCATTTTCACACAATAACAAGATACTGAGTGCAGGAATAAAGCTCCTACAGTATAACTTCATTTTCACACAGTAACAAGATACTGAGTGGAATAAAGCTCCTACCGATAACTTCATTTTCACACAATGACAAGATACTGAGTGCAGGAATAAAGCTCCTGCCAGTATAACTTCATTTTCACACAATAACAAGATACTGAGTACAGGAATAAAGCTCCTAGTAATATTTTCAACAATGCCAAGATACTGAGTGCAGGAATAAAGCTCCTGATACTGAGTGCAGGAATAAAGCTGATACTGCTAAAGCTCCTAACTTCATTTTCACACAATAACAAGATACTGAGTGTAGGAATAAAGCTCCTACCGTATAACTTCATTTTCACACAATGACAAGATACTGAGTGTAGGAATAAAGCTCCTACCCTATAACTTCATTTTCACACAATAACAAGATACTGAGTGCAGGAATAAAGCTCCTACCCTATAACTTCATTTTCACACAATAACAAGATACACATAACAAATAACAAGATACTGAGTGCAGGAATAAAGCTCCTACCCTATAACTTCATTTTCACACAATAACAAGATACTGAGTGTAAAGCTAGATACTGAATAAAGCTCCTACCCTATAACTTCATTTTTTTCACACAATAACAAGATACTGAGGAATAAAGCTCCTAGGAATAAAGCTCCTACCATTTCACACAATAACAAGATATAAGGAATAAAGCTCCTACCCTCATTTTCACACAAACAAGATAACAAGATATAAAGCTCCTACCGTATAACTTCATTTTCACACAATAACAAGATACTGAGTGCAGGAATAAAGCTCCTATTTTCACACAATAACAAGATACTGTATAACTTCATTTTCACACAATAACAAGATACTGAGTGCAGGAATAAAGCTCCTACCGTATAACTTCATTTTCACACAATAACAAGATACTGAGTGCAGGAATAAAGCTCCTACCATTTTCACACAATAACAAGTATAAATAAAGCTTCATAACTTCATTTTCACACAATAACAAGATACTGAGTGCAGGAATAAAGCATAACTGCATTTTCACACAGTAACAAGATACTGAGTGTAAAGCTCTTACCGAATAAAGATACTGAGTGCAGGAATAAAGCTCCTACCCTATAACTTCATTTCACACAATAACAAGATACTGAGTGCAGGAATAAAGTAGGAATAAAGCTCTTACCGTCCTACTGAGTGCATAACTCCTACCGTATAACATAGTGAGTGAAGGAATAAAGCTTCACACACAGTAACAAGATACTGACAAATAAAGATATAACTTCATTTTCACACAATAACAAGATACTGAGTGCAGGAATAAAGCTCCTACCGTATAACTTCATTTTCACACAATAACAAGATACTGAGTGCAGGAATAAAGCTCCTACCGTATAACTTCATTTTCACACAATAACAAGATACTGAGTGTAGGAATAAAGTTCCTACCGTATAACTTCATCTTCACACAATAACAAGATACTGAGTGTAGGAATAAAACTCCTACCGTATAACTTCATCTTCACACAATAACAAGATACTGAGTGTAGGAATAAAGCTCCTACCGTATAACTTCAACACAATAACAAGATACTCATTTATAACACACAATAACAAGATACTGAGTGTAGGAATAAAGCTAACAAGATACTGAGTGCAGGAATAAAGCTCCTACAAACTTCATTTTCACACAATAACAAGATACTGAGTGCAGGAATAAAGCTCCTACCGTATAACATCATTTTCACACAATAACAAGATACTGAGTGCAGGAATAACGCTCCTACCGTACAACTTCATTTTCACACAATAACAAGATACTGAGTGCAGGAATAAAGCGCCTTCCGTATAACGTCTCCTTCATACAATAACGAGATATTAGGTACAGGAATCAAGGGTCTACCGAATAATTTTTCTTTCATACAGCAACAAGATACTGAGTGCCAGGGATAAAATGTCTTCCGTATAACTTCTCTCTCACACAGTAACAAGATATAGCAACATGATACTGGGTGCAGGAATAAAGCATCGCCCATATAACTTCTCTTTCACATAATGGCAAGGCATTGAGAGATGGAATGTAGTGTTGTCATATAGGTATATGTATGCTTAAAATGTAATTAAACGTTAAAACTTTTTGACTAAGTATTTTGTTAATATTATTGTAACTTAAGAAGATACTATAACTCTGTGACTATTTTCTGCGTGATATTCGCCATTTGCAGTCTGTCTAGTGACGTCTGTATATAATTTTTCTTTTACACAATAATAAGATATTGAGAGGATGGATAATTATAATAGTGTCTTCCTTGTAATTTATTTCTGACACAGAAACAAGATACGTATTTGAGTACATGAATAAAGCGGCAGATCGATATGCTATAGGATACGGCCGGCTGACGAATGGTCGGTTACGCCTGATTTTTCATTTAATGCCTGGCTATACAAATTGTCGTTGTAGGCCTATATAAAGACGTTTTAATGCCTGATCATCCGTTAATGAACAGATATGCAATTACTGCAATCCTTCAAGCTGATTCAATGCGTGGTTTTCAATTCAATGCAGATAAATGCAATTATCATGGTCCATCAAGATTATGTTAATGCCTGAGTTTGCATTTCTTGTAGAGAACCCCGTTCAGAAATCATTTCGTGAGTTCGGATAGTGACTGTTTCTTTTCCTCACTCAACTTCTAAAGATCCATGTCACTGTTTCGTCTTTCTCTCGCCATTCTAATCCACACAAATGGTATATGCTCGACTGAATGACACACGGTTCTGAGATCAGAGGCAGGGGGTTAAAAGCCTCTTTAACCACTTCCCTGATTAACCCGAGTTAACTCGAGTTGCTAACTTGTGTCAGAATTTATTAACCCGAGTTAACTCGTTTGAGTCCCATTTTCGCTGCTAAGGATTATATCCCGAATATACCTTTGTGCGAGATCGTGTGTATTTGCTTGGTTTCCGCACAAAACCAATCCGCGGAAAATATAAAGTTCCACATTCAGTATTCCCAACCTAACATACATAACAATTTCCCTCTTCTTACCGCTTAAGTGACATATTGATTTTACTGCTTTAGGCTTTTAACATATTATTTTTAGAGACGTGCAATATAGTAATAATTATAAATTGGAAACTTACCACTGCAATTTCACCTAAATTGCACTGTTAATTATTGTTTTTAAATATTTGCAAAAATTAAGTAAACTCTACAACTCCACTAAAGTTACTGCATTTCGTGATGCATGTAACATTAAGGAAGCCGTTTGTTTTAAGTTCGCATTTATAGAGTGGGGGAAAAAAAGACAGACGTATATCACGGCCTGCTGGAGTATAGTAAACACAGAAAACATTTTAAAGCAACAATGTTGAAGATAGATACTTTTGTTTTGCAAATTTGCCGTCATTGAACAGAAACCAAGATGGAGATTTCATTGTAAATAATTAGAAATTCCTCTTTCAGGTATGTAATAAACGATTTTCGCACAAAATAATGTACGACACACGAGCGGTATGTTTTCTTTCAATTCTCGGAAATTAAAAAAGCTCAACTACGTTTCGCTTTTTCAAACGTTTCCTCGAACATGAATAGTTCAACATACCGCTCTTGTAACGCATATTACTATTCTATTCTTTCATTAACCTTTTCCTCACTAGATGGCTACAGAAGTTACTGATATTGCTATACCTGGTGGTGTTTTTTGTACTTCTTCCTTGCGAGTGGAATTCTATGCTCATATAGCATTCACACACAGTACTGAGTAGATGCTAGTTAGTTTTGGTGGTTTCTGTTTGTGTTTAGTGTTTTTTGTGCTGTTTTGTGTAAAGATGGATCAAGATAGTGATTCCGAAACTTTTGATCAGGAATATATTCCTGTAGAAGATTAGGAAATGAAACATCGGTACCAGAAGACGAAGTTATAGACCAACAAACAAATTCAGATCAGTTGATGTCGCGTCTTTTCGACAGTAGTTTGAATAGAAGACATCTGGCACCATTTCTTCTTCACCTTCGAGGTCCCCATTCCTTGAAATTTTAACATTGTTTCTGATAACGATAATTCTCAATTTTTTAAATTATTCTTTAATAATGACCTCATCAACATGATATTCGAGGAGACGATTCGGCATGCTAATAAGTGTTCACAGAATGCTGAAAATAATTCGTGGCGGCCTACTACAGACTCTGAAATACGTGTACTTTTGGGGCATAGTGATGCTGCAGAACATTATTCACAAACCTGAAGAACAGATGTACTGGTACAAATATTCAATGATTGCTACACCATTCTTCCCAAAACGCTTTCATATAGGAGAGCAGATACTACTGTCCGGAATGCAATGTGCCACTGTGTGTAATACCCTGCTTTCGAGTCTATCACACGACAAGCAACATTTAACGCCTTGATAACAGCACTGGTATTGTACCTCATAAATTAATCCATAAAAAGACATAAGTTGGTAAATAGTTCAGGAGAAAATCAAAGTGGGACAACTACCAGAGATGGAATCAAGGTGCACGAGATAATTCGGGATAATAATTCAGGTATGAATGTATGTCTACTTCACAGTGATTTTTTAGGTATGTAAGAAAATTAGTGATGTATAGTGATTCTGCAATATTAAATAACCTCTTTACGAAAATAAAAAAATTCGACACTTTTTTTCACAAAACTGGGAAAATATATAGTAAGGGAAATTTTACTTGAAGCAAGTAGAGCGATCGGTTTGGAAGTAAATCCCGAAAAGACAAAGTATATGATTATGTCTCGTGACCAGAATATTGTACGAAATGGAAATATAAAAATTGGAGATTTATCCTTCGAAGAGGTGGAAAAATTCAAATATCTTGGAGCAACAGTAACAAATATAAATGATACTCGGGAGGAAATTAAACGCAGAATAAATATGGGAAATGCGTGTTATTATTCGGTTGAGAAGCTCTTATCATCCAGTCTGCTGTCCAAAAATCTGAAAGTTAGAATTTATAAAACAGTTATATTACCGGTTATTCTGTATGGTTGTGAAACTTGGACTCTCACTCTGAGAGAGGAACATAGGTTCAGGGTGTTTGAGAATAAGGTGCTTAGGAAAATATTTGGGGCTAAGCGGGATGAAGTTACAGGAGAATGGAAAAAGTTACACAACACAGAACTGCACGCATTGTATTCTTCACCTGACATAATTAGGAACATTAAATCCAGACGTTTGAGATGGGCAGGGCATGTAGCACGTATGGGCGAATCCAGAAATGCATATAGAGTGTTAGTTGGGAGACCGAAGGGAAAAAGACCTTTAGGGAGGCCGAGACGTAGATGGGAGGATAATATTAAAATGGATTTGAGGGAGGTGGGGTATGATGATGGAGACTGGATTAATCTTGCACAGGATAGGGACCGCTGGCGGGTTTATGTGAGGGCGCCAATGAACCTTCGGGTTCCTTAAAAGCCATTTGTAAGTAAGTAAGGGAAGAGGTTAAACGGGATCTTTTGAAGCGACCTTTCTTGCCTTCCTCTTGACACTTGGCAGTGGAATGCCACTTATTGTCAGTAGTAGTGGATTGCATTTCGCACGTCATTAGCAGCGTCTTGTCTGCAGCTCCGGGAATGACAAACATCTCGGTTGTTAATGACCGTAGGCGCGCTGAAGAAGTTAACGTTCCTGGAATATGTGTGTGTCAAGAGATCTCTCTTTTAATGGACATTTTACGAGAACGAAATATTATTACACTTCTAACTATGTCATTATTTGTTTCCGACGTTAATTTCACTCGTACTAATGATTTTATGATACCGACATGGATGGTTATGGTGTGGGAACGCAAATGTTAATGAAACTGATAAATTGTAGGGTTTGTTGGGTACACTGAAACACAACTTGATACAGAGTGGTTCAGTAAAAGCGTGCAAAAATAAAACAGGAAATAGGGAATGCTCTACAGAACGTTTTGAGATGGGGAAATTGGGGTCTGCGATGTTAGATTAACTTCCATGTTTTCAAAGCTAAATTTACAAAACTTTTATCACTGGTGTAGGTATCTAATTAATAATAGCTAGGGACCGTACTTTAGGTTTTTACATATTTTTTCCTTACTTCTAAACTTATAATTTCTTAGATAATTTTCCGAGACATGGTCATAAGAGTCATATATGTAAATTCTGTTAAACCTAAAGAAACCTAAATTGGACCTTAAGGGGAGAGGATGGTATTTTTTTTTTTAACTTTTTTCCTATTTGGTGTAAAATATTAATTTTTTGTATGTAGAGAACTCATAGCTGTAGCAACTCAACCAAAAATAAATATTTTGAAAAAAATTATATGGGGGCCCAGATTTGAAGAAAATATACCCAATGCAGTATTTTACTAAAACCGATATATCTAAACCATTTTTAAAGGTAGATTGATCCAGTTTTTTGCAATGTACTTGCAAAAGCATGCTCTATAAACTGTCTGTAACAGAATTTTGATATTAGTTCCTACGTTTGTAAAATAAACAATTAAAATTTAATAACACTTTTCTTAATTCCTTTCTTGCAAACAAACGGACGTAGTTTTAAAATGAAATCAATTAACAAAATTCTGATACAAAGAAAAGTTTCCTAATAGTCTAAAGAATGTATGTTCTAAATTTTATACATGTATCTTTAATAGTTCAGAAATTATATCCATTTTTGTCTGGCAATGTAGCAAAAAAATGAAGTTAAGGTAAACCGATAAAAGGGGGCAAGTGATTTAAAAATCCATAGCGCAGGAAGTTTAAAAATGGCGTCTCAACATCCGATAAGGGCACAAAATGTTATGCAATGCATCCCACACATCACAGAGTATTTTAAAGAAATTTATTTTTAATTTACTCATTTTTCACCAAGAAATACCATTCTCTCCCCTTAAGAAATAAAAATATCTAAATCATAATTAGACTTCGGATTTTAGGTAAAAACTTATTTTAATCCTTAAAAGATAAGTTCATAAAAACTTGCAAGCACAGGTTTAATATAAAACTATGCCTAAAATTGATATTTTAATAGCACCTAAAATGCCTATTTTGACGACAAAGCCTATTTTGACTTATTAAGTATGTTTTACCTGTAATAGGTCAAAACACTCATTCTAATTTCGAAAATATGTATTTTAACTTCCGAATGTGTTGCTGGTTCTGTTAAATAAAGTACGGGATAAACTGGAGCAAGTTCTGCAGAGAAATGTAGAACTGAAGGACCTGCGTACTGCTTCAGATGTCCTAGCAGGGAAGAACACGGATTACAATGTAACATTCCTGTCCAACTAGTGTCAAAATTGAAATACGCTCCTGTTACTTCAGCGGATGTGGAGCGTTCAATTTCAGCATACAAACTTGTGTTGAGTGACAGACGGCATAGCTTTTAGTTTCAAATTTAGAAAAAGTATTAGTAATTTATTGTGAAGCTAATTATGGACATTAACGGACAAGGCTTGGTAAAAATTGATTATATTTGACTTGTTTGTGTACTGAATTTATGTCTAAAACTTATTTTTCACATTTAATTCTTTAGTTTATGTATAACTAGTTAGATATTTAATATTTAATATTTGAGGAGAAAAATATCTTTAATAGTTAGATATTTGTTGTTATTATACTTTTAATAGTAGTAGTGGTGGTAACAGTGTATAGGCATTTAAAATTATTAAATTCTAGAAGTGAATTCCTCAAGATTTGGAACATGTTTTTAAAGAAAACATTTTTTGTTAGAGCCTATTTTCAACTCTTTAGAGACTGTTTTCTACACTTATAAGCCCGTTTTAGACACCTAAAATTACATTTTAACGACCTAAAAATCCGTACCCTAATCGTAATTAATATGTATTTATCTATATTTACTGCCTTTTATATAAATATATTTAGAAATTTCAATACATCTTATAAACTTTATTCTCTTCTGCACTGGAGAAAGCGACCTAATCTGCGGTCTTAACACCTTCATGGCCGGTTTCACCAACCTTCGTTATCATTATAACGTCTCGTTAAGTAATTTAATGACACGTTAGTCAGATTTTCTGTTTCACCAAGTATCATTATTGTTAACGCATCTTTAAATTCATCGTTAATTTATTAGGACCTATTCGTCGCGTTAAAACAGTGACGATGCGTTAAGAAGTCAACAACATGGCGGACGTAATTATTCGGTGATGAAGTTCTTTATTTAGAACTTAAACGTAACGACGAACTTTTATGTTGTAATAACACTCGGAATAATCATTTTGAAGATTTAAGTGATAAAGAATTCCACGAAAGCTACACATTAAGGAAATAAGTAGTAAGAATGATTCTAGAAGAAACTGAATATAGGTTAGAATACGTCAGGTAGGAATCACCCACTTAACGCCTCTTCAACAGATTCTTCTCGCTTTAAGATAACGTTGCGGGAAGTTTTGAAATAATAATTGATGATATGAACGGGGTATCAAAAGCTGTATTGTCTAGATATGTGAATAAAATATCAGACGTACATCAACGTTACAATAGTCATTATTTCTATAGGCCTAATCAGCTTATAGCTAAATTTTATATTGTCACAGACAACATAGATTGTGTACATGTCCCAATCGTATATTCTGGCAGTAATATAGCCAAAAGATTCTGCAATAGAAGATCTGTTTTTCATTCAATATTCAAATAATTGCATAGGCCTATGTAACGCTCCGCATAGAAAAATTGTGGCTAAACTAGCGCTGAGGTAGTTTCCTTCGTACTTTGCTTATACACCTTGCACATACGAATCTGTGACAGGTTACGTTTGATTAGTTTAGGTTTTTGTTATGCCTTGCATATACGATCAACTGCATTACCATAAAAATCACTTATAAATTCAACGATTTTCACTTCTGAAACCAGCAGAACTACCTCAGCGCTAGTTTATTGAAATTGTAATATGTTAGAATACGACAGACAGGAATCACTCACTTAACGCTTCTCCAACAGATTCTTCTCGCTTTAAGATAATGTTACGGTCTACACGGATAGCACAACATTCCAAAGGAGGATGCCTTTTAAATGAAAAGGGTGCAAAGAGATTTTCTTTTAGGAGACAATGGACCCCTTAAAATCCAATTTAATGACACCTCTCCTGAATTCTGCCACACAAGCATGGCAAAATTGTTACAGGGTAGGCCTACTACATAAATCTGCATGAAATATTGTGGAAAAGTAGTATGCAATTTATGGAAGAGCGATTTCCCGTCCTGAATTTAGGCCTAATATAACTGCTTAGAATGCTTTGTATATAATTAATTGTGCCATCAGTTTGAAGCTGTCGGCCTTATAGTCCGCTAAATTTTCTCAGATTTCCTTTAGAAGTTACAATTTAACTGCTCTACATTCCTACTATTTACATTTGGAAGCATCTGTCTTTTTGTTTTTAATTGCGGTATGACAACATACTGTATTTAGGAAGATGTTTTTAAAATTACTGCCTCTTACCCGTTTGCCTATGATTGTTTCCTCATGCCAAACAAAGTCAGCCATGATCATATGTAACCAATGAAATTCGCGATTTCGAAGTCATGGTTGTATGAAAAACAAAACATGCAAGATACAAGTACAAAATCCCCTCGTTAGTAAACGCCTGTTAATTTTAAAGATACGAGGCTTGGTGAAACCGTCAACTTTTAAAGATCCCATTAAAATTAAACGATCCATTTGTTGACAAGTCGTTTGTGCTAATTTAAAGAAGCTTGGTGAAACCGGCCATCAGTCTTTTGTTGTTTTGAATAAAATGGTTAACAGGGAGTTCCGTCTGTTTTGTACAGCGGACCGTCTTTCAGAGACTTCACCCTCTCAAGGGCTCTGATTCAGACTTGTGTATCTTGGAATTTCCCAGATATGACATGCCAGTAGAAGGGTATGAAGTGACTGAACTTTCTTTTGAGGTGAATGAATAGCGAAAAAGTCGTATTATTGAAATTCATAAAGTTTTCTGGCATATTCCCAGATAGAAGACTGTGATCTTGCTTGTGCGGGTACAAGCTGTGAACTTTTCTGAGGTCTCTGTGCAGTCTGTCGTATTCTAGTGCTTCTGGTGTTAACATTGAATGTTTGTGTTTTGTTAAGCTATGTCAAAACAAGTGAAATCACATTTATTACGACACTGGATAGGAGAAATGATTCCAACTTTACCACCAAAAGGAAAGTTATGTTATTCATAACTGACAGAAAGCGTACATTTTTAACAATGAAGCAATTTTTGTGACCCCTTTCACAGTTTGGACAAAAACGTAAAACAAACCTATTTCACCTATTCCAATAAACTAAAATGGACTACTTAAAAACCTAAAAATCCGGTCCCTAATAATAACACATGTACAAAATTTCATCCCTCCATGATAAGTGGTTCGCATTTAATTAATATCTTAATAAAATATTGTATGGTTTTATATAAGAAATCCCTTGCGCCACAATTTACATTATTTTAACTGATATTCACTTATATTATTCTTTATGCCAGCCTAACATTATAAACAGATTGTTACTACATCGAATATCATTCATAATTGGCTTATTATGGCACGTATGCCCATAAAAACAATGACGTATTCGCTATATGACGTAATACCGGAACGCTTGAATCGGAATGCATGCAACTCGTCTGAATATCTTCTACGCTCCATGTAACAAGAAATGAAATGCAGGACAGAAGGTAACGTATCATTTATTTCAAATCTTTAACAATTTTGTATCACTTTTGTAATATCACATAAAACAGTTCTATGCTTCAGAGAAACTTTATTAAAAAAAAAAAAAAAAAAAAGGAACATTTGTAACATAACCTGCAAGGTCATCCATTACTCTTTACTCAATGCCAATGCCAGACGCAACTAGTCAATACGAACATATGAAGACAATTTGTCAGCTATGGATCCCGAATTGAATTTCTTTCATAATTTCTACAATTTATAATGCTAAGATGCCATAAAGTGTTTTATCCAACTCGTGGATAATTTTATTATGATACTCGTGATATTCACTCATGCCATTATCATCACGATTATCCAGTTCTTGCATAAATAATTATTACATACACTGGAACAAACGTTACTATTGAGTTTTCTGTAAAGTACTAGGAATTTTTTATGATTATTAATATTTTTATTCTTTCATAATAAAATATTCTAGTAATTTAGTGATTCATTTTACAGCAAAAGTCTATAGTAAGATTTGATTCGACGTATAAGTGAATATCGTTAAGAATAATGTAAATTGTGGCGCTAGGGACTTTTTATATGAAGTGATTTAATATTTTAATAACATATTATAAAATGCAAACCACTTATCATAAGTGGATGAAATTTTGTAATTTTGTCATTATTAACCAGATATACCTGTGATCAAAATTTGGTGAATCTAGCTTCATAATTATGGTAGTTATAGAACTCTTAAAAATATGTAACTTGGAAATTTTACTGGCGTCCTCTTAAGGAGCTAGGAGCTTAAATATACTGTATCTATTTCTATCGTTTACTGTTTTCCATATTATCTACACATATTTACTATTTTAAATTATTTTCGTAACATTTAACAACGTACTGTACGTAGCCTACTGCGATTAACTCTTCGAATGTCTGTCGTTGGCTCATAACGTCATGTTTATGTAATTTATAATGTGACAATATAAATACAATAGATATACCCACTTTGTGTACGATAGGTCCAAAAACAAAACATCGATTATCTACATGTAAATAATAAGTGTAAATAGTAGGACTTCGTGTAAATTTAAATGTAAATACTAAATTTAATGTTATATGAACATGGGCCAGGAAACGATTCATTTCCTTGTTAGAGATCTTTTTCTAAACTGGGCTTATATGATGCACAAGCTATTTTGTGTGGAATGCCACACAATATATTGC
>JAJSOF020000001.1:174421851-174509351 GCA_025594305.2 Periplaneta americana | reverse complement strand
ACACTAGTCAGACTTCATATGCATACTAACAATATTGTTCTTCCTCTGACACATATCGTCAAGTGAGACGTACAGCCTGATAACAGATGTACATATCAGCCAGAACCTCAATCAGAGGTAGTATGTTGAAGATATTGTTCATTATGTATTGTGTTTTAGAGAATTTGCAGTCGCCCATTATTCAGGAAGTGTAATTAAGACTACTTTTAGAATTAAATCACATTAAAATACGTAATTTATAGAGACATTATACACACAAATATTACACACGTCATGACATCAAATTTAAGTATATCAATGTTTTCGTAATATGGCTGTTCACCCTCATTCAATGGTCTGAAATCTGATTTAAATGCCAAACAACTTCACTGATATTTCAGGAAGTTTGTAGTTACATTTTTGCACTCCTCTAGCAGTACTGAACTTTCCACTGAGTCTATAAAATAGTTAAAGACTGGAGATTGCTGGGTTTGCAGTGAAAGACCTGCCCTTGGGCAGAACAATATGAATCAATGAACCCATTCTTACTAATATTACAACTTTTTATCGGCAGAAAGCCGCATGTAATTTCTATATCACACATGACTAGTGAATGACTGCGAGCCTGTAGTTAATTAGGAATTGAGACACTACGCGGCGCCACCAGTACGATTTTGAGACCCATGCACGGTGCCTATAGAAAAGTCCTAATAAATTATTATTATTATTATTATTATTTATTTATTTATTTATGGAGGATCAAAATTTCTTTGGGTGAAGAGTTTACTATAGAAAAATCCTAATAAATTATTATTATTATTATTATTATTATTATTATTATTATTATTGTTATTATTATTATTTATTTATTTATTTATGGAGGATCAAAATTTCTTTTGCGTGAAGAGTTTACTATAGAAAAATCCTAATGAATTATTATTATTATTATTATTATTATTATTATTTATTTATTTATTTATTTATTTACTTATTTATGGAGGATCAACATTTCTTTGGGTGAAGAGTTTACTATAGAAAAATCCTAATAAATTATTATTAGTATTATTATTTATGAAGGATCAAAATTTCTTTGGATGAAGGGTTTACTACTGTATTGTAGAAAATTCTAATACATTATTATTATTATTATTATTATTATTATTATTATTATTATTATTATTATTATTATTATTATTATTATTATTTATGAAGGATCAAAATTTCTTTGGGTGAAGGGTTTACTACTGTATTGTAGAAAATTCTAATACATCATCATTATTATTAATATTATTATTATTATTATTATTATTATTATTATTATTATTATTTATGAAGGATCAAAATTTCTTTGGGTGAAGGGTATACTACTGTATTGTAGAAAATTCTAATACATCATTATTATTATTATTATTATTATTATTATTATTATTATTATTATTATTATTATTTGTGAAGGATCAAAACTTCTTTGGGTGAAGGGTTTACTACTGTATTGTAGAAAATTCTAATACATCATCATCATTATTATTATTATTATTATTATTATTATTATTATTATTATTATTTATGAAGGATCAAAATTTCTTTGGGTGAAGGGTTTACTACTGTATTGTAGAAAATTCTAATACATTATTATTATTATTATTATTATTATTATTATTATTATTATTATTATTATTATTCGTTTTTGTCCTAGGGGTAGCGTTTGAAGTTACAAATTCAATCGATCCGGGTTATATGAAGCGGTGGGTGGCAGTATGCTATCCGTACAGAACACAACCTATCGGATGGTTACTCTAGCTGCAGTTTCCACATCACCTAAATTACATTTTGGAGTCATTTGTGTACGTTTTGATTTTTTTGTCCCTGTGTGGCGTGTACGTTTGTGTTTGAGTGGTTATATCCAACATTTGAACAGATCTGTTGATTTTATCCATCATTATCACATCAGGTCTATTGGCTGAAGTACTTCACTCTCCAGCCCCACTGAATTTTGTATCCAGCAGACTTCCCCAGGATTCTGTCTGTAGGAGAATTATTATTCGTATAAAATTTTTTAATTTTTACCTATTAAAAAATGCTAGGATGCATGAAACGTCTTTATTCTTCATATGTGATTAACTGATTAAATTCACATGTTGTATGATTTTTGTACCAGTTTGTCACACAAATTACAAGTGTAACCAAGCATTTTCCAGATTTTTCAGGAGAGCGTTTACAGACTTTCAGAAGTAACAGTTTCTTCCAAGGTCAGCCTTTCCTCAATATGCTTATAATGTGGAACCTAGCGAGTTTCCCTCCTTTATGATTAACAACATCAAAGATTGCACAAACTACAGAGGAATCAGTCTCCTAAATAGTGGATACAAAATTTTCTCAAGAATAATAGCTCATAAGTTGGAAGCTCACTACAAAACTCTCATTGGTAAAGAGCAAAATGGTTGTCGAAAAGGCAGATTTTGCGCAGATGGATATTTTACTTTGAAGATTTTGATTGGAAAACATAGGGAATTTAATAAAGAAACTCACTTGACTTTCATTTATTACGAAAAAGCTTTCGACCGTGTTGACAGAAATCAGCTCTTTCAAATTTTGACAGATGATTCAGTACCAAACGCAATTATAAGAACAATTTACGAATTATATAACCACAATATTATCAAAATTACTATTGGATCAGAACATACCGAATGGAGACCAATAAACTGTGGAGTTCGTCAAGGATGCCCCCTCTCACCACTTTTATTCAACATATACATCAACTCCATCATCAGACATTGGCGACTAACAATTCATGGAAACATCCTGCTCTTCCGAAATTGTTCTTTTTGCTACAAATGAAGACGAGCTGCAATACTCAATATATCACCTGAATATAATAGCATAAAATTTCAATATGAAAATTTCCCCAAACAAAACAAAAATTATGGCGTTCCAAGGTAAACAGCCAGTTAGGAGTAAAATTTGCATTGGAACCCATACGTTAGAACAGGTAAACTCATTTAAATATTTAGGTTATAATTTGACATATTTACGTGTTACTGATATATCTGAAAACATTTAACATTTTAATGGAGCCTTAAGAAACATCAACCTGGTTTTCACAACCACGAAAACCCAAAAACATACCAGGTTAAAAGCATATAAAGTTCTAGCAAGACCTGTCCTCATGTATGGTAGTGAGGCCTGGACTGTCCGAAACTCAGATGTTCAACGCCTAACTGCGGAAATGAGATTTCTAAGGAGGACTGCCGGCTACAGCTTGCTTGACCACAAAAGGAATGAACTAATTACAAAAGAATTGGAAATTACACCTATTTATGAACATCTCAACCATTAGAGACAAAAATGGCTTAACCATGTCAATAGGATGGACCGTTCCAGACTCCCAAGACAAATTCTCCGCTATATACCACATGGAAGACGATCTTTGGGACGCCCCCTGAAAAGATGGACAGAGACCGTAACAGGCCACTAGGCCTAATACCTGCAAGGACGATGATGATGATGATGATGATGATGATGATGATGATGATGATGATGATGATGATGATGATCTTAAAGATGTCAACTTTAATTACGAGATTTAATGAAAATATAAAAATTACTAAATTTAGACTAAAGGTGTTTTTCCCATGGACCTTCAGGTGTTTTAAGCTTTCTTTTCTTATTTTAGTATCAATGTGAAATAAATTTGAATAAAGCGTTGATTTTAAGTTACATATTTTATCATTTATTACATATTTATGTACATAATTCTCACTTTCATATTGCATAAAATAAAATCCTGACTATAGTAATCATTTATCCGGTGCAACGTTTCCTGAACAAACGCAATCCGTTTAGGTTAGATTTTCTGCAATAACAATCACAACAATAATATTTTATTCTGCAGTAAGTAGCATGAGAAGTATTATGTGACTTTTATCGATAGTAATTCTGCCGGTCATGCTGTACTTCCTATAACGAGAATGTAAAAGATGTCGGGAAGTCCACATCAAGCTGGCAAGGAACGTGGACGAAGAAGAAATGCCGTCATAAAAACGATAGCAGCTACGAAATTACCTGGATGAGATCACCATCGACACGATACTAGGATTATACTTTATGCACGGTACATGCTGATTCTGAGGCTTGGAATACCAGCTTAGTTCAGTGATGACGCAATACTCATCACATAACTGCAGAGAATATGGCACCATAAAAACAATGTTCGGTGCTGACTAGAAGAGTTTTGCTTTCCAAGTTAGTCCGCCGATTTCAGCAATGAACACTAATAGCATACGTTGTTATTTAAGGCCTAATTTTCATAAAGTCATTAGCTAAAGGTTATTTTAACTAAAATTAGTAAGTAACTCGTGGTTAGATTCTACGTAATTAGTTATTTTACGACGCTTTATCAACTAAACTACCTAGAAAAAAAACAACATTTTGAGCGAATTTCAATTTGGATTTCGTACATCTAAAGAGACAAATGATGCTATTCCAGTTATTACATGGAATATTATGAGAAAATTAGATATACGAAATAAATGTTTAGGAATATTTCTTGATTTGAAAAAGTGTTTGATACAGTTAATCATGATATCCTTCTTTCAAAATTAGAAAACATTGGTATTAGAGGAGTGGCACTCAAACTTTTTCGTTCATATTTAGAAAATAGATATCAAAATGTCAAAATTTACAATTATAACAGCAATTATAAATTGATCGATATTGGAATTCCACAAGGTACAGTATTAGGACCAATCTTATTTATAATATATATTAATAATTTGTTGAAAATTGATCTAGAGAAATATGGTGGTAATATCTTTTCTTTTTCAGATGATACTGTACTAACATTTAATGGGGAAAATTGGGATAACACTTATTTAAATGCTAGCAATGGAATTAAAGTAGTGAAAAATTGGCTTGACTCTGATCTCCTGTCCTTAAATACTAATAAAACTACCTATATTCCATCTTCTTTAACAACGAAAGGTTTACCTCCACCTATGAATAATTATCACTTATTAATACATAATATTTCATGTAATGAATTAACAAATAATTATTGTAATTGCCCACATCTAACACCTTCCACACAAGTCAAATATTTAGGAATTATTATAGACCAGCATTTACGTTGGGATAAACAAATTGATTTCATGTGTACAAGTATCAGTGGCGTAGCGTCAATGTAAGCTAAAAAGCTTAGCTTCCCAGTTAATAATAATTTCATAATAAACCTGCAGTTTATGGAGAAAATTATTTATTAATTTTAATAGAATTTATATTTACGCGCTAAATATTGTGATGCGGCAGCTCAGGATTATTTGTGATGCAGCAGCAAACAAGAAGCCTGCACACACCAGCTTCCAAGCAGACCGGTTTCTTCTGTGTAATCCACCCCGCAGATTTTCCATCCCTTTTAAACTACCCTAGTCGCAAGGCTCGAAAAGAAGCTAGCTTTAACATTTAAAATAAGTAGTTTCCGAGTTATCCCTATTCGTCAGTTGTGTTCAGTTGAAGTGTTAGTGTGCATTGTGGCTGATATAATAAATAATGAGCGAAATAACAGTTCCTGACACCAATTTACTTGAATTTTTTAGGACAACTGTATTATCAAGACTGACTTACGAACAAAAGTGTGATTTAAAAAACAAATGACCGACTCCCTTGCTGTCAATGAAAGACACAACCAAAAGACAGACGCATACTTACGTAATGATACTAATATTGTGATTTCTCTAAGTATGACAGGGAGTGAGCTAATGTTATACGTATACGTGTCTATTTGTTAGAGATATGTGTAAACCGTGAAATCGTATTTTATTACGTCTCATTTGAGGTCATGCCTTATTGGTGTTACTTACGATGTTCAAACCAATCTTCGACTGCTGACTTGAAATTGACTACTATTTATTTTAAGACTGTATTTTTGTAATACATTTTCTCATATTGCATGAAAGACAACTTGAGTTAGCTTCCCTGCTCAAAATTTCATGCTACGCCACTGACAAGTATAAGAAAGATAATTTATAAATGCATAATACTTCGAAATTTTATCACTGAGGAGGCATTGAGAATAATATTTTTAGCTTTGGTACAATCATTAATACAATATGGTATAATAAATTGGGGTGGAGTAGCATCATCTGTACTTAATCCATTAATTTTATTACACAGAAGATTAATAATAATTTGCCTTACCAAAAATATGGATTTAATTTATATAGATTTTAATGTATTAACTATTGAATAAATATATAAATATAGTTTACTAACTTACTACCACAGAAATCAATTAAAATATAAATCTAATCGACATGAATATCGTACTCGAAGACAAAAGCCTACTTTCCCATTAATTGAGCCTAAATATCATACAAGTGCAGCTCTTAAACATGGTGCTAGTTTCGGCCCAAGACTTTATAATAAAATTACAAACCATTTTCCAAATTTGAAATATTTTAAAATTTAAGCTTTTAAAAATAAATTTATAAAATTACTCATGATATATAATATTAACAAATATATTTGTTTACCTTTTATTTCTGTCGACTATATTCATGTTTTTATTTGGTTCTGTCTGATTGTCAATTTATATTAAATGTGTATTTCTCTCTTTTCCTCTTTCTTCTTCTTCTTCTTCTTTTTTTTTTTTTTTTGCTCTTGTGTGTTATTTATTGGTGTGAATTAAGTTATTTACTGTATTTAGTAAAGCGTCCTTGTAAATGTTATGTTATATTATTGACTAAGACCACACCGTACACGAGCCTGGCTCTTACGGTAGTGGCTAAAAACATTTTTGTTTTATAAATTTAATTTGTACTCACTAGCTAGCTAGTTAAATAAATAAATAAAATAAACTGGTATGGTTATCTAGCGTCTAAGTGAGATGAAGATGATAATGCCAGCCCAGGGTCCAGTGCCAACAGTTACCCAGCATTTGCTCTTAATGGGTTGAGGGAAAACCCTGGAAAAACCTTGTACCTATCAGCCATATTACTACTGAAAACTTCTGCAAACAAAAGTAACTATAAATAACTAAAAAAATCACTAACAAAATACTAGTGGAGACATCTATGGACGACAATAGATACTGAACTTGAAGTTACCTCAACTGTTAGTTACAAGCGCTGATTTAGCTTTCCGGAAACTCATGAAAGTTATCAGTGCGGTTAAATTTATAAGAGTAACTGAGAGTTAACTGAGGTTTACCAGAAACCGGCCATAAGTGATTATTAACGCATAACATATTATTATGATGTACCGAAGCACATATGATATTTCCATGCAAGAATTCTGCGTTATCATGAGCAGATTTGGTGGCTTATAGAAAGCACCGGAACCTTCGATGAAGGAAGGCTTGGAATGTTGTTGACCTGGGGATATTCCAGGTGAACTATAACTTCAGAAAGCTGTAGAATTCCCTAGAGAACTTTATGATGAAACCGTAACGCGATCACTGCTGGTAAAAGTCGACCCATATAGATCACACACAACTGCAGACTGCCATCAAAGCAGAACCGCCGCCATTTTCCCCAGATGAGTGGACACGAGGACCACAAACCCACATTCAGAGCGCGCACGAAAGCGACGCGGCCCCGACTAAGCGCTCTCTCCGCAAATACCACCAGCAATATTATTATGACCATAATGATGATGATAACACAGTGTAAGCGAGGCATAACACGACTGCCGAGGAACGTACTTCGCCCCCGTTGTAGCTTACGTGCGGTACATCGGAAGATTCTTAAACGAAAAGATGCGAGGCCGTAGAAAACGGACAACATAGTGCATTACTGATCATTAAGGAGCGGATTCCTATGTAATTAAATATTATTTTTGCGTGTGATAAAACACAATTAACAAAGTTAAAAATTCCGAACATGAAGTTACAAATTTAAAACCCGAATTTTATTTCACATAAAAACACATATTTTCACAAAAAAAATTATGTAAATACATATTTTCAGGAAATCTATTATAAACACATAAATCTTGGAGTATTTTTACGTAAATAATTTTCTTACAAGAAATTTTAAATATTTTAAAACTAAACCAATTATATCACTCAGAAGTACGTTATGTTTTTTAAGAATTCTTGGTTGCTTCGTGTTTCTAAGCGTTGTGTGGTGTATCCGTGATACATTTTTGTAATAGCATCGCCTCAAGTTCTGAGAACTGCTAGGCAGCATATCAATGTTATTATTAGAGAATGAATTAACATGGACAAGGATGAGAGATCTTGCAACACATAATTAGGAATCTTTATTGTTGCTAAAGATGATTTCATTCCACGCTTTATTTGTGAAACACAACAGATAAGAAGTTGGGTATGAACATTATTTAATTTAAACAAATCTCTCGCCTCTCGCTCATGTCTATCAAGTAAGGCAATATATATATTATCTTGTGATTCCCTGTTATCGGGCTTCGTCAATCGATACCCTTCGTCAATCGATACCCTTCAAGATATACTGAAAGATGGTTTAAAAAGATTTGGCTTTCCTATTAGCAAATCTAAGCGTTTTGCGTGACACCGTTAAAAAACTCCAAACATCCAAAAACCTGTTGTTTGAAACAGGGAGCTGCGTACCGTGGAAATTGAACTAGACTCGCTACCGAGTTCAGAAGTATAAGTACTAAGGGACAAATTCCAGAATGTGTTTGGGAAAAACAGTGTATATAAAAAAAATGTGTAAAGTTGCTCAAGTATTGACGGTGGTTGTGTTCGTGACATTCCTCTTTTTAAATATGCACATCTGACGTCCTGTGATGTGGGAAGATCGTTTTCGCAGTATATAAGTCGTTCAGAGATGCATTTGTGATGGAGAATTTGGAGATGATCTTTGTTGTTCACTGCAATTCTCGGCCAACTACTAGCGCTCAAGTGTGGTTGGTGAGTACCTAGTAACATTTTTTTTTTTCCAAACTATGTAAGGTATTTTTGTCATATTTAAAAAAATATATATATTTTTTTATTTTTATCAAATATTTTCGTACTTTTTAGCACACAAAAAATAAATATATTAAAATTTTTAGCACATAAAAATCCGCTCCCTACTGATCATAATTTTACATCGCGAAACAAATAAAAAAAATCGCCAGGTTTATAGGTTTATTATCTGCGTATATTTACGCAGGAGGGATGTTAATGAACAGCGTGCGGTATGTGTCGCCAGCTAAGGAAATACAAGGACAAGGGGAATAGGAGGAGGACGAGGGAAATACAAGGAAGACAAGGGAACTGTAAGGACAGCAAAGTGGATAAAAAGAAGATGACGGAAATACAAGGAAAACGAGAGAATACAAAGAGAACAAGGGGAATAAAAGTAGAAGAAAGGGATTAGAATAAGAACAAGGAGAAAAGGGGAACCACAAGAGAGATACAAGGAGAACGAGGTGAATACTTACTTACTGGCTTTTAAGGAACCCGAAGGTTCATTGCCGCCCTCTATGAGAACGTGCTTAATATTTAAAATCATAAAGCTGATTGTTGGTATCGTGAAGACATGATAATATATTTGTAAGTGTGGATTGTCGATCATTATTCATATTACATCGATAGTATTAAAGCACGATTATTAGCAGATTAAGCACCGAAATAAATTACTTTTGTTTACTATTGTTAGTAAAGTTAGTCATTGTTTCAAATATTTAAATTTCATACACATTACATTACAACTAATTATAAAATTGCAAATAAACAAGAAATATTGGTTTAAAATGACAAAAAAGGCATTTATTAGTAAGAAAAGCCTTAAAGAGGCAAAATAGGCAGAATAAAAATTGGCCCTATCATTTTGCTTTACTCCAAATCACATTCATATCTACATATGCAAATAATGATTTACTTCCACGCAGTAAAAAAGGCATTTTGCCAAACATGCAGGCTCTAAATAAAGCTATGAACCTCTTCATAGATGATCGCACCGACATGTAGTTCTACGTAAAGACATACGGCATAGTAAAGGTAGCCTATGTACCTATCGACAGGTGATCGCACCCACACATAATTCTACATAAATAAGTACAGGGACATCATTTTATTTTTACTTCAATTTTTATTGTACCTGAGTTTTTGAATGTACTTCACTCCCACCCCTTCTACTAATGAAGTTCAACCATCCTCTACACACAGATCCAAGATCGCATATAGTAAACAGCACTGAGTTAGTGAGTATAGTACGTTCCAGAAATATGTTCGCGTTTTCCAGTGACGAAAGAGCTTTCAATATTGAATCATATTTTCGCACAGGTACTGTCTGTTTGCCTACGTTGCATCCCTATTTCCTCCACCTGCTTCTGTTCGCCCCTCTGTAAAAGCAGGGCTGTCTTAGCTCTTTTCTGAAAACATTAATTTCTGTTAGGAATTGGACGTTTACGTAATATTATACAGCTTTTAAAATAACTTAAATAAAAAGACCTCGTTAAGTAATTAACTGTCACGTAATTTCCCCCCTTTCTACGATCCTGCGGCATAACCACTTGGACGGACAGTAGATAGCATGTCTGAGTAATTTTATCTGTGCGGGTCGGGCAGAAGTGAAGATTGAATTTACAGTACGTAAGGTACTCTTTTATAGACTAGGTACAAAATTATTTCAACATGAGTTACTAGTACGAAGGACGAAACTGGCAATTGGAATTAGATGCAATAGTCTATAGTGCGATAATATGCACAAAAGAACTGAAGCCTGTATCATATTATGATTATTTTTCAATTTAACTTCATTCTCTATATTGTACACTAATGTGCTGTAGACAGTAGGAATATACAGTACTGTATTAAGATTAAACAAAAACCTAATGAAAATTATCGAACTGAAAATCGCGATATTTTCTAGTTTACGTAAATGGATGAACTACTTTTCTTCCTTCCTATATCTAGTAGAGTGTTTGTTTGTGTTTTACGCCAGTATCATCGAACTACAGTCGTGGAAGAGGTAGCAATCTGTGTTTCCGCTTCTCTAAAGGTATAGTCAGGTTAATATTAAAAAATTAGTAAAAATAAAATTATGTCTCTGTATATGCCGCATAGTAAAGCTATGCACCTGTCGTCTGTCGATTTTTTGTCATAATTCTTCGAATGGAACTCCCAGCTTTCCTTCTCTTTCGTCGTGGTGAACAATATTCAGCCTGGTTTGAACCCACGAACCCCAAATCAAGATTGTAACCACTATAACACCGACTACGGACTGTTCTAGGAATAGAGTTGTTGACTACAGAATGCATAAAATATACCTACGTCACTAACACAGTTGGAAGCTTAAGAACATTCATGAAGGTCGCTGATTATGTTGTTTATGTTTCCCCTCAACACTTTAAACATTCTCCATAAGTTTGTGAACTCTCGAGTGGTGAGATGAAAGTGTCTCTTAAGACGTCATTCCTCAAAACTGTCTTTCATGTACCATGCGCCTCTTCTATCGTGCCTCCCAATTAGCTCAGATGTTGCCTCTTAAGAGACATTTTTACTTTGGAATACTTTCCTCAATTAAGTCTCCAGCAACTACAAAGAGAAATTCCTGATAGTCTAGAAACTTCAAGAAACGTCAGTGCCTATGGCCTTTACTTAAATTCATTCCCTTCCGCCGGTCGTTTACTAATATTGACTTCTGAAGTACACTGTTTTAATGCAGAGTTCTCTATCCATCACAACCTCAGTGGAATTTTCTGTTATATACTTCGCGCAGTTATCGTGAAATCAGCCGTTGTTTCTAGGGTAGAATCTTTAGTTTCTGAAACGTGTTTGTAGAGAGAAATGTTTATGAACTACTTAAAAGGAATAAAAGTGCATCGTACATGTCACAAAAGATGTTAAAGGTGTTCGCCTTCTGCTTGAATTCATTTCTGACATTTCCACCTGAACGGTCCTGAAATACTCGATTACTCTCTTAATACTCGATTAATCTTTTCTTGCAAAATATTCGAAATGAACTGTTGGTGCATTTTCTTCCACTTTTAGCGTAACTTAAAACTACAAAAACTCGCTGTAAAATATTATGCACCATTCTATAGCCTGCACTACACTACACACGAACAAGTAATCCCTTCAGTGACTCATCAGACTGAGGCGAACAGCACGTATGCAACGTCCGATAAACTCCATTGAACTTCGGCGCGTACAACAGACGCACTGTGGAGGCAACGTTTTTGTACGTCCCGTGTAGTCATATACGAAGGACTCTGTATTGTAGAAGTGAAAACTTATGTAGGCCTATGATTGAGAATTGAATACATGCATATGAACTCTTCACATAGACACATATTATATTATATTATATTATATTATATTATATTATATTATATTATATTATAATGAATAAAATAGTAGGCCTATAACAAGCTGTTAGGTGTTAGACTAACATCTGATCATGAAACCGGTCGTAGGTGTGACACGTAAAATGTTATCAAATACCGACATTATTTACTTAAGATCTATCTTTCTGCGTTATGAACCACGGACAGTGTATGCGTGATAAAACAATAAGCATCATTCTGAAATGGCACTCTAGCTGATTAGAGCATGATACGTTCCAAAACCACAGTGTCGACTGCTATTAGCAGCCATGTTAATTTTATGTCAGATGAGAGGTTTAGATAGGAACGCATCTACTGCATGCATTTCAGCGATGGAATGTCAACTGTTTTGAAATTGCATGTTTCTGTTAATGTGTGTAAATTTTGACGTGTGATTTTCGCTTTTGTTTTGTCAACAGGAAGTGAGACACGTGAACGCCTGTCAACTGTCACCTTCTCCATGGCTCTACGTGCTGTTCGTGAGGCACAACTGCAGTAAAGAGTGAGTACAATTGTACTTGTTTATGACAAACATTTCATTCTGTCGACATCGCCGTATAAATCTGAGCTGAGCTCTAGTCTAAACAATTTATTGTACTGTACTATTGGGAACTGCATAGACTGCTATAGTGTGGCAACAGATAAAACACGGCACTTTCGTTCTTGCGTTTGCATGATGTCATTATTCCACACTCGGTAACTGATAACGCGATACGTGACGGCTAGGTACGTCATTTTGCGCTTTAAAATTGACCTCAAATACGCTAACATGGTAGGAATATAACAATGCTATATCGCACTAAGTAAACCGTAGGGCCTACTTCACAGGAGCAGATCCTCACTCTTCAGTAGACTTAAGACAAATGACTTAACCCCCACTCCAGTCTGACTGGTTTCTTCGCACTTCGAAACGTTTGACTTTAGTCCAGAACTAAGCATGGAACAGAGCAGCGTTTCTCAAACTTTTTTGACGTGGGGACCACTTTTTAAAGTCAGAGTTCCGCGGACCACCTTACTCTTGTTCCCTTGGAAAGCAAATTTATCATTTTCGTAGCATATTTTAATACCAGTATACTTATATTTTTAAATTGAATTAAGGTTCGGTACTTTGGTCCTCTGTTATGAATTCGGGTGGTCCCTGTCTGGGCTACAGGCGCGGCGCCAGATGTGCAGGGAAAAGATGTCGAGAAACACCACGTTCATAGTGCTTTAAATCCCTTTTTTGTTGCTGAGAGAGTGGGAAGTCGATAGACGGGTAGGGTAATAAATTTCATAAAGTGCAGTACTGGGAGAAAAAGTGAAATTCGATTGCCATGTGTCATTTCCAAACTCTGAGATTTTAAGCTATAGTGTGATACGCAATTCGTTTGAATTTTATTTTTTCTTCTGTCTTTTTTGAAAGACCACAAGGGCAAACCTCGAGGACTACAAGTGGCCCGCGGACCATAGTTTGAGAAACGCTGGAGTAGATGATGAGATTTATTTTAGATAATGCTCCGAATGCGCTCGTGGAAATTATCAACTTTCCACTCGCGGATAAAATCTAATTTTACTCTCTTATACTGTAAATTATTATTATAGTATCATCTAATTTATATCATATTCATGCAATATACCTTCTTATTGGTTACACATTATCACATATTTAGATTTTGTAATGTTAAACTCTCCTTCGAAGAGGTGGAAAAATTCAAATATCTTGGAGCAACAGTAACAAATATAAAGGACACTCGGGAGGAAATTAAACGCAGAATAAATATGGGAAGTGCGTGTTATTATTCGGTTGAGAAGCTTTTGTCATCTAGTCTGCTGTCAAAAAATCTGAAAGTTAGAATTTATAAAACAGTTATATTACCAGTTGTGCTGTATGGTTGTGAAACTTCGACTCTCATTTTGAGAGAGGAACAGAAATTGAGGGTTTTTGAGAATAAGGTTCTTAGGAAAATATTTGGGGCTAAGAGGGATTAAGTTACAGGAGAATGGAGAAAGTTACACAACACAGAAATGCACGCATTGTATTCTTCACCTGACATAATTAGGAACATTAAATCCAGACGTTTGAGATGGGCAGGGCATGTAGCACGTATGGGCGAATCCAGAAATGCATATAGAGTGTTATTTGGGTGGCCAGAGGGGGAAAAGACCTTTGGGGAGGCCGAGACGTAGATGGGAGGATAATATTAAAATGGATTTGAGGGAGGTGGGATATGATAGTAGACACTGGATTAATCTTGCTCAGGATAGGGACCAATGGCGGGCTTATGTGAGGGCGGCAATGAACCTCCGGGTTCCTTAAAAGCCAATAAGTAAGTAAGTAATGTTAAACTCTGTTTTCTATAGAATATAACAGTAGTTTTCATCAAAACAAAACAAAAAAAACATCGTTTTACATCAAGTGACATACCGTAATTGAAACATTTCTGTAGAAAGCCAGTGTAGACGGAATTATATTATCTACCACACCTGTAGTATCACCTTTCATTATTTGACAATATTTTAACTTTCTATAAGCCAGTATTTAGAGACAATACAGTTTACACTTTTCATTAATGGTATTTGGGAGATTTTAAACGACTGAAAATTCCGTTTCAATAATAAAATAAATTCTATGAAAGTGTTACAACTGTGAGATAGGTAATATATCAACACGCACACAAGAAGGGTAAACTGAAGGCAATAAAATATTGGTTGTTAAAAGTAACTTAAAATATAAAATAAATAAAGAATTTATTCTTAAAAGGCAAAAAGACAAAAATAGACACTTATTATTAAAGTATGTATGTATTTATTCACACTCCAAATGGGTATATACCCGGTGGCAGTGGTAACTAATTACACTCAATAATGACAATTAATAATACATACAATTAATAAAAAATGCAATTAATAATAAAAATAATAATGACAATAATAATAATAACAAGGAGCATCCTAAATTAAATGAAGCACGATCACTTAAAATAACATTTAAAGTAAATCTAATTTGTATCTTAACCCTAAGTTCGAACTAAAACCTACGAGTATGATATGTTCATACCTGCACAAATACCTTTCAGCACTACACTTATTTCGCTGTCAACTCACTCACTGCACTGGAACTACGACACATTTCACTGATTCTATCCTGAGTTCACTAACACTTCAAAAACATTTCACTGTTCAAATACTTTGCACTGCCACAACACACTTCTTCACTGATACAACACTTCAAATAACAAAATATCAATTACACCCTTTAAATAGTGTGTATAATATAGGCTAGTACCGTCTATTAGAAAAGTCCTTAAGTCTATTTTTAAATATTTTTTGGTTATTGGTAAAGTCTTTAGTAAGTCTGCAGGTAAAGCATTCCAGTCCCTGATAGTACGATTGAGAAAAGAAAACTTTCCAGTGTCCGTCTTCTGTCTTCTTTCCCTCAATTTATATGAGTGGTCGTTCCTTGACGAGTAATATGCCGGCTGCAACCTATTTTTTATTTCTCTCCAGGCAGGCTCACCTCTGTATGTTTTGAACATTGCGCATAATCGAATTCGCGTTCTCCTGTCCGTAAGTGTGTCCCATTTTAATAGTGAATTATTACGACAACGCTTGAGAGTCCGTTTTTGAATCCTTTCCAGTGTCTTAATATGTTCTAATCTGTAAGGATCCCAACCTGCAGCACTAATATCTTAAATAGGCAAAATAACAATTGATCCTATCAATGTTAATATCTCGAAACGCATTTAAATCTACACGGTCTTACTAATAAAAACTCTATATACAGACGTTTAACTGGCTTATACTTATACAATGGGTAGCTCGTTTATTTAAATCGTGTGTAAATTCCTTACTAATAATCACTACATACGTCGTGTATAACAGTATAACTGTTACACAGCTACGTCATAGTTTCGTCATTACTTCGTCACGAAAGGTAATAGAATATCTGAGGTTCTCTATTGCATCCGGTAGAGCGCTCTGGTGTGCCGTGTTAAGTATCGATAGTACAACTAGCTCTGATCGATTACCACACTATATTTTGGTCAAAGAGTACAAGCTACAGCAATATTATTCTAATTATTCTGTGCTCTTTGGTTTGTTCTTCTGTGGTTACAAGGCAACCATCATCATAAAAATGACAGTCGATACGAACAGCTGTTAGAGGGACGGTCATTTTTTCTCTTTAAACAACGCTTAAACAAGGGATTTCGTGTATATAACTACTGCAAAGCAATTCCCATTGTATAGTTACAGACTGTTTTACATCCATCGCTTATGCATGGTTTATTAGTAACGTTTTCTGTCCCAACTCTGTATAAGTCTCGTATAAAAATTATACACGGTTTATTAGTAAGGCTGACAGTATATAACTTTGACATATGTCAAGTCAATGATAAAAGGCCTTTTGAGAAACATCCGGGCTCTACTTATAAAGATATTATTTACACTTCTTTCAGGTTTTAACTTTATCTTTGACGCAGTTTTTTTAAACGTATCTGTGGCTTTCCTGGGTTAACGGTATCACGCACAGTTTTTCAATCCTCTGACACGCCCGGAATGTCTCCCCCTGTTCGTCTATCTATCTTTCTCTGACACACAGTTACGGTTGTAGTTGATTTGATCCCCTGTTATCTTTCTCTCACACACTCGTGGAAGGGTAGTTGATTTGATCACTTGACATTGACGGCTTTCTGTCGTGGGGAATATCACAATACATACAGGGATCTGTTTACTTTATTCTTTTTTGCAAAAATGATTTATACCCTATAAAAAAAAACTTTATTTTAGTGGACGTATGTGCTTGCATGCATCTGACAAGTGACAGGTGAGCTTCTGCCGGCAACCAATCACAATAAACACGTGCATTTGTTTGCATCAATGGCGGCTGCTCTGTGGCAGGACTAAAAAGCCCCCCTCCGTTCACAATAATCAACCTACCTTCATCTGTGTTCATATTACTAAATCATTAGGCCTAAGCCAGCTCTCACATCGCAACAAACAACTAACAACCCGCAACATGCAATATTTTTCTGATCTTCTCAACATGCGATTAGCAATTTACTCACTTCGAGTTTGCTTTTCTGTAGTAAAAGTTACGATTGTCATCATATTTTTAATATATATTAATGACTTATTAAAAATTGACTTACAACAATACAATGGTGTTCATCTTCATTATTCTCATGCAGATGACACAGTTTTACTTTTTGATGGAAAACCCTGGTATGATGCATATAATAATTCAAATAATGTGCTTAAATTTAATAAAAAAATGGTTTGACATAAATTACATTTCTATGAACGAAAATAAAACCATAATTATTCCATTCTCATTATCTGAAAAATGTAACAAACCTCCTCTATCTATACTAAGTATTATTTACGTACTTACTGGCTTTTAAGGAATCCGGAGGTTCATTGCCGCCCTCACATAAGCCCAGCCATTGGTTCCTATACTGAGCAAGATTAATCCAGTCTCTACCATCATATCCCACCTCCCTCAAATCCATTTTAATATCTTCCCACCTACGTCTCGGCCTCCCAAAAGGTCTTTTTCCCTCCGGCCTCCCAACTAACACTCTATATGCATTTCTGGATTCGCCCATACATGCTACATGCCCTGTCCATCTCAAACGTCTGGATTTAATGTTCCTAATTATGTCAGGTGAAGAATACAATGCGTGCAGTTCTGCGTTGTGTAACTTGCTCCATTCTCCTGTAACTTCATCCCTCTTAGCCCCAAATATTTTCCTAAGTACCTTATTCTCAAACACCCTTAACCTATGTTCCTTTCTCAAAGTGAGAGTCCAAGTTTCACAACCATAAAGAACAACCGGTAATATAACTGTTTTATAAATTCTGACTTTCAGATTTTTTTGACAGCAGACTGGTTGATAAAAGCTTCTCAACCGAATAATAACAGGCATTTCCCATATTTATTCTGTGTTTAATTTCCTCCCGAGTGTCATTTATATTTGTTACTGTTGCTCCCAGGTATTTGAATTTTTTAATATCTATAGTCTTCGAAAACAAATTTGTCGCACAGATAGACCACTTCGTAAGTCCCAGAAAGAGGCAGTACGCATGATCAGACATACAATGAAACAAAATTAATGTTATTACCTAAATTGAACTAGGTCTCTTGTGAACTAGGTCGTTCGTCCTCTGATCATGACGCGCAATGCCTCCATTCTGTGCCTTATAAAGTATCTGTGGAACAAACCATTTTTCTAAGACTATTACACGATTAGAAGAAAGTATATAAAGATTAGAAGTAACAAAGACTCCAATGCAATAAAATATTAATTGAATAATTTCGAGGGAAAAATTGTTCCGGAGCCGGGTATCGAACCCGGGACCTTTGGTTTAACGTACCAACGCTCTACCACTGAGCTACTCGGGAACTCTAACCGACACCGATCCAATTATTCCCTCTATATCCACAGACCTCAAAGTGGGCTGACAACCGTCAAACAACCAACTTCGAGTGCACACTAACTCCGTGTGACTTAAATTGTGGTTTTCTGTTAACGAACAGTGACTGTATTATGCAAATCAAGATTTCAGGTATAACTCCCTGTAAAGTTGATCTGAATAATTTCGAAATTATTCAAATCAACTTTACAGGAGTTATACCTGAAATCTTGATTTGCAAAATATTAATTGGCTTAGGAAAATACAAGTGCCTTCAAATGTATTATTGTACCATCTCAACATTACGCTAGATGGCAGTAGTGTTTTATGATTATGTTTTCTTGTTATCAATTGTGCCAACTATGGAATCTTCATTGAACTCTGTGGACGGTTACTAGTCAAGAAGGCTTTGTTGATTCAGTTTCATTTTTATTAAAACATTTGCATTCCACTTCAATCATCCCGATCCCAGTAATCAACGTCACTTGACAGATGATTTTCAATAAATCTTAGTATTAATTAAACAATCTCTGATACGTGACTACCCATAATATCATATAGCAGAAGCTGTAATTAACATAACGTAAATAATATAAACAATTGTTAGAAAAGTTTTAATTATGGATGATGAAATAAACAAGAAACGTTTTAATTAACGATGATGAAATAAAAAATAAACATGAGTAATTTTAAAAGAAACAATTATTGAACGTACAATTTTCAAATTTGAATGTTTTAGTGGTTGGTGGTTCAGTTGATGTTATATTGGACGTGTGCGTAAAAGAAGTGAACTCCTTGACGTACATGGTGTATCCCTCAACTTATTCAGGATTTCTGAATGGTGCTCTTCATATATAACCAATGATCTTTATTAATTCTTGTCCTTGAATGCCAATGCGAGTCATATTTTAAAGTGCCGTGCATCGACTGGAGTGGTTTGTAATTGTCTGTTTTTTGACGTCCAGACCAGTGCAGTTTGAAATGTTGGCAAACAAAGAAACAAATGCTAGGGTAATGATAAAAATAAACAAATGCTAGGGACGTGATAAAATTAAACAAATGCTAGGGACGCGATAAAATTGTGCGATAAGCAGTCATGATTGGTTGAAAGACGTCCTTTCATACCGTTTTATTGGTCAAAAGTTGTGTGACGTAGTAAAAGTGTAATAGTGAATTAAATCCCACTCGAGTTTTGATTTTCTCTAGACTATTACACTCTTACTACGTCATACTACTTCTGACCAATAAAACGGTACGAAAGGACGTATTTCAACCAATCATGGCTGCTTATCGCACAATTTTATCGCGTCCCTAGCATTTGTTTAATTTTATCACGTCCCTAGCATTTGTTTCTTTGTTTGCCAACATTTGAAACTGCGCTGGTCTGGACGTCAAAAAAAAAAATATATATATATATATGTATATATATATATATATATATATATTACAAACCACTCCAGTCGATGCACAGCAGTTTCAAATATGACTTGCATTGGCATTCAAGAACAAGAATTAATAAAAATCACTGATCATACCTATGCATCTTCTGAAATCCGATTTACAAATAAATGAAGAGCACCATTCGGAAATCCTGAATAAGTTGAATACACCATGTAGGCCTAAATCAACGAGTTCCACTTCATTATGCACACGTCCAATATAACATCAATTGAACCACCAACCACATTCAAATTTGAAAATTGTACATTCAATAATTATTCCTTTTAAAATTATTCATTCGAAATCCTGAATAAGTTGAATACACCATGTAGGCCTAAATCAAGGAGTTCCACTTCTATGCACACGTCCAATATAACATCAATTGAACCACCAACCACATTCAAATTTGAAAATTGTACATTCAATAATTATTCCTTTTAAAATTATTCATTCGGAAATCCTGAATAAGTTGAATACAGCATGTAGGCCTAAATCAAGGAGTTCCATTACGCACACGTCCAATATAACATCAATTGAACCACCAACCACATTCGAATTTGAAAATTGTACATTCAATAATTATTCCTTTTAAAATTATTCATGTTTATTTGTTATGTCATCGTCGTTAATTAAAACTTTTGTAACACTTGTGTATATTAGTTAGGTTATGTTATAGCTTCTGCTCTGAGAGGATAAAAAGAACTTCTGCTATATGATATTATGGATAGCCACGTATCAGAGATTGTTTAATATTAAGATTTATTGAATAGTAATCATTACAGTGTCTGTATAAAGACACTACTGCCATCTAGCATGCATCTAGCGTAATATTTGTAATGTTGAGGTGGTACAATAAAACATTTGAAGACAGTTGTATTTTCGTAAGCCAATTAATATTTTATTGTATTGGAGTACTTCGTTACTTCTAATCTTTATATACTTTCTTCTAATCGTGTAATAGTCAATTAAATCCCACTCGAGTTTTGATTTTCTCTAGATAAATCAAAACCTCTAGTGAGATTACTGTTGACTGTACATCTATTTATCAGGCAGTACATCTCACCTGACGATATAGTATGCCAGACGAAAAACAATTGTTTCCATACATCTGAAGTCTGATTAGTGTAATATGTAACTAGTAAGCGATGTATGCAATGGAGGGGGAAAGGAATTGGCCACCATACCCCATTATCTCCTGGCTTAGTTGGCTTGCAAATGATGTCTTATTGGTATCACGTATGAGATTCAAACTTGTGTTCGGAGAGTTAACTAAACAATGCATTCGTAGTATGTAACAGTTTCCATGGAGATGAGTGGCTTCAAAGCACAATTTCTTCCTCTGCAGACCTGGATTCTATTTGCGCCTTGTACAATATAGAAGGCAGTGGTCCTCACGACATGGCGTCCTTCCCCAGTTTCATGATTGGGAGTCTCGCGCATTATTGTTTGAGCTTCGCCTTTAAAGGTAACTGCGACCTTTACCATGCATGAGGCAATCTGCTTCGTAGCCCGCCTCTTTCTGGCAGCCTGCGTGCATAGAAATCCATCATAGCTGTGATCTCCTCTGTGTTTCAAACGCAATTAATGTTAGAGTTTGTTTAAATATTTATCACTTGCTGACATCTTAAAATTATGGTATGAGATTGTCGTAGACTTTTGGATATTCTGCCAACATTTCGAAACCGGGTATCTTATAGGTTCCATTTCAGGGAAATACGAATACTGAAGATCTGAGGGTCATCAATCCGTTGGGCCCGTTATACCTAATTACTCCAGACAACTAGGCTGTTTTTTTTTTTTTTTGTTTCCACTGAAAATATCTTCTTTAGTAATAACCTAGACCAGGCCTGCACAAGGTTTGCGCTCTCCGAGCCGGCTCACAGCTCATGAGCGGAATGCAGATTTAGCTGCGCTCTGTATAAGGGTGGACTGGAAGAAGGGGTGATCTCGTACAAAATAAACACAAAAGGAAGTACTATAACGAGTGCTTATGAAATGAATTCCCGTTCAGTGTTTGCAAAACTATCTTGGACTATTATTAATTAATAAAGAAATATTTATTTTACAGAAGTAATAGAAATTCTATAGCTACTTAAATGTACAATATCATTTTGTTATATTTTTATTTATCAGTACATCAAAACGAGGTTTTATAGCTGTTGGCAGTTGAAAGGAACAGTAGCCTACTGATCATAATGAAACATCAGTTACAGATGTTCGATGTCTGCCTTTATTAAAGTTGATTATAGAAAACAGTTGCTCACAAATATAAATGTTGAGCCAAACATAGCAATCATTTTCACAGCCAGCCTGTGTAGTCGTGGATATTATTGCTAATGTTTAGTCTTGTAAAACTCAACCAGGCTAGTAGTATTATTCAGACGATCTTTAGCCCTTAGGTCACATTGAAGATCAATAAGTTCGAGCTGTAAATCGATAAATGTTACGTTCCGTCTTTTAGATTCCTCCATACTGTACTGTAGCAGTAGGTAAGCAACGTGAAACAGTTACTGAGAATAGGCCTACACACTGCACTCCACTAGATAACTGAGTGGTCATTTCCCTCTCCTCTACCTATAGCAAGTCTATGTCATTCTGACGTATCTTCCTCTCCGTTTCGGCGAGCGGTAACAGATAACTCATCGCTATGTTAAAATCGGCAGCACTTTGAAGAGAACAACCGCCAGGATCGCCACCCGTCCGCCGTATACGAACACGAGATGGCAGTACAGTCGCTAATGCAATTCAAATGGGAATTATTACGTGACTCCTTATGTAACAACTAGATGGCAGCGTAGTAAACCTGACAAAAGTTGTTAACGTCAAAGCCTATAAGGCCGACCTCTCTGTTACATATATGATCTAGGGTAATAAGTAGGGAAAGGAAGTTCGTGCATTTGCATATTTGTTCTCTATCGTTGTGTGAATATGCTGAAAGATTATCTACATGAATTACAAATTTCTGAGTACAAAGATATTACTTTTATTGTGCATAAAAACATATTTTAACATTTATGCAGGGAAACTGCATATTATGTATGTTTGTCTTGTATTCCAAAGGCTACTAGGTCAGTAGAAGGAATTGGTATTCCTTTACCGCAGTCTTTATCAGATTTCGATAGAACAATATCCAGTTTAACATCAGTTCCTTGAAATGTAGGAGATAAAGTGAACGAGAAAACAGCAAATATTAATTTAAAAAAAACTCTGGCTATTATCAACTTAAAGAAATTGAAGATATTCTCGAAGGAAAAACACCCCAAAAAGCAACAAAATTTTCTATAGAACAGCTAACAGCTTTTGTGCAAACCCCTCTTATTTCTTGTGACGTAGAACGAAGTTTTTCGTGCTACAAAGCTATGCTGAGAGACAACAGACGAAGAATGACAACAGAAAACATACGTCACTGCTTAGTTGTGAACTGTAACAGCATAAATGGAGCATTCAGCAATGAGGCAAGCACTTCAAAATCCATTGACTAAACATTAAGTTATCTATACCTTATTATTCTGTTAAAATAATGTCAGACTGATAATGCATATTTTGTAGCATATTTATCTATTTTTACGGCATAAATGCATACATATTCTTCACGTTTTTATGGCATGAACTTCCTTTTCCTGGTAATAAGCAAGCTACGACAGAATTAAAACCTTTAGATAAGGTGAAAGTGGCGTGTGGATCCAGTGGGAAATTGCTCAAGTTCACAACTGTTTTTAAAATGAAATGTTTATGCTTGAGTGTCAGATGAGTAAAATGTTAACTAAAATTTAAATATTTGACTTCAGTTGCTCAGCAACGGAAATGAATTACGTCACATTACTCTGACGCCAGTTTATTAGTAACGGCAATGATTTATATCAGACTATTCTGACGTCATTTAGCAACGTATCATTCAGAATAAACAGTAATTTCATTGTAAATACATACATAAATACCTACGTTATATATTTATTCAATAAAGAAATAATGGGAAAATAATCATTAATAATACAACTCTTAAATTGCATTAAAGTTATTTCACTCTCAATCATATTTACAACCCTTATAAATAAGAATCAGTTCCTTAAAAATATAAATATCACAATAACACAAACCGAGAAGACAAACGTTTCACCCAATTGCAGGGATCCTACGAATCCCTTTTCACTTTTTTTTAACGACATTACTTGTGGACTGATAATTTTCATCAATTACATAATTTGTGAAAATTTTACTTTTCTTTATCTCGAGTTATTTCACTAATTTTCGTACAATTTATAAATGTATCATTTTATAGATTAGTGATTTATATAGCTCCAGAAACAAAATACGTTATAACTGGAACTTGGATAATTCAGGTGGCCCAAATTTTGTTTCTGGGTCTGTAGAATACTCTTGAATTTTCGAACTATGAGACATTCTTTAATTCGAACTATAAGGCACGTTTGAATGGTCGAATTGTACTACTGTTTTCAATGATTCAACTATACTATTCTTTTGAGCGATCGAACTATAGGACACTTTTGAATGATCGTATTGTACTACAGTTTTCAATGATCGAACTATACTATCCTTTTAAACGATCCAACTATAGGACACTTTTAAATGATCGTATTTTACTACAGTTTTGAATTATCGAACTATACTATCCTTTTGAACGATCGAACTATAGGATACTTTTGAATGATCGTATTGTACTACAGTTTATAATAATCGAACTGTACTATCCTTTTGAACAATTGAACTATACTATTCCTTTGAGCGATCGAACTATAGAACACTTTCGAATGATCGTATTGTGCTACAGTTTTCAATGATCGAACTATACTATCCTTTTAAACAATCGAACTATAGGACACTTTTTAATGATCGTATTTTACTACAGTTTTGGATGATCGAACTATACTATCCTTTTAAACGATCGAACTATAGGACACTTTTAAATGATTGTATTTTACTACAGTTTTGAATGATCGAACTATACTATCCTTTTAAACGATCGAACTATAGGACACTTTTAAATGATTGTATTTTACTACAGTTTTGAATGATCGAACTATATTATCCTTTTGAACGATTGAATTATACTATTCTTTTGAGTGTATCGAACTATAGGACACTTTTGAATGATCGTATTGTACTACAGTTTTGAATGATTGAACTATACTATCGTTTTGAAAACTGAAATATACCATTCCTTTGAGCGATCGAACTATAGGACACTTTTGAATGCTCGTATTGTACTAAAGTTTTGAATGATTGAACTATACTATCCTTTTGAACAATTGAACTATACTATTCCTTTGAGCGATCGAACTATAGGACACTTTTGAATGATCGTATTGTACTACAGTTTTGAATGATTGAACTATACTATCCTTTTGAACAATTGAACTATACTATTCCTTTGAGCGATCGAACTTTTTTGAATGCTCGTATTGTACTACAGTTTTGATTGATTGAACTATACTATCCTTTTGAACAATTGAACTTTTTCCTTTGAATCGAACTATAGGACACTTTTGAATGATCGTATTGTACTACAGTTTAGAATAATCGAACTTTTGCTTTTGAACAATTGAACTATACTATTCTTTTAAGCGATCGAACTATAGGACACTTCTGAATGATCGTATTGTACTACAGTTTAGAATAATCGAACTATACTATTTTTAACAATTGAACTATACTATTCTTTTAAGCGATCGAACTATAGGACACTTTTGAATGATCGTATTTTACTACAGTTTAGAATGATCGAACTATACTATCCTTTGAGCGATCGAACTATAGGACACTTTTGAATGATCGTATTGTACTACAGTTTTGAATGATTGAACTATACTATCATTTTGAACATTTGAACTATACTATTTCTTTGAGCGATCGAACTTCTTTTGAATGATGGTATTGTACTACAGTTTTGAAAGATGGAACTATAGGCCTACTATTCATTTGAACGATTGAACTATACTATCCTTTTGAACGATTGAACTATACGGTACCTATGAATAATCTAATTGTGTTTCACTTTTCAATGATCGAACTATACGACTTTTAAACAATCGAACTTCACTTTTGAGCGATCTAACTATACGGCAATCTTGAACGTTTGAATTGTACGACACTTTTGAGCAATTATACTATTATTCGATGCATTTAAAATATCGAATTATTCAGTCGTATTGAAACTCTGTTCGACGCTTTTGAAAAATCTGTTTATTCGATAGTTTTTATTCAACAATCTTCATAGACTCCCATTTCCGAAAGGTGAAGGCCGCTGCTAAAAGCGGATATCTATTGTACTTCTCTTCTATGTACGCCGATTTTCTGCTGGAAAAGTCCGTATAAAGTTGAGAGACGGTTTTTGTAAACATGTCTTCAGTTTGTTCACAGACTGAAAAAACATGTTAACAATAGAAGAGCACACCCAGCGAATCCGGAATTGAGACATTTAGGCAGGCAGCGCAGCGAGGGACATGACTCCCTTAGGACGTTCACACGCCCACAGATTGAATCTTATTCGCCCGCCAGCACTGGCAATTGTCTGTTGCCGGGGCGACTGAACACACATGTAAAATCTCTGCTGGCTCGTTCAACTGTTTACTTTCGCGGTTGCAGGAAGCTGACGTGGACCTTTCACGTCTACGCTTCTTATTCCGCGAGACGACAGGCTTCAAAAACAGGGCAAAAATTCTTGCCAACTACAAAAATAGTGAAGTGCTACGTCATCGACAGACACTACGCTGGCGACATCCCGAATACTGTTATGTATTCACACCCACCGCATTCCGCTCTGCTCAAGAACTAAGTTCGAATCTCAAGAACCGCAAGAAGCATTAAAGCGGAAGAATCTGCATTCGTTTACTATTTCAGAAGTCATGTTTCTATAACGAAGTTCGTATTTGCTACTGTTTTATTAAGTACTAGCCGTACCTGTGCGCTCCGCTGCACCTGTTAGAAATAAATATAAAGTAATTACATAATTAAAATAGGACGTTTGATCCAGGGAACATTCGTGTTTGATAGAAGGATAAATCGTTTAATATGTTACTTAATTTAAATTGTATTTAAATAATTAAAATGCGATCATTTTGGTCCAGAGAGCAATCATTTGGTGCAATGACAATTCCTTTAACATGTTTCTTAATTGTTATTACATGCAACCATATTTTAATGAAGATTGACATATCATTTAGTTTTAATGTGTATATTTTATATTACTTGCTGTATGTTTCAGAAATTACTGTAATAACATTTGTAGAATTATGTCCATCTAGAGAAACTACTGTACAATTTCCAATGGTGAAATAATAATTAAACAATTAATTAGCTTCCGATATTACTCCATACAAACACAGAAACATTCTCTGTAGGCTATGTTTAATAGCTTTCGATTGTTGTTGTCAAAGGCCCCTTATAGACGAAGTCATTTGTTTTTATTTCAGTACAGCGCCTTAGATGGCGTTACTGTAATTTTAAAACTCATTTATCTCATTAAATATCAGTCCTATCAAGATTTTGTATAGACTAAAACTAATCGGAAATTATTTTTAAAGAAACTTTTGTTATGTAACATTTTTCAAGAAAATTAATAATAAGGAGATATTTCGATTTATTTAATTCAAGCCCCTTTTAACCCCCCTTTTAAATAAAGTATTTTGAATGCCATATAGCCTAAAATCTAAGTTACAACGAACTTAATTTATATTCCAATTTTCATATAAATCGATTCAGCAATTATCGCGTGAAAAGGTAACAAACATCCAGACAGACAGACAGACATACAAAAAAAAATTAAAAAAAGCGATTTTCGGTTTCAGGGCGGTTAATTATATATGATAGGACCAATTATTTTCGGAAAATCTAAAATTACCAGAAAAATTTCGGCTACAGATTTATTATTAGTATAGATATGAATTAAGTAAAGAGAAAATACTGTGGTGTAGGAAAAAATCTATTGAGATTTACTTTGGCGGAAATCAATTTTATTTTTCAACAATCCTGGTAGTTACTTGTATGTGTCAGTTTATTTCATATTTTTTTCTTGAACTGTTTATTGCATAAAATATACGCTGGAGCATAAACATTCAAATAAGAAAAATATTTAGATGTATCAGAATTTTACTTACATACAGTAAAATCCCTCGTATCCGGCACCCAAATAACCGGCAATACCAAAACAACGGTATTTTTGGCTAGGCCAAAAAAAAAATATATATATATTATTTTAATGTACCGAAGTACATATGATATTTCCATGCAGATATTCTGCGTCATCATACGATGAAAGAGTAATGGAACGGAAAAAAATTCTCTCCGGCACCAGGATTTGAACCCGGGTTTTCAGCTCTACGTGCTGATGCTTTATCCACTAAGCCACACCGGATACCCATCCCGGTGTTGGACAGAATCGTCTCAGTTTAAGTTCCAAGTCTTGGGTTACCTCTAGTGGCCGCCCCTGCACTACGTCATAGATGTCTATGAACGTAGGACTGAAGTCCACACAAGTGCTGAGGTGCCGTGATTTAAGACGGCGCTTATTCCGTCGGATCCCGGCCAACTAGTCACTCATAACGAGTGCACCTCAGCACATGTGTGGACTTCAGTCCTACGTTCATGGACATCTATGACGTAGTGCAGAGGGCGGCCACTAGAGGGAACCCAAGAGTTGGAACTTAAACTGAGACGATTCGGTCCGACACCGAGATGGGTATCCGGTGTGGCTTATTGGATAAAGCATCAGCACGTAGAGCTGAAAACCCGGGTTCAAATCCCGGTGCCGGAGAGAATTTTTCTCCGTTCCATTACTCTTTCATAAAAAAAGTCATTCATGCCAAAGGGAAGAGTCGGACGAAGATGTGAGTAGTTTTCGTGGATCGCACATGCCGCATGTTATTTATTCTTTACATTGTTCACGCGTGAAAACATAGACAGAAAACCCCGTTATGTCTCTGGAGATCGGTAAGCTGTCACTTGGGCGTTGCAAACAATTCGCAGAGACGATATCTTTAAATTTATCACTTGAACTCGCCCGTTTCGAAGGGGTGTTGGAAGAGTCTAAATAGGAAAGTGTGAAATTCTCTGTTCTTACAGCGCATAAAAGTTTCATTCGAGTGATAGATGGTATATAAACGATAAGACATTAGAGATATGTTAAAGAGATTCAAATCATCGAGCGCTACTTCATCTTCATAGTTGCGACGTTGGCTACATTGTTCTTCACGTCACATGGCCGCTATTTAAATTTGTCATAAGGTCACGAAAACATTTAGTATTTTTACGCTATTATTCATTACAATAATTATGAACTGATGAATGTACATTACCGTATTCAGTACTAAAAATAAACATTGTACTCGTACGTACCGTATTTCAAAACTTAATTTTTAAATATCTACATATGTGAAAACTTAATTTTTAAATATCTACATAGGTGAAAACTTAGTTTTTAAATATCTACATATGTGTTATAAAACTTAATTTTTAAATATCTACTAATACTATATGTGAAAACTTAATTTTTAAATATCTACATATGTGAAAACTTAATTTTTAAATATCTACATATGTGAAAATTACTAAATTTAAACATGGAAAAAAAATGTTTGAGCAGTACAGTATGTCTTTACATAACCTATAAACGTATTTTCCAATTATCTGGCAAAATCAGTTATCCTGCACTGGCTTTGTCCCACAGTTGCCGGATACGAGGATTTCTACTCTTGTATTGTTATATGGAAGCGAAAATTAGAAAATTTGAAAGCAAAAAAAAAAATCGTTTAGAAACGACGGAAATGTGGATCTGGTCCTCAATGTTAAAAATCAGCTGCAGAGATAAAGATATCTTCCAAATGAGGCAAATGAAAACAGAACATTAACGAAGAAATTAGAGAAAATAAAATCCATTGGTCATACAATCAGACATAAAGAATTTTTATTCCATAACGGGTGTACCTTTGGAAACAGGTTTCGCTTAGTACGACGTCGTTCGAGAAGTGACATGGGCAAGCAACAGCCCGCTTAGCGGTGATTCAATTAAGCAATATGCTCTAAAGAAACATTCACAACAGATAAAGAAGATGTAAAATACAAGCACTGAACAGTAATTATTGTATTACAATAAGTAATAAATAAAGTTGGAAGTACAGTCCATAAGAATATTTAATTAATTGTTTGTACTCACCGAGTAAGTTTGTGTACCGCAGGTGTAAAGCATGTTTCCCGATCCCTGCGTTGTAAAGGGGTTTTGCTGTGCCAAGACGAGACATAGGACAGCCGAGGAAACGCTGGAAAGATCAAGAACCTTTTGAGATTTGATATAGAGGGTGATTCAGGAAGAATGGTAAATATTTTTTGGTGTGTTGGTATGGACTGTTCTGAGTAAAACAGTTCGTAATCAGACAGCGCATTTCCGTTCCCAAACGTACAGCGGATCGAGTAGTTTCTTCTGGTACATCTATTAGCCTACGTCACGTGGATGCATAAGCAGGGTGAATTGCAAGCAGGTACGCATGGGGTCATTAAATAACAATGCTGTAATGTATTATAACGTCATATGACGTAGAAAAAAACATTCTCTTAGTTTAAACAAATTTTTGTGATGTTCGTAAAAGATTTGCATTTCATAACCTCAGAATATTATGTTTTCGTTCACTGCAACGGGATAGGTTTTGATAAATGAATTATTTGCATATAAGTTATATTGTGTAAAATGTAAATATTGCTAATTTATATATTGATTTTTATTATTTTGTTCCTATAACGCCATGTGATTAGGAAGAACATTTCCTTAGTTTAAACAAATTTTTACTGGCAGTTATAGTAAAAGATATGAATTTTATAATCTCAGAATATATGTTTCTGTAGTTGATTTCGCTATTATAAGAGTATATAGAGTATTTACAGTTAATGTGTATCTTGTTTACTATTAATATTATGTTCTAAAATATATATTGTATATACTAGTTCAGTATTATCATCATCGATCTAATTATATTTTCTGTCATTTGTAGCACTAATATTTTGTACAGGGCTAGTTTCGCAGTGTTAATGCGTTTATATGGTTAAAAAAATAGCTGGACAGACCCTTTTAATTTAGTAGCAATCCCAATTACAGTTGTCATGCATTATTATTATTATTATTATTATTATTATTATTATTATTATTATTATTATTATTTACTGAACTAGGTTATACCACAGTCTACTATATACAGTCGCGAAACTCAATATGTAGTAAAATTGCAAACTTGGGTATTTGCCCACCACTAGGATCGCTACTATCGCCTCATCATCGCAGATCTCTCTCTAGCAGCCGACAAAATATGTTATTACACTTTCGTTGTCCTGTTCTTTTGGAAAAATTAACACCTTCCTTCCATTATTTAAATATTAAATGCATAAAGTTAATTTATTATTTTAATGAAGTATATTAAATTCCACCATAAACTCGAAGATACCTGCAAGAAATAAGTTAATATAATTTTTGTTTGTTCAAAACGAACTGAAATTTACTATAATAGCTTCACTCATTCAAGATTATAGCGATAATTAACTATGAAACCAATAAATATTAATTTGCATTTCTCTTTACAACAATAATAATGGAAATATGAATTAATGGAGTAACTTACGTGTACCGGTACTTGTAGTGTAGGCTTACGTAGTTAACAAAGTGGGATGAGGTTAAGCAATAATAATCACACCAGAATTGGAAATAAAACGTGATCAATAAATTTTATTGTAACAGACTTTTTCTACGTCTCTAGTAAAGCAACAAATAAAAATAACAAAATTAACAGCTATAATTAAAAACATATCCTTTGAAGAAAAAGTAGGCCTAAGCAATAATAATCCCACCAGAATTGAAAATAAAACGTGATCAATAAATTTCATTAAAACAAACTTAATTTTTCTACGTCTTTACTAAATAACACATAAAAATAATAACAAAATTAGTAGCTACAATTAAAAATATATCCTCTGAAAAAAAAAAAGTAGACCTAACCTTTATTTCTCTGGAAATTTAGCAGCCTAAGTGACAGAAGTTTAACCGGTATCTAATGTCCTTTCGGTTAGACTGAAATGTTTCAATGTGAAATTTAAGGATATAATGTATTCTAACAGTCATAAAACACTTCAAATTAACAGTTTTGTTTCTGCACAGCATACTTGTGGAAACCCAGGAACCTTTCTGAATCTTTCGGAAATCGGAAAAAGGATCACTCTGGCCTCTTTCTCTTACTGTTGCTACAATTTATAGCACTATAAACGTCTCCTCCTTGTCCCATATTATTATTCCAATTATTATATTTTAGCCATTAACATTTTCATTATAACCAATAACGAACATTTCACAAGCATCAATGTGAAATACGCAACGAGCTAGCACTCGACAGAAATACGACACAGTCCAAAGTCGACCATGGACAGTCTATTGTTTCTAGTTGCTAACCGCTTGGAGCGCTTTATCACGAGATTTGCAAAAAAACACCTCAAGCTTCGCGACTGTATTAGTAGACTGTGGTTATACCTTTCGTAGCGTCCTGACGTAACCTTTTAGGTCAGAGTTTTAACCCTAAAACTCCAGACTATACTAACCGATAACTTTCCTAACTTGTTTGGGAACGAAAGTGCGCTGCCTGTTCATAATATATCTGGGGAAATATAATTGTCAAAGAATCTGTCTTATAGAAATGAGACTGTGGAAATAAATATTATATTTTTTTCTACTTTAACTTTTTTTATTACGAAAAGATCATAGTACCATCTCCAAAAATATTTACTTTTCCTCTGAATCACCGTATCGACCGTCCAGTTCAAAAGTGCGACAACTCAAAAATTACCAATTTTTTTAGTTGTTTATACTTTCGGAGCTCTTTCCGATTCAATATTGAGATAAGTCATATTTACAATCAAAAAGAAAAAAAAACTAAATAAACTGCTTTAGAAATAATTATAACTATGGACTTTACTAAGTCATTTTTAGTACATTTCGAAATGTATTAATAATGAACTGGAAGATTGTGATATGCTCGTCCTGAATACTGACTCATTTCTAATTGTCGTGGTTACGAACCAGAACTCGGTTCCTTTCTAAGCGATTTATTTGAAACTTTCAACTGAAGATATCCCAAAACTTGTTTTTTTTGACTTGTCGCACTTTTGAACCAGACGATCGGTATGTTTATCAACAATCAGATTAGTGCTCTAACCCAGCGACTGGGACTACTCTCTTTCAGTTGCTGTTGTAAGTAGGTATTACCACACTCTAGTACAGGGAGCGTCAAGTGACTACACTCTCGGGCCTACGTACAAACCCTCAAGCCCTGACGTACGGCTGCGGGCAAGGGTAGCTGCTTCCACAGTGGCGGAGCTAAGAACTTGTACTGTATGTGAAGCAAATTTGTGATAAGAATATAAATTAACTTCAGTTTTTAATTGAAGTACACTTTCACTGTTAAATGCACTATACTCAAAACACTACTCTACATAATTTGGTACAGTTAACTATATACGAAATAAATTTTTGCATGTTTGCACAATAATGAAACAAAAGAAAATATACACTTTTATACAGATTAACATAATACGAAATAAAACTGTTCACTGTTTGTCTTCTTCTCATTGCTATACAATAAAATTCAATTAACAAAATAAAACAACAGTACAAATATTATTCAAATACAATACTTTTTCTTATATATCAGAGATCCGCGGCGATTTTTGCAGTTTTTTCTTAGTAAGCAGCTTTTCAATTCGCGGAGGTTTTGTTTTAGTACCAGCCAATCGCAAACATGCTTTCAGTGTTCATCATTTAGTTGGCTTCTGTGACGTGACTTTGTAAACTTCATTAAAGGAAACAGTGTTTCGCATACGTAGGTTGTCCCGAACATGCACAACGTTCTTGCAGCGAGATTGTGCAGTTTAGGAAATCTTTCTCGTGGAAACAAGTATAGAAATGGTTAATACTTTTTCTGTTTTGATACTTATCCTTTAGCTCAATATCGCTTTGTAAATCAAGTATTTTTAATTGTGGTTCAGCAGGAATATCCAGGACACTCACTGAAAAGGGTGTTGCAAATATCTTAAATTGTTGTTCAAGTTCTCTCATATCCTGAAATCTACGTCGAAGTCTACGCACAATTGTTCCATTATTCTTATATATTCTTTCAAGGCTTCTAACAAGTTTCCCATGTGCATCCATAAATAACGCAATTTCATTCCTAAGTGGAAGAAAACGTTCCAGAACTTTTCCTCGACTTAACCACCTTACCTCGGTATGGTAGAGCAAATCCCCATACTCATTGTTAATTGTTAATATCATCATTGTGAATGCTCAGTTCTCGCTTGTTGTCGTTTCTGAACTCCATGCGATTAAGTCCTTTAGACCTTATGAAATTAATTGTTCGCACAACATCCATTACATTGCTAAGGTTCATGTTTTAGCACATAAATATTCTTCGTGCAAAATGCAGAGCACCGGTGCCCCCAAGCGACCTCGGTAGGTTCCGCCACTGATAGACTGCAGTGTGCAAGTGTACTGCCCGCAGTGGAAGCCGTAAGCAGGCCTGTATGCCCTCTCGCGATCTTGACTCGACCTGGCGGAGCCTGCTCTAGTATATACAGTCACGAAGCTCAATACATAGTAAATATGCATCATAGATAGTTGCTAACCACTAGGATCGCTAATATCGCCTCATTACAGACAATGCGAAATAGTACCGGCACAGTCTATTGTTCCTAGCACCCTCACAACTCAAGCTTCGTGATTGTATATATTAGACTGTGGTATTACTTGACCGAGGCGAGTGGAGTAGCGGGCGTAATGTGAACTATCGCGATGAAGCTATACGAACGTAGGAGCAGAGCAAGTGGCGCTCCGGGCTGCAGGACTCCACTGGCCTCGGCCGAGTAATACTCATGCTTACTGCTGTGTTTACAGTATGAATTCCCCATCCCTGCCTAACCCTAAAAACGTTCATGATAGCAATATTTCTGAAGTCTCATACATCGAAAATATGTTTAATGTGGAAAAACTTGGTAGGTACTATGAAAGCTTAATTTATCGTGATAGTGACCTATATCACCGCAGTGACAAGCAGGAAATTCGGAGCGTGGACTTCCATTAGCAAATTGTCCACAAGGATACTTCCATTATAGCAGCGAGGAAGCGTATAAAAACTTGAACGTGGTGTCTGCCATGCGTGATGCAGCTAGCAAATTGGAGCAGAGCGTTGAATAGTCGCTAATACCTCCCGGCTGAAGACAGCGACGAGTAAATCAATCTCTCACGAGGCGACATGGAGAGGAGGGGAATTGTGTTTCTGGTTCTGATAGCCGGGCTAACGTTCCACTTTGCAATCGCGAGCACAAACGCATAAGAGGGGAAAAAATGCTCGATTACTGTCATGGTCATTTCACGATATACTGTCCCACATAACCCCACCGAACGATACTCAGCAACACTTCGTTAACTTCGGTTGTTATCTACTCTTAAAGTGTTGTTACGAATAATTACGTAACACAGAAGTGGAGTAACTTTGGAAGTTACTCGGAAGAGCTTTGTTACGTTTTTTATACCTATATATTTAATTACTTTAGAACACGTCTGCGTCCAAGGGTTGTGAAGTAGGGGGTAATTAATATTAAAGTTCGAATTTTTAGTTCCACAACACTGAAATGAAGACGAGAATTTATGGACTACATCATAAGTCTTCTGAGTACAGACAGTGGTCGCTAGAGATCATATTCTGTTAAAGGGCATAGGGGAGACTGCTGTACCTTTAAACACTTTTCACATTTTATTTTTTTTTTTTTTTTTTTGGAAAATGAAACTTTTAAATGAAAAAATGCTTGAAATATTTATTGAAGACTAGTTTTCCGCTGCACCCGTTAGAAATAAATATAAAGTAATTGCATTTAAAATAGGACATTTGATCCAGGGAACATTCGTGTTTGATAGAAGGATAAATCATTTAATATGTTACTTAATTTAAATTCTATTTAAAATATTAAAATGCGATCATTTTGATCCAGAGACCACTCATTTGGTGCAATGAAAATTCTTAACATGTTTCTTAATTGTTATTACCAATTATTTTTGGAAAAGCGAAAATTAACAGAAAAATTTTGGGTTTATATTATATTATATTATATTTTATTTTATTTTATTATATTATATTATGTAAAAAGTGTGTTGATAACGGATGTACTATTAGAAAGTTTTTAATTTGTTGTGGGAGCTCTTCTCAGGAGGAACAACTTTTACAACAGCGCAACATAATCTGCTTGGCTCATTACCCAATTTTTTTGCATTGCATTTATTGCATATGTATTTTATGTATTTTAACACGATTCAATTGAGCATAGTTAAAATTTGAATTATAAAATGATGGATTGCTAAGCTAACGTACTATTACCGCATACTAAATCAATACACTCTCGTTGTTCGTTAATTCTCTGAGATAAAAATGAATATGTTCATAAACATTATTATACGAAATACAGGAAATGAATATACAGAATAACCCATCAAGTTTGCTGCATAAGAAGCTATTTTAATCTTACCTGTCCTCAATTCACTCACAAGTTACTGTAATAACATTATAGCATTATGTCCATCCAGAGAAACCACACTTTCCAATGATTAATAATTAATTATATAAATCGGTTAATTTAGCTTCCGATATTACCATACAAATACAGAAACATTGTCTGTAGGCTATGTTTCATAGCTTTCTTGTTGTGTCCAAGGCCCCTTATAGACGAAGTCATTTGTTTTTTTATTTCAATACTTAGATGGCAGTTATTTTAGTCCTATCAAAATTTTTTAAGAATAAAACTTATCAGAAATCATTTTTAAAGAAACTTTTGTTATGTAACATATTTGAGAAAAATCAATAATAAGCGAGATATTTCGATTTATTTAATTCAGGCCCCCTTATAACCCCCTTTTAAATAAAGTATTTTGAATGCCATATAGCCTATAATCTAAGTTACAACGAACTTAATTTATATTCCAATTTTCATCGAAATCGGTTCAGCCATTATCGCGTGAAAAGGTAACTACAGACAGACAGACAGACATACAAACAAAAATTTCAAAAAGCGATTTTCGGTTTGAGGGTGGTTAATTAATATGTTAGGACCAATTATTTTTGGAAAAAAAAATTACCAGAAAAATTTCGGCTAGATTTATTATTAGTATAGATTCCTTTACAACTTCCTATATGTATTTTACTGTTTTACAGATCTATTAAGGATGGAAAAAATTAAATGGAGGAATATTCAATGTGTTCAAAGGTACAACAGGTTCATGTACTTTAGAACATACTCTCTTGTACCTTGCAACACATGACATACAGGTGGGAATATAGCTGTAAAAACTGGTAATCATATTTAAAATTTATTTGCAATCATTAACCAGAGCAGGCTTCTCTGGTTGAGATTTTATTTCCTGGGAGAGCAATAACTGCTTCAACAGAACAGCTTTCTTCAAGACATCCGAATCAATTGGGGACCTCTTAACTCCAGACTTACTTCGTGACATCATCTTAAAATAAAAGAAAAACAAAAACCTATAGTATCGTGCACTTTGGAACATGTTCCATGGTACAAGATGTTTTGTGTTCAAAAGTACAAGAGGGTGCACGTTTAAACAAATGTGGCTCCCAAAACTAGAGATTCGAACGAATCATGGACATTAAAATATGTTAATACTCACCAGATGATAGGGAACACACTGTACTTGATAGATAGTAACAAATGCAATCTGGTTTTGTGTTAGAAAACATATATCAATGAACGAAATGTTTACTTTTGGTACTAAAAAAATTGTTTTGTCCACAAAACTCACACTTTGGAATAAATCAAACCGAAACTACGACCAGAGTTATTTAGCGGCTTTCACTACAATCTACTTCAGTTTGAGCCCTCTAGGTAGCAGAAAAAATTAAAAAACAAAAAATGTTCAAAGGTACACTATGCTAAAGGTACAACAGTCTCCCCTACGGAGATAAGTTTAGTTGTTCATAGACAATATTGAAATGACATCATTATTCAGAGCGTGGCACAAGTACCTGCAGGGAACACTTGCATCTTATCTGTGCTGCAGTTGACGTTGTATTCATAATTCAAAACTAGACCTCGAAGACTGTTGAAAATGCATTCTACTGATAAAGATTGATACTGTGATGACTTTTCCTATAATTTAAATTATTTGTTCATTTATTTCATTTATTTTTACTGTTAGTGGCAAAGTTAAGTCCATAAGACCTTCTCCTCCACTCAACCAATATGAACATACATAGCAAATATAAATAACATCAATAGAGAAAACAGTGGTATAATAATAATAATAATAATAATAATAATAATTATTATTATTATTATTATTATTATTATTATTAATACGAGGTCATTTCATAAGTCAAGGCAGCAATATTATTTATTTATTTATTTATTTATTCTTCAATTGCGGAATGAGGTCAAAGTCGCATGGACTGGGATCAGGCGAGTAGGGATGATGTTCCAAGATCTCAAATTTTCACATATGAACGCTGTTCAACTTTACTTACATTCATTTTGGAACACAGCCTCTAGCATGCTAACTTTTGCGTGTGCTGTCAACTAGCCATCAATGCACACAGACGCAATCTGGCGGATGTATCCTGTACAGTGTGCAACAGATTTTCAAACTTATATACTAAACTAACCACATTTTCTGTTATTCGTAAGATATAATAGCCTATAGTTGCCATCGTAATAATAATAATAATAATAATAATAATAATAATAATAATAATAATAACAAAATATACTGTAGATGTGTTTAGTTACATATAATTTTAAGAGTTAAACAATTACAATTTAGTGTTAAATAAGACAATTTGGATCGAAAGAATGATTACGATGAAAAATATCGCTCCATATTACATCGCATCACATTTTGTATCATGATACATTTGGTAGTTTAATATTTGCTGGCATATCACTTCTCTTATCTTCAAGTACCTTACTAACTTTTTTTTAATATGTTAGTATTCTGTTCTTTAACTTTTTGTTAAATTTTAACTGCTTGTATACCTTGTGACCTGGTAGAGTGTAAGAGAAGGCTCTATGGCCTTAACTCGGTTTTTCAAGTGTTTTCTGGAATACGTCATCTCTGCTGCCTTTTTATAGCTACAGTAATAGGGTAAAGGTTGGTAATATTATAATACTAATAATATAATGATTGTGCAGAAACTTGTCCACGAACATTCCCTTAATACATTGACGCAAAAAAAAAAAAACGATCTTCCTCTCGCTCAGTAAAATTGTAAAAAATTCTCAAAAAGAATTATCGTAATATTATTAATATCACAATATTACCAACCATTACCCTATATGTAAAACGCGGTTCAGGGATAGTTACAGAAAAATTAATGGAGGTAGGACTTACTTACTTACAAATGGCTTTTAAGGAACCCGAAGGTTCATTGCCGCCCTCACATAAGCCCGTCATCGGTCCCTATCCTATGCAAGATTAATCCAGTCTCTATCATCATATCCCACCTCCCTCAAATCCATTTAAATATCATCCTCCCATCTACGTCTCGGCCTCCCCAAAGGTCTTTTTCCTCCGGTCTCCCAACTCTAAATGCATTTCTGGATTCGCCCATACGTGCTACATGCCCTGCCCATCTCAAACGTCTGGATTTAATGTTCCTAATTATGTCAGGTGAAGAATACAATGCGTGCAGTTCTGCGTTGTGTAACTTTCTCCATTCTCCTGTAACTTCATCCCGCTTAGCCCCAAATATTTTCCTAAGCACCTTATTCTCAAACACCCTTAACCTATGTTCCTCTCTCAGAGTGAGAGTCCAAGTTTCACAACCATACAGAACAACCGGTAATATAACTGTTTTATAAATTCTAACTTTCAGATTTTTTGACAGCAGACTAGATGATAAAAGCTTCTCAACCGAATAATAACACGCATTTCCCATATTTATTCTGCGTTTAATTTCCTCCCGAGTGTCATTTATATTTGTTACTGTTGCTCCAAGATAAATGGAGGTAGGATATCATACAAAATATTAAATGATATGAAAATGTTTATGAAATATGAAAATTTTATCAAAATATTATGACAGACCTATATGAAAATCATTTTGCGTTAATAGCAATCTACACATCGCGAACCGTGAAAAAAAAAAAAAATGCTTCTTTCTATAGACCCTATTGCTAGCAGGTATGGTTTAGAATGAAATTTCATATTTTGCCTGCAGAAAATGTATACAACTATTTGACCATACAAAGACAACATTAAAAATCCGTAATCCCTGCTTGTCCCTGTTAAGTAAGCATACTCAAAACGACACGTAATTCAGTTCAACTGTCCGTATGGTTGCACGACATCACTAAGAGCGGCTGCAGGCGTACTGGAAGTGCTCTTGGTTCGCGAATGAGTCGACCCAGTAAAACGATTCGTTCCACTTGTTCCTGTCTGGCTCACGTCGCGAAAACTTTCCTTAATTTTTTTTCACGCTGTCAGGCCAATTCGAGTTAAGTTAATTACTGATGTGACTAACCATGTGGCCCAGGTTTCTGTCTTCATCCCACACTTCTTTTTTTTTTTTTTTTCGCTGTCAACAATTTTTCCCTCGAAATTATTCAAATGGACTTTACAGGGAGTTATACCTCAAAGCTCGATTTGCATAATACACGTCACTGTTCGTTAACAGAAAACCATAATTTAAGTCATACAGAGTTTGTGTGCACTCAATGTTGGTTGCTTGACGGTTCTTAGCCCACTTTGAGGTCTGTGGATGTAGAGAGAAAAAATTGGATCGGCGTCTGGTAGAGTTTCTGGGTAGCTCAGTTGGTAGAGCGTTGGTACGTTTAACCAAAGGTCCCGGGTTCCATGCCCGGCCCCGGAACAATTTTTTCCTCGAAATTATTCAAGTTTTCTTCAGTTTACAAAATACAATTCATTACATTCGTGTAAACTGGCGAAAATGTGAAAATTGTCGGATTTTTTTTCAACTTAAGGGGAGGCAGAGGTGAATATTTCAAAATCCATAGAATTTATCCGATTTGTTTGAAATTGATCATGGATACTAATTATGTTATTAGTAATGAACATACTAAGTTTCAACTTTCTAAGTACAATAGTTCTGTAAATATTAATAATTTTATAAAACTTTATATCGTTTGATGTAAAATGCTCCATGCACCATATTGTAAGAAATTTTCAATATTTCTTTTATTTATATGTACAGAGAAGGTATATAAATAATGATAAGTATTAGTTTATTATGGGAATAATATAGTAATAGAGTTATCTTGGTTTTAATTTCAAACTTTTGAGGGCACAAAATGAAAAACTAACATCGGAATATCAGAATAAAGATAATAAAAATGGAAAAAACCAAATTTTCTTTTTTTCTTCAGTTTTCTTCGAAAATTTCACCTCTGCCTCCCCTTAAAAACACGATTACTATGTGTACTTTTATCCTGCGAAAATAATTTGTTAAACTCCGCTCCTAAGTTGGTTTTAAAAACGTTTTTATAATGTCTGTGTGGGTAATAGAATGAAAATAGCACTTTTAAATTACCGTTGAAAAATCGAACATTTTAATAATTTTTCTTTTACTTAAAATACCACTACTTTCATTCTGCCAAAGGAATTTGTTCAATTTCGCTTTTAAATTTATTAAAAAATGTTTTTATAATGACTGTGTGGGCAATAGAATGAATATAGCACGGTATAATGCAACTTTTTTTTGTAGTATTTCTGACCCTAGTATTTTACAGTAAATATTGTCCATTTTTATGCAATTTTGTAGGCACATAGATATTATGCTCTAGATCAGTTTCATGCGTCGATTTTGTACAAGTTTGTTTGCACCCCGAACAGTAATTGTTGTAATTGTTTCCAAAAAATATAAATTTAAGAGTCTATCAATAATTACAAACCTAAAGGACATAAAGGAGAAGTAATAGGAGTTATTTCTCTAACTATTCTGCGTTACATATTAAAATTTGATAAACCTAGATTTAAATTTGACCAAAAATACAAAATGCCCAAAAATACAATATAATAATAAAAACTATTATTAAAAACTAGGTAATCAATTACTTTAAGATATTCAATATATTTCAATACAATGTCAATGGGAATATGCTATGAAAATTTGGTTGAAATCTCTAAAATAGAAAATAAGTTTTGAAAGGTATTAGTAGAGAACAATTTGGAGTAGTAAAAGCTAAATATTGGCATCTATACAGCCATTTGTTTACAACCCTTTATACCAAGTCCTCCCCTCCATGACATACTTTTTAGACCTCTGCACGTCAACAACAGGTGAACGGGACAGTTGTCGTATAAGAACTTCAACATGCAGGTTTGCAAAATCAGAGTAGTGAAGTGCAGGTACAATGCCGAAAGTGAAACCAACTAACAACACAAAATTGAAAGACTAGCCTATATTTGTAAAAAAAGCTCCAGATCGTAGTATCAAAATTCAGGAAACAATTCCCAAAATTGTCGCTTCCCCCATGTCCAGTTCTTAAGAGCTGGGGGTCATGGTTAGAAGCTTGCAATTATTACGCACATCACCTCCAATCTGTGAAGAAAGTGGTCCAGTCTTTCCATCTCGATGACGCCGCTGCGATTCAAATACGCCAAGGAACTGCTAAATGATAGAAAAATCGAGAAAGAAGTCATGGTTTTGGCGGTAAGATAAATTTTGGATATATACCGGATGCCATTATTCAATTAGAAAAGTCAGAAGTGGAACTAGTTGAGCAAATAAATATGATGAGGACTACTGTAAATAAACTGAGTGCAGTAGAAGGTGAAATAGGAAAACGTGTTGGTGAAAAAATGAACAGAGATTTGATTAAAAATTATGGGTACGGTATTCTTAGTCGGATTTTAGATGTCCTAACAAGGATGTGTCCCAATGACATCATTCAACATGTGAATTTAATTGACGTATCTTGTTTCAAAGTTATTTCCAATTGTCTCTCCTAGATGTAGAGCGGAGTTTTCCATGTTAAAAATTTCCTTCCTTGCAACAGAGCAAAGTTGTATTTTGAAAATTTGAAAATAATATTTACAATTTATTATAATAAGGCACTGCAGGAATAATTGTTTCATCAACAAAACATAGCATTAATTGAAAATGCCATTTCGTTTGGTTCTACATTTTGTTCAACATTTAATGATACTGTGTTAGGCTATATTATAAATATTGTAGTATATAGCATATATTTTAAATACTGTAGTATATGTTGTATATATATTATCATATTTCATGATATTGTAAATAAAGGTTTTAATTTAACACGCTCCTGACAGAAAAACACATATTCAGAGGCGAGTTCCATACAGAAGACAACTGTCTATCAGCCATCAGTATGTCCACTGACACGCGAAGATGCAGAGGGTGATATTTAATTATGTATATTTGTAATGTTGTTTATTGCTGTCTTGTGCTTTGCCAAGAAAAGCACATATAGTTAAAAAAGGAATGCAGATTATGTATGTAGGTCACTATATGTCATTAAACTATTCAATTTGTTTATTCTGAAATACGTTTATAGCACGTTGCGTGTAAGTTTATATGAAGTGTACTGTACTAGTCCATGCTCTTTAACGCAGCTCGCTTGACAGTCAGTGAGCTACGAATATCTATACTACGTTTCACCATTCTTTAAAATACTCCAAATCCCTTTCCCTGGTTATCAGAATGTCCCCGAAGTCTAAATCATTGGCACTAATTGGATCAGGCATTGCACTTGTTGACTGATTTTTAGCGGTGTAGGAGCATTCACTAAATCGTTGACACTTTGTAACTGAACTGTAGAAGAAAGGTTACAAAATGTTTTGATTTTTGGCGGTACAAAAACGTTCACTAAATCGTTGACACTTTGCAACAACTGCAGAAGAAAGGTTACAAAATGTATTGATTTTGGCGGTACAGAAACATTCACTAATTCGTTGACACTTTGTAAGTGAACTGCAGAAGAAAGGTTACAAAATGTATTGATTTTGGCGGTACAAAAACGTTCACTAAATCGTTGACACTTTGCAACAACTGCAGAAGAAAGGTTACAAAATGTATTGATTTTGGCGGTACAAAAACATTCACTAATTCGTTGACACTTTGTAAGTGAACTGCAGAAGAAAGGTTACAAAATGTATTGATTTTGGCGGTACAAAAACATTCACTAATTCGTTGACACTTAGTAAGTGAACTGCAGAAGAAAGGTTACAAAATGTATTGATTTTGGCGGTACAGAAACATTCACTAATTCGTTGACACTTTGCAACAACTGCAGAAGAAAGGTTACAAAATGTATTGATTTTGGCGGTACAAAAACATTCACTAATTCGTTGACACTTTGTAAGTGAACTGCAGAAGAAAGGTTACAAAATGTATTGATTTTGGCGGTACAGAAACATTCACTAAATCGTTGACATTTTGCAACAACTGCAGAAGAAAGGTTACAAAATGTATTGATTTTGGCGGTACAAAAACATTCACTAATTCGTTGACACTTTGTAAGTGAACTGCAGAAGAAAGGTTACAAAATGTATTGATTTTGGCGGTACAAAAACATTCACTAATTCGTTGACACTTAGTAAGTGAACTGCAGAAGAAAGGTTACAAAATGTATTGATTTTGGCGGTACAAAAACATTCACTAATTCGTTGACACTTTGTAAGTGAACTGCAGAAGAAAGGTTACAAAATGTATTGGTTTTTACAATACAGAAACATTCACTAACTCGTTGACACTTAGTAAAATGAACTGCAGAAGAAAGGTTACAAAATGTATTGATTTTGGCGGTAAGAAACATTCACTAAATCGTTGACACTAGTAAGTGAACTGCAGAAGAAAGGTTACATAAGTATTGATTTTGGCGGTACAGAAACATTCACTAATTCGTTGACACTTTGTAAGTGAACTGCAGAAGAAAGGTTACAAAATGTATTGATTTTGGCGGTACAGAAACATTCACTAAATCGTTGACACTCTGTAACTGAACTGCAGAAGAGAGGTTACAAAATATATTGATTTTTGGCGGTACAGAAACGTTCACTAAATCGTTGACACTTTGAACTGAACTGCAGAAGAAAGGTTACAAATTGTATTGATTTTGGCGTTACTGAAACCTTCACTAAATCGTTGAATTTGGACCTGAACTGCAGAAGAGAGGTTAGAAAATGTATTGATTTTTGGCGGTACAGAAACGTTCACTAAATCGTTGCCACTTTGTAACTGAACTGCAGAAGAGAGGTTACAAATTGTATTGATTTTTGGGGGTACAGAAACATTCACTAAATCGTTGACATTTTGTAACTGAATTGCAGAAGCGAGTTTACAAAATGTATTGATTTTTGGCGGTACAGAAACGTTCACTAAATCGTTGATACTTTGTAACAACTTCAAAAGAGAGGTTAGAAAATATATTGATTTTTGGCGGTACAGAAACGTTCACTAAATCGTTGCCACTTTGTAACAACTGCAAAAGAGAGATTACAAATTGTATTGATTTTTGGGGGTACAGAAACATTCACTAAATCGTTGATACTTTGTAACAACTGCAAAGAGAGATTACAAATTGTATTGATTTTTGGCGGTACAGAAACATTCACTAAATCGTTGATATTTTATAACTGAACAACTTACAAAATGTATTGATTTTTGGTTACAAAACGTTCACTAAATCGTTGATTTTGTAACAACTTCAAAAGATTGATTTTTGGCGGTACAGAAACGTTCACTAAATCGTTGATACTTTGTAACAACTTCAAAAGAGGGGTTAGAGAAAGTATTTTTGTTACCCTGCATTTTTGCACACGTTCCAGTCTACTCTTTGTCGTTTTCTGTTGGCAGGAGATTCAATCCAGGTCGCCTGGATGGAAAAGCAGTGTTAGCGTTGAAACACAGATACGACGATATGATATCGCAAAATTTAACGAATTATTTCAGTTGGACAAGACAACCTAACTCCCTAAAATCTTGTACCAAATAGGTCTTTTATTATGTACTATCTAAGAGATTGTGACATATTTATGATTTCTATCTAAGAAAAAAACTCAATTTCGTATACACCTTATATCAGATATTTACAGATACTATTATATCACAAAGTGGGACGAAGTATTGGGTTCGATTTACGACAATCCAGCTTCCTGAACACCTTGTACCAGATATTTATAGACAGTCAAAAGCCTTCACTAAACAGGTGAACTTCCTGTTGCTGTGCAGCTTGACTTGGCGAAGCATTAATTTCGTTCTGGGAATTAGAAACACGCGACGGTAAGTGAAGTTTCAGGTCATGGTTGACAGTAATCGAGTATTTCACTTGCATGCCATTGAAAATTTTTACGACAAAGTAGGTCAGTAAGTTTTTACTTCTACTGTTCAATTCAGTCGTCATTATTTTGGTATCAAGTGTATTCAAAGTACAGGGCTATTCAAAAAGAAGGAGCAGATTTCAAATATTTATTTCTTCCAAACTACAAAAGATAGAAACACAATTCCAACGTTCCTGAACAGACGAAATTTTAAATTTTGAACAGTCCGGGTAGAAGTTCCAATCACGGCCGCATTGGCGCTGTTGATTGTCTGTAGTCAGAGCAGTGTATATACACTGCTCTGTCTGTAGTAAAATGGCGACACAACAGGAAAAGGCATTTTGCGTGCTGCAATTAGCAAAACTAGAGTCCATTATTGAAGTTCAATGCGCTTTTCGTCGTCAGTTTAATAAACAACCGCCTCGTCATAAGCAGATTCACCAGTGACATCGAAAATTCGTAGAAGATGGTTGCATGTGCAAACAGAAAAACACGGGACATCCACGCACATCGAATGAAAATGTCGAGCGTATTCGTACAGTTTACGAAAGGAGCCCAAAAAAAATCCACAACACGAGCAAGCAGAGAACTGAATATTCCTCAACCAATGGTATGGCGAGTTCTGAAACACCGTCTGCACATGAAGCCGTACAAACTGCAATTATTGCAAGCATTGCATCCTGACGACCACAACAAAAGTTAATCGCCATAACGTTAGAATTTGGGCAAGTGAAAATCCTATGTCAGTTATTGAACATGAAAGAGATTCACCGAAGATTAACGTCTTCTGTGCCATATCTGTAAACAAAGTTTATGGACCTTTCTTCTTCATGGAGAAAACTGTGACAGAATAACCTATCTAGACATGCTTCAAAACTGGTTATTTCCTCAACTTGAAGATGATTCAGATGACTTCATCTTCTGCAAGATGGTGCCGCGCCTCATTTCTCTAACCACGTCCGACGTTACCTGAATGACACCATTCCAGGACGTTGGATTGGAAGAGGAGGAGGAGAAGATCAACTTCATCCCCGGTGGCCTCCCAGGTCTCCAGACCTCACTCCTTGTGATTTTTATCTGTGGGGTTACGTAAAATACCGTGTTTTTATCCCCCTATGCCTGACATTGTCCTTAACATTGCAATCAACAGCGCCAATGCAACAGGCCAATGCGTGATTGGAACTTCTACCAGGACTGTTCAAAATCTAAACCTTCGTCTGTCCAGGAACGTTGGAATTGTGTTTCTATCTTTTGTAGTTCGGAAGAAATAAATATTTGAAATCTGCTCCTTCTTTTTGAATAGCTCTGTATATACTCGTACTAGACATTACAACATTGCTAAGCAAGATAATCCGATGACATGACAGTAGCTGAGTAACAGACCATATCTCACTAAAAACTGTTTGCTACTGGCATCCAGGTAATCGCGGATCATTAGTATAAAACATTCCGTCGCGATTTCCTTGCTGCCAGCAATAAAAAATATTCCCGCGTTTTCTATGTCCCTAGTGGTTATTCTGTGTAACTCACTTCTGTAGAGGTGCAAAAAGAACGAATGTTGTAATTTAAAAATCCTTTCATCTTTTGCTCGAATTTAAACAGAGAGATACAAGTTCGTTACATAAAGAGATAGGAAAAATTACAACATCCAGAGTCATTAAATGGAAGGAAAATATATAAAAACTCCATTACAAAAAAGAGAAAGAGTTTCGCGTCGCTTCGAGTTTGCAAAGAAGCAAATGGTTTTGCACTACTTTTATTGCAATACGAATATGCTGTATTTAATTTAAAAATCTGCTTTTCTGTCAGGAATATTAGTTTTTCTTATGTATAACCTTTTTGACCTTTGATAATCCAATCTTATTAGATACGTGGAGAAACATAGCACGATGTAGAACACGATCTAAGACAGCATGGCAACAGCGGACAAACAAAATATGATTGAAGACTTGGAGAGTCTTAAGACGTGGTGCAAACACAAAAAGAAATCTCACGCAACGGACTCACAACCAATTTCAAGAGAGACTTGAACGCATGACCTTAGCTTTAATTTTGCAAAGGGCTATATAGCAACTTTATTGGCCAGCTGCCGACGTTAATTCAGAATCTCGTTTGGGTTGATCAGTATGTTTTTATTTTTCTGCTTTCACAAACTGTAAGACGAATGTCAGGTAATTCGTAGCGGATCCTCGGTCTCAGTTACAGTGAGTGACTAAATGAATGAGTGAGTGAGTGAGTGACTGAATGTCTCAGTGAGTGGCTCAGTGAGTTAAGTGCGTGAGTGATGCAGTGACTAACAATGAAAACTCTTATACAGACGTTTAACTTACACAATGAGTAGCTCGTTTTTAAGTCGTGTGTAAATTCCTTACTAATAATCACTACATATGTCGTGTATAACAGTACAACTGTTATACAGCTACGTCATAGTTTCGTCATTACTTCATTACGAAAGGTAATAGAATAACTGACGTTCTTTATTGCATCCGATAGTGGCAATAGAATAACTGACGTTCTTTATTGCATCCGATAGTACGCGCTAGTGTCCCGCTCTAAGTATCGATAGTACAACTGGACTTGATCGATTACCACGCTATATTTTGGTCAGAGAGTACAGCTATAGCAATATTATTCTAATTATTCTGTGCTCTTTGGTTTATTTTTCTGTGGTTACAAGCCAACTATCATCATAAAATGACAATCGATACGAACAGCTGTTGGAGGGGTGGCTATATACAACGCTTAAACAAGGGGTTTCGTGTATGTAACTACAGCAAAGCAATTCCCATGTATAGTTCAAGACTGTTTACACATCCACCGCTTATGCAGGGTTATTAGTAACGTTTTCTGTCCCAACCCTGCATAAGTCTTGTATAAAAACTACACACGATTTATTAGTAATACCTTAAGTGGATGAGTGATTCAGTAAGTGGCTGAATGAGTGACCCAGTGATTCAATGAATGGTCCATTGAGTTAAGTGAATGAGTGACCCAGTGACTAAGTGAATGAGTGATTCAGCAAGTGAATGAATGAGTGACCCAGTGATTCAATGAATGGTCCAGTGAGTTAAGTGAATGAGTGACCCAGTGACTAAGTGAATGAGTGAATCTGCAAGTGAATAAATGAGTAATCCAGTGATTCAATGAATGGTCCTGTGAGCTAAGTGAATGAGTGACTCAGTGAATTAATGATTCAGTAAGTGGCTGATTGAGTGACCTAGTGATTCAATTAATGGTCCAGTAAGTTAAGTGAATGAGTGACCCAGTGAATAAATGATTCACTAAGTGGTTGAATGAGTGATCCAGTGATTCAGTGAATGGCCCAGTGAGTTAAGTGAATGAATGATTCAGTAAGTGGCTGAATGAGTGATCCAGTGATTAAGTGAATGGTCCAGTGAGTTAAGTGAATGAATGATTCAGTAAGTGGCTAAATTAGTGATCCAGTGATTTAATGAATGTTCCAGTGAATTAAGTGAATGAGTGACCCATTGACTAAGTGAATGAGTGACCCAGTAACTAAGTGAATTAATGAGTGTCCCAGTAATTCAATGAATGGTTCATTGAGTTAAGTGAATGAGTGACCCAGTGACTAAGTGAATGAGTGATTCAGTAAGTCACTGATGAACGACCCAGTGATTCAATGAGTGGTCCAGTGAGTTAAGTGAATAAGTGACCCAATGAATGAGTGACTCAGTAAGTGGCTGAATGAGTGACCAAGTGGTTCAATGAATGGTCCAATGAGTTAAGTAAATGAGTGATAGAGTGACTAAGTGAATGAGTGATTCAGTAAGTGGCTGAATGAGTGACCCAGTGATTCAATGAATGGTCCAGAGAGTTAAGTGAATCAGTGATTCAGTAAGTGGCTGAATGAGTGACCCAATGATTCAATGAATGGCAGTGAGTTAAGCGAATGAGTGACCCAGTGACTAAGTGATTCAGTAAGTGGGTGAATGAGTGACCCAGTGATTCATGAATGGTCCAGTGAGTTAAGTGAATGAGTGACCCAGTGTCTGAGTGATTCAGTAAGTGACTGAATGAGTGACCCAGTGATTCAATAAATGGTCCAGTGAGTTATGTGAATGAGTGAACCAGTGACTAACTGAATGAGTGATTCAGCAAGTGAATGAATGAGTGATCTAATAAGTAAATGACAGAATGAGTGATTTACCTACTCGCTGACTGATTAGTAACTGAAAAACGCAAATAAACAAGTGAGTGATCGATTGATGAGAGACTGGCCGAGTGCTGTGTGAGTGAAAGTGACTTAGTGACTGAGTGAATGAACAACTGAGAGTGACTGAGCTGTCCATAGACTTTTCATTGAGATGTCTATGTTAAGGAATATGTAATAGCAAACTCGCTAAGTTCCTTATGGTATTACAATAAGCCGAGTGCTTTGACGTCATGGTGCTGTTATTTTGGTCTCAAGAGTGGGACGCCAGGAGCAACATGTGACAATAGAAGCAGCTCGAGCTGTTAAGAGCGCTTTATCCTCGAGCCGTTTGATCCAAGAGAAGGGGGGGGGGAGATTCTGCTTGTGACAGCCTTAATAACGTCTCTCTCCTCTTTCTGTGTGACTCCGATCTATCACATGCAGATTTGAACAAGTGACAGCGGGGCACCGCGCGATCGTGAGCAAACTACACACATACACAGGGTGTTCCAAAACAAGTCATATGCTTGTAGGCTTGTAGTATGCATACAACTGCAGATCTTATTCTGCGCCGAAATTCAACATGGGCGAAAAATGGTCTGCGAATTTTTGTTGGAAGGTTTGCTCTCGGGTAGGAATCTTTTACGTTCTGTATTTTATTTGTATTTATTTATATATGTACTTATTTATTGTATTTGATGCTATGAGCATCGAGAGTGCTGCTATACTAACTGACTCTCAGAGATAAACATCTCAGCAGAGACTGATTTCTACATTGCAGCGGGGCTACTGAAATAATTTCGCATCATAAAGTTTACTGTTATTAAAAATAATGCCCTTTCACTGCATACTCAAATTTAGTCACAGTACAGTTACAAAAAGGACAAAGTGGGTAATTCCAGGAAAGTAGAAAAAGGTTCACCCCCTCTCATTCCACTGTGCTAATGGTCCTTGTAAAACACAAGGGTTCAATAAAGCTCAACTCTAAACAGGTAGCAGAAATACACAATAGAACAAGAGAATCGTCCAAGATAAAACTGTAAGGGGTGTCCACCTTCCAGGATTGAGGGGTGTCCAAGAAACATTGAAATATAACAACATATAAATTTGTCCGGTTCCAAGAAAATATGTCCAATATAATTTGTCTAACTCAGTATAAGAAAACAATGCCCAATTGATGTTGTAAATTCAAGCTCAGTAAGGTCTAGTTCTCAATGAATCCAACTATGTCGTTTCAAAATGTTTAAAATATTTATTTATTTATTTTATTGGTCAGAAAAATAATCTTGATTATCTATCATTAATGACGCTAGGAAGTCAAAATATTATATCATCTTTTTGTAAACTGCAACGGACGCCATGATGTATTATTTGTCTTCTTATTTTTTAAACATAAGATGTTTCATTTTAGCGTCAATTACTGAATATTTTCATTGATTGCATTTATTCATTATTACGGTTATATTGCCATTCCTTTGCCTCATGTCTTTCTTATTAAAAGATGAGTAATGAATGTTTTCAGTTAATATTAAATTATGCCAGCCTGTCGTACTGGAGATCCATCTGGTGGAGGTCTAATCTTTCTGACATCTATTTGTTCTAAATCTATGTCTTTCTATCTATCTGTCTAACATACAGAGGTTTCAGTTTATATGAGAAAAAGATACTTAATGACTAAATCTATTACTATTTTTGTAAACTGTAGTTAATGCTAATTGTTTTCTTCTTATTTGTCTGATGTCTATTTGCTATCTATTAATCCATTAATTAATTAATTATTTGCTTATTTATTTATTTATTTATTTATTTTGCTAATAATTGTAACGTAAAATATAATATAAACAGAAAACTATAGTTCGTCCCTGAAAGAGTAGAACTCGTGCTCAGGGCGGATTCCTGAATTGAAATTATGAAGTATATATTACAATTTGTCTTATGTCTACTACGCAATAAGAATATATAAATTTAAATTTAAATTTTCAATTTTATAAAATCCATACCTATTTTTTTAATTTAATACTAGAACTATTAGAATTGACAAGATTAGGATATTTAAATATAAATTTGTTCTATATTCTTGGGCCTAAATTACTACTATGGTTAAATACTGTTGCAGTGTTGCATTTTGGTTCAAACAATCTTAAAGAATCCACTGGAGAAAACAGCCTTCTTTCAAAAGTTTATGTTTCAATTTTCTTGAAACCATAAAGCAAAAACTATCGTGGCATAGTGACTGATCTTCTGCATTCTTATAAAGCTATATGCAACATATCTTTAAAAATTCATAACTATAATTCCCCGAAAATTTGTCTTATTTTCATAAGAAATTTCTACTATGGAAAAGAGTTTAAAAAGTTCAATATGCTGGCTGACTACTGTTGGACCGAAAGAGAGACGTTCCAGATGCAAAATATTGAAAATCACTATCTACCACTTGCTAGGTAAGTCAGAATGAGTAGTTATAATGTTGAGTTAGAAGCTAGTTACAGATTTTTATAATATTATAAAAATTCAAATGAATATCCCTCCTCCCGATGGGGAAAAGCTGAAATTATATTTGAATTGAGCATAAATATTCTTCTAGAAAATGTTATTTTACTTCTTGTGAAAGAAAAAAGTTCATTTTTGTCGACTAGTATCGGACATTATTGATAAGGCAACGATTAGAGTTGTGTAAAAGACTTAAAACAAAAGGTCGGCTATATTAAACGTTCTTGTGATTCGCTGATGATGACGTTATTATTTCAAAGGCTCGATAAATAATATAATCGCCCGCCATTTTGGCTCTTTCGTTGGCGTTCAAAAACACGAGGACGTTATTTGCCGCTCAATTATTTGCTCAATTACAGTGCGTTTGATTTATTATCATAGCACTACGACATGATAATGTTTAACGGTGTACATTTTTCTCTCTGTAGCTCGGCAACGAAAGAACAAACATGGCGAACGTTACTATCTAAGACTTTATAGAGCCTTCATTACTAGATGCAAAGGATGTCACGCTGGGAATAACATTTTATAGATGTAAGGTGTTTTCAGATAATCCTGAATCTCTTTATTTTCTGTAATACAGGTTTTACCATTCCAGCTTATACCGTTGCTGAGCTATTAAGCTTTGGATAAGTATTACACTTTAGCATTATCATCCCGGCTTTACACAGAAATCTACATTGCACCTCTCAGATAGAGGAGACGTGTTCACGTCAGAAACAGGGTGAGGGGAAAAGCAGAAAAAACGGAAGGATGTTGAATCAGGAACTCCATACGGTGCTTATTAATCCCAGTATACATACACGTTTAGAGATACATAACAATTACATAATCTGATCTCATTTATGGAACACAAGTCGCATAAATCAGAGAGACCCGATGTCAAAACAGAGGCTGCCTGTACGAGTGGCCGTGGAAGAATGGCGGAAATTACTCGTATGTGGAACTACTTTTCCCCGACGCGACGTAATGATTTGCACCTCATTAGCAGCCGCAGCATCTTAAAAGTAATCTTGAACGATTTATTTTTCATGTCACTGCCCTAGAATGAGACGAGAAGTCACCGCCGTGTTCTCCTTTCATTTGAAAGCCAATCGCAGCTGTTTACTTTCCTCGGAATCCAACAAGCCGTGATTTAATATCCCACAAGTAACTCAACCCGTGTAGGAGCGTTCCTGCGCCGAGTTGTTCTGCCTTTGTGAATCCAATAAATGCATCGTGACTTCCTTAAAACACAAATGAAAGATGTGGTCATAAATTAGGCTGACCAGACGTCCCCGATTTTGAGTTGCTGTCCTCGGGGAGCAAATGTCCCCTTTTTGTCCCCAGAAATTTTTATTTTTTATTTTGTTTCAATGACATTTTACATATGGGCTATTCCATCTCAAATCGAACCGAAATATAGAGAAAATTGACCTTACAATTTCTAAATACAATGAAACTTTTTTGTACGTAGAGAACTGTGATACAATGTTTTGTGCAAAGTTCGAGAAATCAGAACTTCATAGTGTTTAAATTAAAAATATTTAAATTTATCGTATTTTCATAAAATTAGCAACTTTAAACTGCTGTGGCTCCGAAACCCTTTCACCCAATGATCAAAATCATGGTTTATTTTGATGCTGAGAAATTAAAGTTTATATTGACATGTAAACAGTTTTTCTTACTTTTTATGGAAATGGAGAAATTTAGATTTTTCTTAATTAAGACACCTTTGCCCACGAAAAAAATATTTTTAAAATATATGCTTAGATTGCGCATTGAAAGTACAAATAAACACATATTTTTTACTGGTGCAACGTTAACAAGAAAGTATTGAAAAATGAAATAAAGAAAATAAATAGTACGCGCGTGAGCTAACCAGCTGACTGTGAAGCAAGGCCAGGAGACATAAACACGTGATGTTTCGTCTAGTAGCGCATAGCTGTACTAGCTATATCACAGGTTTTCATAAACAGAGGACTAAAATGACGCCCAAAGCTCGCTTATCTTCATCTCTCGGCCAGTGCTTGCTGTGTTGCGCCTTTCAAGTCTAGGCGTGTGAATATAATTTATTTAATACCCCGAAACTTATTGCCGTGACACTAAGCAAACAATGCCGAATCCCTCTTAATAATGAAAGGGCTTTTCTCAATATTTTTTTACATTTTTACAAATGGGCAAAAAGCCTAAAACTAAGTAAAATCAGATTATCTATCTCTCTGTATACAATAAAAATAAGGATTACTTCTTATCATAACCTACCAAATGTCAGCTTCAAAATGAGCTCTCGTTCAATGTTCTGCAGTAAATGTTTCCAGAGTTCTGAGCGCTGAAAGAGGCTTGTTTTTATAAAATACGCTAAATTTGTCGCTCAACAATACGAAAACCGTTTGACTTTCGATAGTATATTTTTGCAAATGCACTCTCCTCAGCACCTTGTATAAATAGGAAAAAAATTAGAGTATAAAAAGTGCGAGGTTTTTTACTGATCGATTTCATATGGAATAGCCCATATGCAAATGTAAGTATCGTGATGAAACTGCTGCAATTCATGCACATTTCTGAACTGTTCTCAGTATGAGACGAAGAACCAGTAAGCACAGTATGAGATATTCTGCACTGTTTGAGAAGAACATACGATATAGTGGTATTTTATCCCAACAAATGTAAAATTGTAAAATTCATTTTTAGAACGAAAAATTAATTGTTCGGATCAAATTTTTACATATTTAAAAGATAATTCTTATTCTTATTCCTGTTTTCAGCCGAGTTTCAATTCGCAACGAAAGTGGTCTAAGTTCGAATCCTGCCAAGGAAATAAATGTTTATTGTCAGTGTTATGTGTTGTGCCAGGTAGATGACCCGTCTTAATTTAACTATGGTATTCACTCAACTTTAACCCTTGCTTTCTCCGTTTTTAATAAATGGCGCTTGGCCCACTATGGCTCTGAACCCTTCAATTGAGGGGGTCGGGCGTAAAACATGGTAAATGACAGTTTGGTCAAAAATGAGAATGTAGCGTAGAACATGGTATCTTACATTTTGCGTCTAATGCAGTAGTTAGTTTTCCAACATCTCAACAGATGGCAGAAGTATACAGATTTTACTTTTCTGGCAACTATGTATATAAACTGTTGCATGTATAAATGTTTACTTACCTAATAACTTCATAACACTAAAACTTCATTTACAATGTGTTACTCCCGTCTTCGTGCTAATCCCACGTTATCGGAGTCTCGTACAGTGTCAGATCAGAAACCTATACCTGGGTAAAACCGTCCAAATATGCACCCAATGGTTTAATTGAAATTCAATAATATTCCCACGAAACGTTGGGATCGACTACATACAAATTGTCGTCCTCTCCCAGGCGATTAGTTTTAAATAATTCATTAGAAAAAAGTATCATTGCATTCCCCGTATAATTGTAATGGGAGTTTCCATTAACAGTAAGAGGGTTACCATGACATCAGACCGCATGTTTGGGAATACTGTTTCGGTCCAGCGTGCAGCGCGCAATGCGGAAGTTGCGCATGTCAGTGTCGATGTCGCAACATCCCGAGCGCACTGCCCATCAGCGACGTCTTTTCAGTGTTGTCAACTGTTACCAGATATCACCAAAGCAGGTACAATCATATTGCTATATACTGAAACAACAGCAATAATAATTAATTAATGCTTTTATCTGTGTATTTATTTATGACTAATTAATATTAAAGTCGACTAGTGGCTTGAGCAGCAAATGCTGCAAACTAAGTTCATTAGACGTTCAAATAAACATTTTTCAGATTTATTTTCAACTAGCCGTATCCGTGCGCTCCGCTGCACCCGTTAGAAATAAATATAAAGTAATTACGTAATTAAAATAGGACATTTGATCCAGGGAACATTCGTGTGTGATAGAATGATAAATCGTTTAATATGTTACTTAATTTAAATTGCATCCAAATAATTAAAATGCGATCATTTTGGTCCAGAGACACTCATTTGGTGCAATGACAATTCCTTTAACCTGTTTCTTAATTTTTATTACATGCAACCATAGTTTAATGAAGATTGACATCATTTAGATTTAATGTGTATATTTTATTTTACTTGTTATAGGTTTCCATTGACTTATGGTAATAACTTAATTTTAACCCTTGTTTTCTGCGTTTTCAGTAAATGGCGCTTGGCCCACTATGGTTCTGAACCCTTCAAATAACTTAAATTATATTATATAATATTACATATATTATATTATATCATATTATATTATATTATATTATATTATATTATATTATATTATATTATATTATATTATATTATATTATATTATATTATATTATATTATATTATATTATATTATATTATATTATATTATATTATATTATATTATAGAAGTTACTATAATAATATTATAGCATTATGTCCATCTAGAGAAACTACACTTTCCAATGGTGAAATAATAATTAATTATACAAATCAGTTAATTTAGCTTCCGATATTACTTCATACAAACACAGAAACATTCTCTGTAGGCTATCTTTCATAGCTTTCGATTGTTGCTGTTCAAGCCCTTATAGACGAAGTCATTTGTTTTTTAATTCATTACACGGCCATAGATGGCAGTTATTTTAATTTTAAAACTCATTTATCTCATTAAATATCAGTCCTATCAAAATTTTTCAAGGAATAAAACTTATCGCAAATTACTTTTAAAGAAACTTTTGTTATGTAACATTTTTCACAAAAATCAATAATAAGCGAGATATTTCGATTTATTTAATTCAGGCCCCCTTATAACCCCCTTTTAAATAATGTATTTTGAATGCCATATAGGCTAAAATCTAAGTTACAACGAACATAATTTATATTCCAATTTTCATCGAAATCCGTTCATCCATTATCGCGTGAAAAGGTAACAAACATACAGACAAACAAAATTTTCAAAAAAGCGATTTTCGGTTTCAGGGTGATTAATTATACATGTTAACACCAATTATTTTTGGAAAAGCGAAAATTACCAGAAAAATTTCGCTTACAGATTTATTATTAGTATAGATGACTGACTAATATAATATTAAAGTCGACTAGTGGTTTGTGCAGCAAATGCTGCAAACTAAGTTCATTAGACATTCAAATAGACATTTTTCAGATTTATTTTCAATGAAGAATACCAGACATTCTGAAAGTTATTTGCTTCCATAATAATGAAAGATACTCTCTCTCTCTCGAGCCAATACTGAAGAGAACCACGCATATAAATATTTACACCACACCGCCATTAAATATATGAAAAAGACCCAACCCCACTTGATTAATAACTATAAAACTATTTGATTTTTAATAATATTATCTTACGTAAGTTTTATAGCTTTCAATAACATATATTATATATACTATATAGCTGCCACTCAGTAAAATATATAAATCAAAATCTAATTTAAGTTATTCTCTACATCTACTTATATAACCCCAAAACATTTCACTTTCATATCATCAATATAGCATTAATATGTATAATTAATGAAAAATAGTCACATCATGGCATTAACTACAATAATATTTCATTTCTAATGATAATAATGCCATCAAACCACCTCAAGTTTTGTAGTTTTTAATATCTAATACACAGCTGTACCCAGAAAATTACACACCACAGTGTCGAACCTGTAAATTATTTTTAGTAAATTAAGTTTTTAATAACCAATTAATTTGAGCTCTAAATATGTCAGCATTCTTGCAGATCATGGCCTTCGTGTAATATTGTTTACTGTAGTGTGTGTTTTGTTTTATTCTGAAATGCAATTAGCTAGTTCTCAAAACTGACGACAGATGGATTTTGGAAAATAGGAAAATTATGTTGAAAAATTGACATTTCACTGAAAACTACTATTTTTCTGAAAAACGTTGAGTTCCAAGATTCAAAATGAGGGGTCATTTATTAAAATCCGTTCAGCCGTTTTCCCGTAATTTCCATTACCAGTTCAAATTATATATATAGATTTTGTCTGGCAACATGAAATTTATTGGTTTGACTAAACAATTTACGATTCATGAGAACTAACCTCAAATTGTATTTCGTTTGGCGGCATGAAATGATTAGAATACAAACTCTGAAACCCGAATACCACTTTAAAATTACTCATATGTTGTTTATTTATCATCTATTACGGTATTATTTATTGATAATAAAGGAATTCGACAAGCATGCCCTCTAGCACCGCTATTGTTTTATATATATAAATCAAATTATTACATGGGCAGGGCATGTAGCACGTATGGGTGAATCGAGAAATGCATATAAAGTGTTAATTGGGAGACTGGAGTTTGGGGAGGCCGAGACGTAGATGGGAGGATAATATTAATGGATTTCAGGAGGTGGGATATGATGGTCTTGCTCAAAATGACCGATGGGGGCTTAGGCCGGCAATGAACCTCCGGGTTCCTTAAAAGATTTGCAAGTAAGTAAATATGTTAATTCTGTTCTTTAATTTTTGTTCAATTTTCACTGCTTGTATACTTTGTGACCTGGTAGAGTGTAAGAGAAGGCCCTATGGCCTTATAATAAATAAATAATTATTATTAATATTATTATTATTATTATTATTATTATTATTATTATTATAACGTACAGTACAATAATGAAACAATAATAATAATAGTAAATAATAATAATAATAATAATAATAATAATAATAATAATAATAAGTAGCATTAATGAAACAATAACGAACATTAATAATAATAATAATAATAATAATAATAAGAAGAAGAAGAAGAAAAGAAGAAGGAGGAGGAGGAGGAGGTGGTGGAGGAGGAGGAGGAGAATAGCATCAAGAGGTTTAATGAATTTGACAAATACTTCCTTAGTTTCTTCTTAAATTCGTTCAGTGTCTGACACACTCTGACATAACTCGATAGGGAATACCAAATTAGAAGAACAGTTAGAGTGAAAGAAGATGAGATGAGGAGTGCTATGATCGTGTGTCTATATCAGGCTTGGAGAACTGGGCGACAATTGTGGCGTTGCGTCACTCATCGGATACGTCACTCGCCCCTTCCTTCCACACCCGCGTCATTGACGTGTTAGGGGAGGGGTTTGCATTCAGTGTCTGTCTTAAGGTACGGTCACACGTCGCTACTTTTGCAGCGCTGCAGTACAAAAAACTGCGCAACTCTTGTACTGCGACGTGTGAACAACGGTGCAACCCGAAAAGTAGCAGCTGCCAACCTGCTGCCCTCTACTTCTCCATACTGCGCGCAGCTTAGAAGTAGCGACGTGTGAACAGGGTTCTCAGGATTGCAGCCGCAGCATTTTTGATATCGGTTTTGTTGAAACTTTTGCTGCGGTTGCAACCAGTGTTACCACCCAAATGTGCCAATGATACTTTTATTGTTTGGATATATTTTGATGTTAAATGTGATGAAAATAAATTATTTGTAACAGTTATTAAATACACAACACAGTCTGAGCATAATTGATGACGATATAATTCATTTTTTCAATTTTACGTAGCGTAGTTCCAAACAGGAGGGTTGCCAACATTGATTACGTGAATATGCTGTTGGTTATCATTTAAGTATATAGGCGTTTTTAAAGGCTTTATAGTAAAAATAATGTCAATTTCTGAATACTAGATACGACAGAAAAGCAAATAATAGACAAGGAAACTTTCGCATGAGTTTCTTAATAATGCGAACATAACCACAAAATGTATATTGAGAAGTCAACACGGAGATGGAAACCTGCAGCATGACTGCGGCTGCAAAAGTAGCGCCTTGTGTGTGAACAGACTCACAACCTCCAGTTGCAACTTTTGCAGCACTCGGGTTGCGCAGCACGAAAAGTAGCGTGCAGCGCGCTACTTTTGGCTTACGTGTGAACACGACACGCAACTTTTGCAGCTGCAGTACAGAAGTTGCGCTGCAAAAGTAGCGATGTGTGACCGTACTTTTATGTGAATGCGTACGGACCACAGATACGTCATTCAACGCCGGTGGACTGTGGACGGGGAACCAACGCCTTCCTCATGCTTTCCACCCCTCTCTCGCCAGCTCTGCATCCCTGGTCTAGATTATGGTGGGTGTAAAAGTTTTTAAACGGAACTAATGTATTCTCTTGAAATATGTATTTCTAAAAATTCAAAATTATGGCTCTTTTTCTCTAAAAATTGAATACACCCCGGAATAAGGGTATAGGCCTAAGTAGGGAAACCATGCAACATATAGCCTTATTCCAGCGGGGTATTCAATTGAAAATAATGGCTTTCCACAGCAGTATATCGCTGTCCGAATAATCTCTCTTCATTATAACGTAGTATATTACGTGAGGTCATTGCAGAAGCTGACAGCCGTGTTCTGGGTGATGTAGGTCGTGTTTACATTCAGGGCGAGCTGTCAGTGCGCGCCTGGAGTCTCATCAAAGTGGCTCCACGTTAAAAAAACAGGCGAGATGAGATAATTCAGTCAGTTTCTGGCGCACATATGTGATCGCGTGGGAGACGAGCACGACTTTGACCAATCCCGACCTCCGCATTACTACAATCTGGAAGACACTGCTTTCTGCGTCAGCTCTGCGTTGTGTGTAACTTTCCCAAGAAGGGTCAGGCCTTCATTAACTTTGAGGTTGGTTTCAGAAAAAAATTGTGAGGTGGGTGTAACCTATTTTGAAAGGCAAGTGTTTTCAATGTGTATCCATTGTTCAGTTATCAAGCTTTTGTGTGATTAGGGATATTTAGTATGGTGTTTAGCGAGATGAATAGCACGATCTGTTATACAAGGTGATTCATAAGTAGCAAACTGTTATGTTATGTATGTTTTTTATTTAACGACGCTCGAAACTGCAGAGGTTATATCAGCGTCGCCGGAAGTGCCGGAATTTTGTCCCGCAGGAGTTCTCTTACATGCCAGTAAATCTACTGACATGAGCCTGTCGCATTTAAGCACATTTAAATGCCATCGACCTGGCCCGGGATCGAACCCGCAACCTTGGGCATAGAAGGCCAGCGCTATACCAACTCGCCAACCAGGTCGACCTGTACAAACTTTTTGGGTGCAAATGTAGATGTAAAAATAAGACTAAAGTGTTCTGTACAACTTTTCCCGCAAATCTTCACAGATCCTTTTCCCTTCGAGAATATTTTGAATTTCTTTAAGTTGATAATATCCAGGATTTTCGGAGAGGATATTTTCTGTTTTCTCGTTCACTTTATCTCCTACATTTCCTGAAACTGATGTGAAACTGGATATTGTTCTATCGAAATCTGCTAAAGACTGCAGTAAAGGAATACCAATTGCTAACTTGAGAGGCTCCTCACTATGAAGGCGTCATCGTTACATTCAAAATTCATAAACATAAATTAGTCGTGTTTACGAGGTTACACACTTTTAAAAATGAGGGAAAGACAAACATACATAAAAATGTAGTTTCCCTGTATAGATGTTAAAATATGATGCTTTTATAAATAAAGGCAAAATATGCACTTTTATGCACAATAAAAGTAATATCATTGTATTCAGAAATTTGTGATTCATGTAGATAATCTTTCAGCATATACACACAACGATAGCGAACAAATATGCAAATGCATGAACTTCCTTTCCCTAATCATAATTCTGAAAGTAAGGATTTGCGGGAAAAGTTGTATAGAACATTTTAGTCTTTTTTACCTCTATATTACAACTACAAAGTTTGTACAGTTACTTATGAAGCACCCTGTATAGTAGACATCATTCTCGAAAATACTTAGGTCTACTTTGCTACTAGCGAACTCATTGGCAACTTTCTGGTTGAAAGTCTTTTTCCATTGAAAGCATTGTTGATGTCGATAGCCTCTCTTGTTCCCACAGCATATGTCACATATATTTTATCCTCTTGAATGTAGAGTCTCAGCCGCAAAGGTTGCACATCAACTGCAACCACCATTCGCAATACACAGTTAACGGCCCCGTTTGTGAAAAAGCTGTGTTAGGTGCGCGCGCACGAATAACGAGTTAGAATTCCGATTGTCAGCTGGATGGCCGAGCAATTGCCCACCTCGCTGAACTGAATGGAAAGGAGTGTCGTGTTGTTATACTTGTTTTTTTGAAAGATGGGACATGACAGGAGCGTTGCGATCGGAAAAACAACTCAATGTCACATAGCGTGGTAGGCCTGTTGCTATGGTAACAACGGTTGAGTTGCCAAACTTACAGTTCGCACATGGCGAGTGCTTAATAGCTCTATTGGCGACATTTATTGTGCACACAATGTTAGCATTGGTACGTTTCGTCTTTGATTCTCTGTCGTTTTTTTAATTGATTCTTACCTTCGCGTCAGCTGTGAATGAATGATTTAACGTCAGCCATCTTAACGACAATTGCTACATTCCGTAAGCTGGCAGAGTGGTAGTCCATATAGGCAACATGGCACTGTAGTTCCAAGCTCGGCCACTTAACTGTCATGTCCCATCTTTCAAAAAAACAAGTATAAAAGATTCGCTGCTCAGAATAGTACATTATGCAACGAGCCTATAATGGTAATAATTAAGACGCGAGTATGTTTGTTTATGAAACGAGCGCAAGCGAGTTTCATAATTTTCATATGAGCGTCTTAATTACCATTATAGGCAAGTTTCATACGACTTTTTATGCTCGACCATATTTCTAACTTGAAATTATTCATAAGTATTCATGTTATGGTTATGTAAGTGAGGAGCGGAACTGACCTGAATTGTGAGATGTGCGCAGACGCGAAAGTATTGATTTTTTCCGAGGCACGAAAACGTCATTGACCTTGATATAATCTAGAGAATAACATGAACATTAGGCTTAATATAACCTGGAAATTGATTCAGAATTGATAAACGAGATGACAAATTGAATTTATTTGAATATTATTTTCAATTAACGCTAATTATTATAGTAACAGAACATAACCTTCTGCGACAGTATTGGATTTCCAGCCTCCGTGACTTTTCGCTAATTATCTTTCGATTGCATATCCGAGAATAATCGATACTTGCGGTTTTATAATGGTACAATGGTGATTTCTCATTGGCTGAACAACTGAATTATAATGAATAGGTGTACTTTAATGAGGTGCATTAAAGGGCTACTACCAGGTGTATAATTACTACATTTCGGTATGGTCGAGCATAAAGAATTAATTGATATGCTACTAGGAGAAGTAACAGTTCAATCTCGATTTAATTAAAAAGATACAATAGAGGTGATAGTTGCGCAAACCTGCAGCCAAGCCAGAAACCGTCACTAGGGTATACTAAAAAGTATTTTAATCCTAAGAAAGACAGTCCGGAACGCCTCTGAACCATCCACGTACAAAGAACTCAAAAGAAAATGAACTACGAGATAGGATTTATAGAATATAATTTCCGGTAAATCATACACGAGGAAATAATGTGGAACGAACTTCAAATCTTGTTTTTCCTCCATTTAATTTTGCAGGCTCTTCTATAGAGTTTGCTCAGCCGAGTCTGCAGAGAGCCCGTTAACCAATCGATCACATTGAAAGGTGCCTCCACCCCGCCCCTTCGTTTAAGAGAGACGTCTCTTTCAGGAACCCATTCACCGATCTCCCTTTAATCTTCACTTCTCCCCGACGCCGCAGACGCTCGTGCCTTATCAAGACATCTGTATCTCCTTCCGTTTGATGTAGCTTGGCAACGGTATTAAATAACTAGAGCGTAGAAGTGACTTTTTACTTTAAAGTCTCGCCTCCACTATTAAACATTTAACATGTTATATAATACAACATGTTGAATTTAACATGTATATCGATATTTCGAGTTTCAATTGACTTAACATTTTGACTGAGTATGTTGAAGTTAACGCTTTTAACATGTTGGCGTGTTTTCCAGCAGCAATGGAAAACATATCAAGTCAAAGTTCGTACAGTTTCCATAGCAACAACTAACTTCCGATTTTGTGGCGCGTATCTTGATAATTTTATACTATCAACATTGGTCGTTGGTGTTGGCTGTAAGTTGTTCAAAGTAATGGAGTGGAGGAAAGAAAATACATTAGAATAAAATTAATGCACTGATGGAAAGGCCTTGTTTGTGGGATGTGTCTGCAAAAGAATACAGAGACAAAACAAAGAAGGCCGACTGTTTTAGAGAACTGGAATTATATTTAACTGTTCTCGAGAATACAATAGAGTTTTCGCACTCTCGTCGTAAGCTAAACGTTAATGCTATGTTGACGTCAGTAATGGTCGTATTTGGTGATGTATGTTAACGTTCGTGAAACTTCGGAAAGAATAATTATACGATATTACCCACTCCTTTAACATTTATCATGTCGTAGGTCCTATGATAGTCAATCAATCAAGCTGTAATTTATTTTTAACTGAGATGAAATGGCTGCTCTTAAATTGTGTCTTTCTTTGATGTAACAGTATTTTTGCAGCACTATATTAAAATCGTGTTCTGACGTTCTCAGAAAGTTTTTGAATCCAAATCGATCTTCAACTTTAAGCTCGTTTAGAATGTCTTTTGCATAGCCTCTTTTACTAAGATATGCCACACCCACATTCTCATTTTCTTTCTTTTCAAGGCCTTGTAACAAGCAATAGAGGCAATTACAAAAGCCAAATCATCAACTGACTCCATTGTTCAAGGTTTGAAAATAAGACACTACCTACATTAAAATCCCATAGACTGTTTATGGTGGACTACGCAAAGAAAGTCAAGTTTAACCTGTTTAACAGTGTGGACAAAGTGTTAAATGAAATTAGCATTAACATATTCAATCAACTTGTTGGGATGTTAACAGTAAACAATTTAATATTTAACATGGTGTTGTTAAATGTTAAACAGTGGAGACGAGCCTTAAGGCCCAACTCCGCAAACCTACCGTTTGAATTACATTTTCCAATATGAACCTTACAGATGTCCTTTGAACGTCAACTGTTAATCACTGTTACCAACTGTCCAGGATCATTATTGTAACCAGTTTTGTTCCATGTTTCTTACTTGACTCAAGCAGATCCTGTGACATGACTAGAGCCCGGTTTTTATGTAGTATGAAAATGAGAAATATGTACATAAGTATGTAGCTAAAATGGCAAAATATGTAGATAAATATCCAATAAATAAAAAAAATTTAATTCGTCATCTCCACTGTCTCACCACCATCCTCGTGACTGGCTCATCATCGTCCTCATCATTCTCACCATCGTCCTCGTCATTGTCACTGTCTTATCATCATCATCATCGTCACTGACTCAACATCGTCCTCGTCACTGTCTCACTGCCTCTTCATCGTCATATTTACTGGCTCATCATCTTCGCCACTGTCTCACCATCATTCTCACGACTGGATCATCATCGTCATTGTCTCACTATCGTCCTCGCCACTGTCATCACTGCATCGTCATATTTACTGGCTCATCGTCTTCGTCACTGTCTCATCATCATCATCATTATTATCATCATCGCCACTGTCTCATTAACATTCTTGTGGCTGGCTCATCATGGTCACTGTTCCATCATCGTCCTCGTCATTGTCTCACCAACGTCCTCATTATCGTCATCGACTCAACATTGTCCTCGTCACTGCCTCATCTTCATCATCATCGCCACTCATTATCGATGGCTCATCACATTTCCATCATCGTCCATTGTCGTCACATCGTCATCGACTCAACATTGTCCTCGTCACTGTCGTCACTACCTCTTAATCGTCACTGACTCAACATCGTCCTCGTTACTGGCCCACTGTCATCGTCCAAGTCACTGCTTCATCTTCATCATCATCATCGTCACTAACTCAACATCGCCCTCGTTGCTGGCACATAGTAATCGTCACTGTCTTATCGTCCTCGTCATAGTCTCATCAACTTCTATAACTTCATCGTCCTCGTCACTATCTCATTATTGTCATCGTCACTGTCATATGAAGAGTCCACTGCAAGAATGATGGATGTCACTTTCTTGTCGAAAATGAACCAAGACTGTCAATGCATAGCTTAAGACATATATAATGTACCTAGAGAGTTATATGGCATTAACACTGATACTCATGGTCCAGTAATGATTGGAAAATCACAGTTAAGCTTTGAGCGCTAAGCATTTCAAACTTTCAATTGCTTCTCCTGAAAAATGTATTCCAAATGACATCCATCATTCTTGCAGTGGACTCTTCATATATCATCGTCTTCATCATTGCCGTATCATGTTTATATCCACTGTGATCTATTCTGTAACATCGTCATGTTTTGTCTTCACGTTTCTTATGGGAGAATAATACACAAACCGGCTGAGAGTTACTCATATTGTGAACACATGAGATGCGGAAGAGCCTAATCCCTCAAACTGAACACGAAGGAGGGGAAGATTTCAGAAGCTATAAATATTGGTAACACGTATCCAGCCGTGCTCTCTACAGGTTCACATCAGTGGCGTCATCTCTTCCTGAGGGCCATAACTGAGTTTCATGGGTCGTAAACCGCTTCTGTTCTGATGAGTTTCTTATCGCCGCCAAGGAACGCAATTTGCAGAGCAGACGAGCGTCGCCTGGGCGGCTTCAGAAGTCTGCGCGGCCACGATTTACGAGCGTGCAAGCGTGTGACGACAAGCACAGAACCAACAAATTAATTGTTTGGTGATCAGCTTCATTGGATTTGTTTGCCAATGCATATTTAGTTAGATTTTACATATGATTCGGAACCGAAGTAAAGGTACGGTCACACGTCGCAGCGCTGCAGTACAAAAAACTGCGCAACTCTCGTACTGCGACGTGTGAACAACGGTGCAACCCGAAAAGTAGCGGCTGCCGAACCTGCTGCCCGCTACTTTTCCATGTTGCGCGCAGCTTAAAAGTAGCGACGTGTGAACAGGGTTCTCAGGGTTGCAGCCGCAGCATTTTTGATATAGGTTTTGTTGAAACTTTTGCTGCGGTTGCGACCAGTGTTGCCACCCAAATGTGCCAATGATACTTTTATTGTTTGGATAAATAGTTTAATGTTACATGTGATGAAAATAAATTATTTGTAACAGTTATTAAATACACAACACAGTCTAAGCATATCTGCTGACGATATAATTAATTTTTTTTTTATTTTCCGTATCGTGGTTTCAAACAGGAGGGTTGCCAACATTGATTACGTGAAGATGCTGTTGGTAATCATTTAAGTATATAGGCGTTTTTAAAAGTTTTATAGTAAAAATAATGCCAATTTCTGAATACTAGTTAGTACAGAAAAGCAAATAATAGATAAGTAAGCTTTCGCATGAGTTTCTTAATAATGCTAACATAACCACAAAATGTATGTTGAGAATTCCACACGGAGATGGAAACCTGCAGCATGACTGCGGCTGCAAAAGTAGCGCCTTGTGTGTGAACAGACTCGCAACCTCCAGTTGCAACTTTTGCAGCACTCGGGTTGCGCAGCACGAAAAGTAGCGTGCAGCGCGCTACTTTTGGCTTACGTGTGAACACGACACGCAACTTTTGCAGCTGCAGTACAGAAGTTGCGCAGTAAAAGTAGCGACGTGTGACCGTACCTTAAGGTTTACGTTTTTCTGTTTCCGTGAGGAAAGGTTTCTAGTGTGTATATTTGCATATTTACGATATTGTTACATATTATATTTTTTGCATGTACAGAGCGACTCAAGCTTAAGTTACCGGCATTCTTACCGAGCCACGAGGTTGTTTTCTGACGGGCATCGCGTTCGGTTTTCCCAGTTAGTTCTTTCCTCTAAGTCTGGCGAAGACCAAAATTCTTGGATTTTACGTGTTAACTATTTGCACTAAGCTGGCGACACAATTCTGCTAGCACTTTGCATTGTCAATTTCTGTTAGTCACTTGTATGAAAGGTTAACTCTTATGATGCAAGGTGTACCACCATTGAAGTTCATCAGTTTGCCGCATTGAGGACCGAGTGTTGCTAGCTGTGTTTCGATGGGAATGATGCAAAAAAACTATACTTCGCTTCATAATGTTTGCCAGGCGACGTAAACATTGCCTGCAGAGGAGAGAAGTATAATTGCTATTCGACCAATGGCAAAAGTATCATTCCATGTTTGTCTTGAAGTTGGACGGGAGTAGAACATTTCAGAACGTCAAAACTTCCAAGATACGCGTCGAATAAGACCTCTGCCTTTGGCTCAATAGCAATTATAGGCCTGCTTCTCTTTCCCTCTCCCGGCAATGTTTATACGTCGTCTGTCAAACATTATGGAACGAAGTATAGTTATAAGTGTTGCCAATCTGACAATTTTTAGTTGGTTATTTAATGACGCTTTATTAACTACTGTGTTATTTAACGTCAATGGAACTGGCGAGATGAGGACGAGGTTTCGCCATAGATTACATGACATTCGCCTTACGGTTGGGGAAAACCTCATAAAAAGCCCAACCAGGTAATCAGCCAAAGCGGGAATCGAACCCGCACCCGAAAGCAACTCCGGATCGGCAGGCAAGTGCCGTACTGTTCTCCAACCAGGAGATTAACCGTGGAAGGAATGTGCTTACTATTGCGTCATCTATTGGAGCGAAGTAGATAGATAATATTACCGTTATAACGTCAGTTTAAAAAAACATGCGCTCTCCTGCATATGTTATTTCCTGTATGGAGGGATTAAAAGACAAGGAGATTAACCGTGATCTAATTTCATAACTAGGGCAGTATAAGTGTGTGTGTGTATCAGTGTTATCGTGTGTGGTTTGAGAGTTAACCAATGGAGATGCGTGTACCCACGTGTGTGATCTTCTGACATCTTATGACATCAACATTCATTCACAGCATTACCCCGCTGCGTCTCATTCCCCTGAGGATTTCTCCTGGTTGGAGTACAGTAGCGCTGAGTTACGCCGCGGTGGCTCTCTCTGTTAGTGATTTGTATGAAGCGGGGCGTTTAACGCTTCTGATGCAAGGTGTAGTTCATCAGTTTGCCGCATTGGGGCCGGATTGTTGCTAGCTGTGTTCCGATGGGAATGATTGGAGAAAACTAGCTATAAACTTATAAGAGTTGCCAATCTGACAATTTTAAACTGATATTATGAACACCCATTATTTACGGAATATGCAAGTTTTATAACATTGATAATATTACTGAAGTAGCAGTAGTAGTAGTAGTAGTAGTAGTAGTAGTAGTAGTAGTAGTAGTAGTAGTAGTAGTAAACCCTTAGCGTGCCTGACCGTGTAACGAGTGGGTCCGGGTTCAAATCCTGGTTGAGACCAGTTACCTGGTTAAGGTTTATTCGAGGTTTTCCCTCAACCCATTAAGAGCAAATGCTGAGTAACTTCCGGCGCTGTACCCTGGACTCATTTCGCTGGCATTATCACCTTCATCTCATTCAGACGGTAGATAACCATCACGGTTCATAAATCATCGTAAAATAACCGAAAAAAATATTCAAAAAACTGCTGAAGTATTAAAATGTAGACGTGAGGTCACCAGTCGACTGGTCGGCTTTGGCCCTTTATGGGCTGTCGCGTCACGTTTGATGATGATTATTATTATTACCATTATTATTATTATTAATATTATTACTACTACCTTTGGGGAGACCGAGACGTAGATGGGAAGATCATATTAAAATAGATTTGAGGGAGGTGGGATTTGATGGTAGCGACTGGATTAATCTTGCTCAGGATAGGGACCGATGGCGGGCTTATGTGAGGGCGGCAATGAACCTCCGGGTTCCTTAAAAGCCAGTAAGTAATTATTATTATTATTATTATTATTATTATTATTATTATTATTATTATTATTATTATTATTAGACGGCGGATGTTGATAAAAAGTTATCTTATTAACAGGGAAGTTTGAATTTTATAGTTTGGAACAAACTCTTAAGTCCATCCCTCATTCCACTGAAGGCTTCACCTCACGCAACAGAAGTAATATAAAATGCTTGACAACAGCTTAGTTTAAGTGAGGGCTTTGACCGCTTCTGTTCTTCTGTCGGTACGAGGGTGTCTTTAGAATTTATGTTTGGAAGGGGGAAAACTTTCACCGTTTCCTGGACAATAGGACGTTGTGTCCCCAATATGGTTCGGAAGGGATGTAGTGTAGTAGACAGTAACGCAAAGACTGCAAGAATGCACGCTGCGCCCACAATTTGTTTTGTAATTCACACTCCCTTATCTGGAAGGCCTGGTAACAAAAGTGAAGAGCGGAAGGAGGAGACGGAGAATGAAGGCATTGACATGGACCACCCTTTATTGAAACACACTGTAAACCCTCCTTAAAATCGATAGTTTTCCCTTAAAACCTTCATTATGTTGCATGTTCTTTCCTTTATCTTAGCTAATTCCAGGAAGTTGTCTCCTCTCTCCAACATTTGCAGGGCAGTCATTGAAACAAGGTGACTAATTTTTAAGACATTGTGGTGCGAGTACTTTGAATAATATTTAAATGTCATTTTCTTTTAATCTCATGTCATTTTTCCATTACTTTAAGGGTATTTCATTGATTATTTTAAATAGATTTTAGGTAATCAACATCCGCCCCCTGATTATTACTGTAAAAGGTAAAAAAAAGGTATCCCCGTAACATGCCATGAAGGCACTTGGGGGGCATGGAAGTAGAGCCCCATCCTTTCCATAACCTCAGCCCTAGAATGAGGTGGTGTGGTCGGCACCACGCTCTGACCGCCTATTACCCCGGGAAAGACCCAGTGCTCAATTTTATAGGAGGCTGAGTGTACCTCGGAGCCGTTCTGAAAGTTCGGCAACGAGAAAAAAATCCTGTCACCACCTGGGATCGAACCCCGGACCTTACAGTCCGTAGCCAGCTGCTCTACCACTGAGCTACCCGGCCGCCAATTATTACTGTATAGTAGACATTTCCAGGATAACAGGATAACCGGCAGGGTTTGGAATTGAACGGGTTACATCAGCTTCTTGCCTATGCGGATGACATGAATATGTTAGGAGAAAATCCACAAACGATTAGGAAAACACGGAAATTTTACTTGAAGCAAGTAAAGCAATCGGTTTGGAAGTAAATCCCGAAAAGACAAAGTATATGATTATGTCTCGTGACCAGAATATTGTACGAAATGGAAATATAAAAATTGGAGATTTATCCTTCGAAGGGATGGAAAAATTCAAATATCTTGGAGCAACAGTAACAAATATAAATGATACTCGGGAGGAAATTAAACTCAGAATCAATATGGGAAATGCGTGTTATTATTCGGTTGAGAAGCTTTTATCATCCAGTCTGCTGTCAAAAAATGTGAAAGTTAGAATTTATAAAACAGTTATATTACCTGTTGTTCTGTATGGTTGTGAAACTTGGACTCTCACTCTGAGTTAGGAACATAGGTTAAGGGCGTTTGAGAATAAGGTAGTTAGGAAAATATTTGGGGCTAAGCGGGATGAAGTTACAGGAGAATGGAGAAAGTTACACAACGCAGAATTGCACGCATTTTATTCTTCACCTGACATAATTAGGAACATTAAATCCAGACGTTTGAGATGGGCAGGGATGTAGCACGTATGGGCGAATGCAGGAATGCATATAGAGTGTTAGTTGGGAGACCGGAGGAAAAAGTACCTTTGGGGAGGCCGAGACGTAGATGGGAGGATAATATTAAAATGGATTAGAGGGAGGTGGGATATGATGATAGAGACTGGATTAATCTTGCACAGGATAGGGACTGATGGCGGGCTTATGTGAGGGCGGCAATGAACCTTCGGGTTCCTTAAAAGCCATTTGTAAGTAAGTAAGTAAGTAAGTAAGTAAGACATTTCCAAATATCAGGACTTCTAGACATGTTGTCAATATGAAAAGGGGCACGCGTTCAATCACAGGGAAAGGAAAATATGTCTCCGCTCTCCTGTCGGGAATCGAAGACGGGTCCTTTCGATTTGTACCTACAAACTCTTACCAGTTGGACTACAGCGGAGGCACATAGCCTACAACTCGTATGAAATGATGTCACCGCATGAAATATTAATACCCCAAGGGAAATCAGTTGATACGGTGTCATGAAATAGCAGGGACATGCAGGGAGTATGGAGATAATGAGGATTGTGGTGCAGCGTGTCGTTGCTTGGCAACGGCCCAGGGGCACGACTTGTTGGGGGTGGGACATCGATCTGCGGGCCGCCCGGTCAGCAGCATCCGCTGCGTCTTCCAAACTTGGTTCATGGCGCGCCGCGCCGGATTAAATGCGACGGCAAGCCATGGTCTAAAATAGATTATATCCTCCGCATCAAAGTCTGATACCATTAATTACTATTTAATCTCGTACAGCTTACATAATTCCATACATCATGTACGGCATTCAGGTACAAACACGACCACGATGCTTTTAAAGATTGGAGAATTATTATTTCATTTTTTCCTAGACGTGAAACAAATCTATTTATTTCATAGCACTTTAAGGGCCGATTGTATAAACCATTTAATCTTAGATCAGAGGTTAGATCAGGCATGTCAATTGATGCCCACAGGAGCAAACGCGCGCTTTAGAGCCCAGGAGAGCCTGAGCGCTTTACAGCGGAAAGGAAAGAGACAGACGAAAGAGGTGGTATATGCCGCTTGGTCGAGCTATATTCAGGGATGGCCAGCACTGATTGTATAGATAAAGGGAAGAGAACTTATTAAAACTGTATCCATGTTAAATTAAAACTGTATCCATGTTAATTTTTAGATTTGCCTGAAAAGTATAAGTGCATTATAAGAATGTAAGTTTTAATTTTAATGCTCATTTTCACAAGTTTGATTTTTTTATTCAAAAGAAATATTTTCTCAACTTTTCGTATAGAAAACTGAAATTGTCAGGTATAGGCCTATTTATTTAGTAGCCTTACAGAATGCTTTCGTAAATCTAATATACCGTATACACGTATTACTGAAGATAGTGTATTGAAGATTTTGAAAATATTCACATGGAAATTGTTTGTAAGGAAATGAATTAACAAAGCAACTACTGTTACATCATAAGCAAAAGATACGTGCCCATGTGTTGTGAAAATGACAGCTCTATAGCTTCAACAGATTTGGAGAAAATAATTTAATTTTCTGATGATAGGAAGTTGCTCACAAATGTCACCTAAAAAGCATAATGCGATAAGAGTTTTGTTATGTATTATTAGTTACACTTAAAACAGATACAGTACCTAGGTAACTTTGCTTTGTACTGTAATATTGTTTTGATTAGTGTATTGATTACTTTTGTAATGGTAAAGATACCATCAATATAAATTCCATCTTATCATGTCATACTCAATCTCTTTCTTTGGAATATCACTTTCTTTATGAATGATGTGTTTCATCCACTTAATACGGTATACTATTATACTATTATGGAATTTAAGTGATATTCCTTCTTAACTCTCTATTATGTTATTAAGATTTAAAACACAAGTGCAATATTAAGAAATCAGTGTTAGTACTTTTGTTTTACAGACAATATAGATAATATTAAACAGAAAGAAGCATATAAAAATAACGACATAAAATTTCACGTTCCGTTTGAAGTTTGTGCACCACTGTTTTCTTAATCCAACAGGTTGCTTATTCATACACAACCCTTCCTCTTTCCATACTTAGCGCTTGCTGCCCGCGCACGACGTCAAGGTCAGAAAAATGCGCTTGCTTTGACATCACTGGGTTAGATTGATTCTCGTTCTAGGTGAACTTGGAATTTTGTGCTGTATAAAGTGTAATCTCAGATTAATTTGTCTTAAACTGAAGTCCTTTGACTGAAGAAATTTCTCCGATTAAGTTAGATGAACCAAGTTCAGGTATTTCTTTTCTGTTTGAAATATAGGCCTACGAGTGGCAGATTGTGCAAAAAGAATAACCATTATTATTAATATTAATAGATATGGTAGGTACATTTATATATATATATATATTCAATTTCTTTGCCTTAATACACAAACATTCTTATATTTTATAAGGCTTTATCGTGTTCAGCAGTATCAAATAACAGAACCTATAATTATATTTTGTTTATAACAACCATTAATTATTAATGGATAAGATAGATACATTCATAAATTTTCAATTAACTGTATTACTAAACGAAAATTGTCGTTTTATAAAGCTTTATTATGTTTAGCAGTATCAAACACCATAACATGATAACAACTCGGAGAACAGTCAATCTTCTTCTTATTGTCCGCCATTATTTACATTGCACAAAACAAACCAGTGTCTCCAACAGAGTGTACGGAAAGTCGCCAAAAAGTAGTTGGAAACTCGCTAGATTTCTCATTATCAACAAAGAAAGATTAAATTTTGTCATTAGGGGTGCTAAAAAGGTCGCTAAATCCCTATTTAAGCAATATAATAAAAGTTAAAAGAAATTGTCGTTGTTAAAGAGTTAAGTCGCTAAATTGGCAACACTGAACAAACCTGTACAACATGGCCCGCGCATTACATACTTCACCTGTTTATGCGATGTTGCCAAATCCTTTTCACGTGAACTTGGATTGCATTTGAACCGAGGTAATTTGATCGCAGAAAAGTTTTATACAATAGGAGAAGTGTCTGACTCAGTTCACTTTCCGATCTTCGATCAAAGTTGATCTTTAGTCAGGGCGTTTTGTACAATTGGGCCTAAGTGTCTGAACCGAGAAGCAGATCCATGGGCAAGAAAAATAATTAATAATGGGATATTACTTCAAACAGAATTCTGTAATTTACAATTCATTTTTGATAATCAGATAAGCCGATCTTATTGTTACATATACCAATATATTAATGCTTTTATTTTCAATCTTTATTGCTTAACTCATTAAACAAGACAAAGGTATATATCACAGTTTTGTGTATTTACATTTATATGAACGTTTTCACCCTCGCAAGAGGCATCATCAGGTAAAACAATATTAAAATATCATGTATTTAAAATCAAATATATAACAATGTGGAAGACTGTTTTTATGAAACATAATGTATGAAGAAAATGTAATATTATACTGTGCACACATAAGCATGTTAAAATGGACTAAAACAAATTAAAACATATCATGAAGATTCATTATTACCATGCCTCAATGGTAGTATCTTATATGCTATGTACGATATCAAGAAAATGCATTAATTAATGCTTAATATACTTTACTTACAAAGGTATACAGGGACACCATTTTATTTTTACTTCAATTTTTATTGTACCTGAGTTTTTAATGTACTTTACTCCCACCCCTTCTACTAATGAAGTTCAACCGTCCTCCACACAGAACCAAGGCCGCATATACAGTCATAGTAGCCTTACAGTCATTGTAAACAGTACTGAGTTAGTGAATATAGTACATTCTAGAAATATGTTCGCGTTTTCCAGTGACGAAAGAGCTTTCAATATTGATCACGTAACAGTTAATTACTTAACGAGGCCCTTTTATTTAAGTTATTTTAAACAGTTGTATAATATTACGTAGACGTCCAATTCCTAAAAGAAATTAATTTTTAGTAGGTTATTTTACGACGCTTTATCAACAGCTAAGGTTATTTAGCGTCTGAATGAGATGAAGGTGATAATGCCGGTGAAATGAGTCCGGGGTCCAACACGAAAGTTACCTAGCATTTGCTTATATTGGAAAACCCCGGAAAAACCTCAACCAGGTAACTTGCCCCGACCGGGAATCGAACCCGGGCCACCTGGTTTCACTGCTAGACGCGCTTACCGTTACTCCACAAGTGTGGACAACAGAAATTAATGTTTTCAGAAAAGAGCTAAGACAGCCCAGCCACTAGTCTTTACAAAGGGGCGAGCAGAAGCAGGTGGCGGAAATCAGGATGCGATGCAGGCGAACGGACAACAGTACCTGTGCGAAAATATGATTCAATATTGAAAGCTTTTTCGTCACTGGAAAACGTGAACATATTTGTGGAACGTACTATACTCACTCAGTACTGTTTACTATTGCGGCCTTGGTTCTGTGTGGAGGACACTCGGAACTTCATTAATAGAATGGGTGGGAGTGAAGTACGTTCAAAAACTCTGTGGTACAATAAAAATTGGAGTAAAAATAAAATGATGTCCCTGTACAATACACACAATATAATGAAATGAGGAATCAGCTCGTCCTTGAGCTTTGATTCAAGTGTCTGATGTTTGATTTAGATCGTGCTGTACGTTTTAAATTGACGTCCACGAATCCACGTCCCTTTGTTGCAGCTACTTTCGTTTCCCGCAATTTCTAAATGCCTCAGCGATGAGACTCTCAAATGCTGTCGTGCTGCGGCGAAACAAGGTTTCAAAGGTTAGGGGTTGGGGTTGGGAGGGTCTGGCTGAGCGAATTTCCATTCTGTGAAGGTATTTAGGAAGCAGCCGTCTTCTGTAATCTGTAGGACTGTATTCTATGAGTACGAGCCACTCAGATCTCTCATATCGCGTTACGGACTCATTCAGCTGTCTCACATTCCAAAATTAATTCACAAAGGGTTTAATCGCAACCTTTAACGTCGCAGCTCGTTCAGAGATTTGGTTGACTGGTTTGAAAAGGGAAGGATTATTGGGGAGACCCGAACATAACGCTAATGACGTTTTTAAGAGCAGTTCTGATATACCGGTTGTATAGGGCTATTACAAGAATAAAATGAACTAACAGGATTAATAAAACGCTTAAGATAATATTTCAAATACTTATAATAAAAATGTCAGAAGGAAATTAAATAGGAAGAGGAGTACGTCAAGGATGCCTTTATCACCTACCCTGTTCAATATGTATTTAGAGGATTTTTTTCCTTGTCAGGAGGGAGGGAGGAAGGAACATCCCACGCACTACGACCTGAGGTCTATCGTACACCCCCGATATGGGATGAGTTGCATGCCCACCGATCCTCTACGCGCACGAACCTAACCACTTGACCCCTTAACAACCGGTCCCTACCAGCCAACAGAGTCTATGTACCACTCCTGCTTCGGCAACCCCCAAGGCTCCCTTATCGGTCCGAGGCGGAAGTCCTCCCCGAGAAGGTCTGCCCGGGTTCCGTTTACACTTAACTTCACCCCACATTGTTCACAGATGTCATTTAACTCCAATAGCTAGGGATGTTACGACACTGCATTTTAAGTGATACTTGGTACCGATACTGAATCCCATATTCAATATCGATATTCCCATAATATCGAAAGGATATTGATATTCAAAATGCAGAATAAATGTGGGAAATGCCTGTTATTATTCGTTTGGGAGGCTTTTGCAATCCAGCTATCCATCATCACTTGAATACAATCCACGGAGGCCGGTCGAGAGAGCCAGCAGTTTCGGAGGGCCGCCTGTAGAGCGATCTGAAAACCAGAAGAAGTCACTGCTCTGGAAGAAGTAACGGGATGATGAATGAAAGGATGATAGGGAAGGAAAGGAAGTGGGAAAGATGAGTGGGGTTCCAAAGTTACCTGATATATATCCATAGGAGTGAGGGAAAACCCCGAAAAAACCTCACCCAGGTTACTCGTACCGACCGGGGATCGAACCCGGGTCGCTAATACTTTACTTTTGAGGATTTAGTAAAGAACTGTTTTCAGAACATGGGAGGAGTGATAGTATGGGGAAGAAGAATAAGTGAATAAGATTTGCTGATGATATGGCGTCAGCAGAAGAGGGGATGATACTAAGAGATATGCTACTAGAGCTAAATGACAGCTGTGAGCAGTATGGGATGAAGATAAATGCAAACAAGACGAAGACCATGGTCGTAGAAAGAAAAATAAAGAAGGTAAACTTGCAAATTCTAAATGAGGCAATACAGCAAGCTTCAAATACTTGGGGTGTACTATAAGCAGTAACATGAGCTGTTGCCAGGAAGTCAAAAGGAGGATTATCAATGGTCAAGAAAGCTTATAATAGAAAAAGGACCATTTTCTGCGGAACTCTGGAAAAAAAAAATTAAGGAAGAGACTAGTGAAGTGTTTCGTGTGGAGTGTGGCATTATATGTGGCAGATACATGAACGTTACGACGAAGTGAAATAAAGCGACTAAGAGCATTTGAAATGTCGATATGGAAAATAATGGAACATGTGAAATGGACAGACAAAATAATAATGTAGCTATGTTGGAAAGAGTGGGTGAAGAAAGAATGATGCTGAAACTGATCAGGAAGAGAAAAAGGAATTGGTTGGGTCACTGGCTGAGAAGAAACTGCCTACTGAAAGATCACTGAAAGGAACGGTGAACGGGAGAAGAGTTCAAGGCAGAAAAAAAAAATATCAGAAGATAGATGACATTAAGATATATGCTTCATATGCAGAGACTAAGAGGAAAGCAGAAAATAGGAAAGATTGGAGGAAGCTGGGTTTGCAGTAAAAGACCTGCCTTTGGGCAAAACACTATGAATGAATGAATATAATATGATATATTAGTTCACCGTTGTAACAGTTAGCATGTCTGCAGTGAAACGAGCGGGCTCTGGTTCAAATTCTGATTGGGATAAGTTACAGTAGAGGAGGCAAGAACTGTCCTGTGACCCTAACATGCACCGTGGCTATATCACCAATAGGTATGGAGGGGGAAGATAGGTTTTAGTCTGCCTGAGATGAACTTCCGTGTTAGTAGAATCGTATAATATTAACCATCATGAAACAAACTATTTATGATAGCTCACTCTTTCCCTTCTCGCACAACTCATATGCTTTACCTGATAGATATTTTTTTCCCGGGGTTTTTTCCTTAACTCATTAAGGGCAAATGCTGGGTAACTTTCTGCGCTGGAAGCCGGACTCATTTCGCTGGCATCATCACCTTCATTTCACTCAAAACGCTAGATAACCATCACAGTTGATAAAGCGTCGTAAAATAAACCAATTAAAACATAATATGATGATATATTTTCTATTCAGTTCGATGTACAGAGACTTAACCTATGGAATTCATTTTTTTTTTTCATTTGCTGCTTGACCAAATTTTCCAGATGCCATACTGTTTAAATCTATCGCTTGTTTTCACTGCACACCAGGGGCCTGTTTTACGAAAGTACAAGTTAAAAGTTACAGATAAATATATCGATAATTTGTAAGACTTGTAACTTACAGTTGTATGACGAAACTACCCTTATGCACTTGTAAATAAAGGAGAGAAAGTACAGGTTACAGGTGAATTTCATGCATGTTTGTCAGTGGTCACTAATATTTCTTTACAGTTGTGCAAGTCTTAGGCTACCAGTGTAGTGAAAATATTATACAAGTTCTACCCATCTCTGTCAGTGGGTAGAATATAGTTTATAGGTTTTTTTTTTTTAATTTCTTCAGAATATAATGTTAAAAATAAAAAATATACACAAGCTTTTCTTCAGCTTAGTCATCACACATTATGTTCCCTCCTATTTCAATCTTGTTGATAACACTACAAATCACAAACATATTATAACTTTCTTCTTTTTTTTTTTTTTCTGTTTCATACAAGAATGGATAGGGTTGATCAGCATGAAATATTTTTCTGTCTTGCCTTACCACTATTTTCTGACACTGAAAACAGTGGAGTACAATTAATATTCATACAAAATTTACAAGTGGTTTATACTTTAAAATTTCTACAGAGCATTGTTATCATTTCAAATTATGTGATGCAGTTTGTAAGTCTAGAAGAGTTTAGGTGAGTTTAGGTTATGTTACATATAATTAATTAATTTGTCTTATTTTGTAAGCCTTTCATAAAAAGCTCAAAACAAAATATTCTTTTTCTCCAGAATTTCTTTCACCATAACCAATTTAGAATCCATTTCTACGTTACGATTTACAACACTGACAATTGTTTATAATAATTTGTAGCTGTCACCACGCATTTAAGGTAGTAATCGAGAGGGCGGTGGTGTGAACAAAGAAGCATCGCCATGACCTACATTGAAGAAGCCATGGCTTCTTTTCCTTTCAAGTCAAACAAGTCCTGTACTAAATTAAGAAATATCTGTATCCTGTAACTTGCACTTAACAGTGCAGTTTCCTGTATACCTGCAGACCTGTAACTTATATTTTGGTAAAACAGGCCCCTGTTTATGTCTGATCGATAGGGAACATGAAATAATTGCTAAGCGATAATGTAATATGATTCACAATAATAGATGTAGACTTGTAGAAGGTCATGATTGGTTGGTATCTAACATTTTTGTTGCATATGATTGGTTTATATTAAACGTTGCTTACGAGATTATACAAGCTGGCGCATAGCACGATCGAGAGTAGGTCTCTGAGAGTCATGACAATTTCAGCCGCTAGGTTCGCCTCGCTGTACTAAGAAATGATGAATAGTTCCATTACTAAGCATTGTGTATCGTGAAAATAGTTTGATTAATTGTGCATTATTGATCGAGTACGAAAATTATAAATATGCCAAGCATATTACAGTCTTATTTGAGATTTATTGATGACTTGTTAAATATCAGTATGCAGATTTTCAGCGCCATTTAATGGAATTTACAATTTTGTTTCCCGAAAGTCTGAATTTGTTGAATTAAAATTTTGCTTCCAAACTACATTGTTCATAGGTTCATTTTTACATAAATGAAATAAATAAAAGGATGCGGCTTCAAAGGGAACATGTCCACAAAGAGGAAACTGGCAAGTTGATTGTTTTCAGTTCCGTGTTTTTCCTTCAGATTTCGTTCCCTCTAATTTGTTATAATTGCTGAAAGTGAACTAGCGGTTTCTGCTACATTCAGACATTATTATTATTATTATTATTATTATTATTATTATTATTATTATTATTAAATGGCCTATTATCATCATCATCATCATCAAAATCAAATTAATATAGTTCTCGTAAGCAACGATATTAAATGAGTAACATATACAGTGAATGCAAAAGTGTTCGTACTCTTAGAAAATTCAGATTATAATACACTTTAAGGAGAATCGCAGGATCCGAGAATACAATAATGCACTAATTAAGAATAGAGAGTTCTGACGCTCAAAAATATGCTTTCTACGTATATAAACAACAAAAAGTAGTATAATATTTGGAAAATTAAATAAAGCTCAATAATGATACATAAGTCGGCACAACAAGTGATCGTACACCTGAAGTAATCATACTAAAAGAAGAGTTGGAGGGGGATGCGGCTTCAGTTCGCAAGGAACATGTGGTGTTAGTCTACAGAAAGGAAACAACACAACTTTTTGGGACGAAGCCAAAAATATTAACTGGAACGCCAGTATGTACTCGTTTGCATACCTCTGTGTGTGCAGCTGTGACAGGAGGAGAGCTCCGTCATCAGTGGATGAAGAGCTGAAACGTCAAATTGGGCAGCAACCGTAAAGAAACATGTGAGGAGACAAGAAAAGTTATTATTAAGCTGGATAACCAGTGCAAATCGTTACGTGAAATATCGGAACTTGTTGGGAGACCTCGGTCTACCATCCAATCAATTTATGATAGGTTCTCCGCATCAAAAACTGTGAAAAACAAGCCAACAACTGGACGACCTGAAGTTCTAACCGAACATGATGAGCGCGTGATTATTAGGGAAATTAAAAAAGATCCAAAGATTAGTGCAGTAAACGTTGTCGCAGATTTGGAAAGACGAGGTACGAAAGTTTCAGCCAGCACAGTTTCATTATCATGGTCGCATAGCCAGGAAAAAGTGTTGAGTGAGTAACAAAAATCGCATAAATGATTTAATTTCGCGAAAAAATACCGAGATAAAGGAATGGAGTATTGGAAAAAAGTAATTATTTCGGACGAAAGCAAATTTAATGTTTTTGGTTTGGATGGGAGAAGTATGGTGTGGCGACAAAAGAATACAGAGATGGATGCTCAACACCTTGTGCCTACAGTAAAACACAGAAGCGGGTCAGTGCTAGTTTGGGGGTGTATGAGTGCCTCGGGCGTGGGTAGACTGCATTTTATTGATAGTGTGATGGACCGCAAAAGGTATGGGAACATTTTAAAGCAGAATCTCCTTGCTAGTGTTGAAAAGTTTGGTCTTCAAAGTACTTTTGTTTTCCAGCAAGATAATGACTTCAAACATACTGCGGGAAATACTCGATTGTGGCTGCTCTACAATACCCCAAAACAACTTCACACACCCCCTCTGCTACCTGACACTAACGTCATCGAACATCTTTGCGCTATTCTAGACAAAAACATAAGAAAGCATTATTTCTCAAATAAAGAAAGTCTTAAGCACGCTCTTAAAAAAGAATGGGACTTCATTGATTCCACAATTACAGAAAAATTAGTAGAATTAATAGCACAAAGGCTGGAGGCAATAATCGCGGTAAAGGGCAATCCTACAAGGTACTGAAATGCGGTACTAGTTTATAAAGAATTCCTGATAGCAGGTGTACGATAACTTCTTGTGTGTATGAAAATAGGAGTGATTTAATTGTTGTTAAATATATTATAGAAATTATTAGATTTTTTACTTTTTTGCTACACTCAATAAAATGTATAGAGTTTTCAGTCACAATATTGTTATTTGTAAACATTTCAGACGTTTCATTTGTCCTCAGAAGCTATTTTAATCACATTTTGTAGATGTACGATCACTTTGTGCAGTCACTGTAAGTGGAATAGTCTACTGTGATGATGGAGGATGTGATGAGACGTGTCATATACAAGGGGAATACACACTAATTTAATCTTGAAAGAATACAGTCACTGTCAACAGTGATGTCTAGTCGGACCAGAAATAAAAAGTATTCATGTCGGAAACATGACGATACCAAAGTTACACGAGTCCGTTTATCAATTGATAAGGCGAGTTTCTATAAATATTATTTTCCAACCAAATCACTACGTCTGTCGATACACATTGATAAATCTTTAGTCCTTTTTCAACTAGAAAAATGTTAATTGACGATTATATGGTGATTATGACATTTCTTCATTGCTAAATTTCATGGTTATTCAAAAGTTTGTTTAAACATGGTACAGCGAGAAGGTCGCTGGCACGTCACCAGCTCCACAGCCTTCTCACCTGCTGCACTCTAGTCCGTTTTCTTGTTTAACTGCAAACATGTAGGATTGTAGGCTAAGGGCGGCAGGCAGCTCTTATCAGTCAGCGAGGACACGGGGACTGACGACGCGCGACGTAGAAACTTCACGTATATCAAGTGGGATAGGGAAAGAAGCCAGAAAATTGTTGTGTAAGTTGAAGGATAGAGCAGGCAGTAGCCAATCACGGTACACTGCAAAGAGGGGCACGAGAAGGGAAAAAATCAGAAAAGAGGAGAAATTGTTTGGGGGGAAAGAGTAGAAGTTGTACACTGGAATAGAAGCAAAATTGGAGAAAGAAAAAGTTCGAGAAAAAAATAAGAGAGACAAAAAATTAAGAAAATAAAACAGTACGTAACGCAGTGGCGACTCGTGATATTTTTTGTATGTAGGATATGAGATTGACGACTGATGACCAACACAGAAACTAATAATAATAATAATAATAATAATAATAATAATAATAATAATAATAATAGGAGAAAATCAACAAACGATTAGGGAAAACACGGGAATCTTACTGGAAGCAAGTAAAGAAATAGGTTTGGAAGTAAATCCCGAAAAGACAAAGTATATGATTATGTCTCGTGACGAGAATATTGTACCAAATGGAAATATAAAAATTGGAAATTTAGGCCTATCTCTTGAAGAGGTGGAGAAGTTGATATATCTTGGAGCAACAGTAACAAATATAAATGATACTCAGGAGGAAATTAAACACAGAATAAATATGGGAAATGCCTGTTATTATTCGGTTGAGAAGCTTTTATCATCCAGTCTGCTGTCAAAAATCTGAAAGTTAGAATTTATAAAACACCAGTTGTTCTTTATGGTTGTGAAACTTGGACTTACTTTGAGAGAGGAACATAGGTTAAGGATGTTTGAGAATAAGGTGCTTAGGAAAATATTTGGGGCTGAGAGGGATGAAGTTACAGGAAAATGGAGAACGTTACACAACACAGAACTGCACGCATTGTATTCTTCACCTGACATAATTAGGAACATTAAATCCAGACGTTTTAGATGGGCAGGGCATGTAGCACGTATGGGCGAATCCAGAAATGCATATAGAGTTTTAGTTGGGAGGCCGGAGGGAGAAAGACCTTTAGGGAGGCCGAGACGTAGATGGGAAGATAATATTGAAATGGATTTGAGGGAGGAGGGATATGATGATAGAGAATGGCTTAATCTTGCTCAAGATAGGGACCAATGGCGGGCTTATGTGAGGGCGGCAATGAACCTCCAGGTTACGTAAAAGCCAGTAAGTAAGTAAGTAATAATAATAATAATAATAATAATAATAATAATAATAATAATAATAGAGTATGCAAAATCAATACAAGTAGGCCTATGTTAGTCTTTGACTGACCATTCTGAAACTGGCAATTTATTGGTAGTGCAGTTCTCCTCCTAAGCCATTGTACTGCCCGATATTTACCGATGTTCCGTCGTACGTTTACGCAATTAATTTCTTGCTACAGTTAATTCTTCTAAATGATAAAATACAACTTCAGATATTCTTTCGGCTGTCCTGTCATCTGAAAGTCCTGTTAATTCTTGTACTTATTATAGCGTATTTTATTTATTTTTATGTAATTCTGTTTTTATTCATTCTATTTTTTATATTATATAATTTTAAATTATCTATTATTTCGTTTATCCTATTTTAAAATGACTAATGAGCTGCATTTAAAGACGCTATAAGGGTACTTAAGAATTCTTATTGTAGTCTCTGACAGGGTCTCCATCACACAGAAAGAAGGGTCGTAGTATTAGGATACGCGGTCATATCCTCAAACGCGGTTAAACACAAGCCATACCCCGCCCTCCGCACCCTCCCCTGTCCACTAACTTCACTGTTATAAATACTGTTTGCTGTAAGATATTTGGATGGTTCCTCGGAAAGTATTTCTAAGGTCTGAGATGTGCCGTGGCGACAACTCACGTCAGAAAGTGGAAGCTTAAAGGAAATTAATACGTCGGGACGCATTGAAAATCAAAATCTGTAATTAAAATGTTTTCGCAGAAGTTAACATATATTTTGTATCCTCAAAGGCACGAAATTAAACTGTAGGATCATCCTCATATCCTTCATGGAGGAATCGCCACTGCTGTAACGTATAAAAAAATCCACAAGGCACAAAAAAGGTTACATAATATGTAGGAAAGAAAGAAGATAAATTGAGACAGAATTGGCGCAAAAAAATACGACGAAAGAACAGATGTGACGAAATAAAGAAAAATTAAACATTCTTAAATAGAACAAATAGGAATCAATTCAGGTGGTTTTAGTTCAGCTATTTTCCATACTTCTTTAATGATTTTCTTACCATTTAATCCGAAAATGTTAGCATTGTTGGTTAGATTTTTATTGCGATAACTTGTTTAAGGAGTCATAGGCGTAACATACTTAAAAAAACAGTTATTTTCCCTGCCCCGTCTTACTATTTGCTTATCATTTTATACGAAAATTGTAGTTTTATTGGTTAGATTTTATGGGGATGATTTGTTTAAGGTTTCACCCGCGTAACATAATTAAAAATATTTGGGGCTAAGAGGGATGAAGTTACAGGAGAATGGAAAAAGTTACACAACGCAGAACTGCACGCATTGTATTCTTCACTTAATATAATTAGGAACATTAAATCCAGACGTCTGAGATGGGCAGGGCATGTAGCACGTATGGGTGAATCCAGAAATGCGTTCAGAGTGTTAGTTGGAAGACCTGAGAGAAACAGACTTTTGGGATGGGAGGATAATATTAAAATGGATTTGAGGGAGGTGGGATATGATGCTAGGGATTGGATTAATATTGCTGAGGATAGCGACCGATGGCGGGCTTGTGTGAGGGCGGCAATGAACTTCTGGGTTCTGTAAAAGCCATTTGTATGTGCCTGATAAATATTGTGGGGACATAATAGTGTGATGGTCATAAAAAAGATTATTATTATTATTATTATTATTATTATTATTATTATTTATTGATATGAAGAAAGCCTTCGACAGAGTAGATAGAAACAAATTATTGAATATTTTAGCACATGACGCTGTTCCAAATCAATTAAAAACAGGTATTTACAATATTTATAATAATAATAATCATATACAGGTTAGGATTGAGAACAAATATTCAGAAAGGAAACGAATAAATCAAGGAGTGAGACAGGGTTGTAGTTTATCTCCTCTATTATTTATAATATACATGAATCACATTATTAAGGAATGGAGATTGAAACCACATGGAAGTATACCGATAAGTCGTTTGTCCCAAATAGATACTTTATTATTTGCTGATGATATTGTGTTTATGGCAACTTCAGAAGATAATTTACAACGTTTGGTTTACAACTTTAATCAAATGGCAGAAAGTTTCAATATGGAAATTTCAAGTGACAAATCTAAAGTGATGGCTTTTTAGGAAAGGAACCAGTCCGTAGCAAAATTTGCATCAATAATATCATTGAACAAGTTAAAAATTTTAGTTATCTCGGTTACCAAACTTCATATGAAGAAGAAAAAGATTTGAATGAGAAAATTATTAAATTCAACAGAGCAATGGGGATAATTAATCAGATATTCAAACCAACCCTA
>JAJSOF020000001.1:173604351-173674351 GCA_025594305.2 Periplaneta americana | reverse complement strand
AGGTTGATGAGTTTCTTTAAAAAAAGATTTAATAATCTCTATCCTGTGTGATGGATACGCAATCAATTAACCAGCATTGCTAGGTAACTTCAATATTGTTCTTGTTTATTATACAATGTAATATTTCAGCATGGAAGTTATTATAATGGATACCCATCATCTATACTAATAAAAAATCTTTAGCCAAAATTTTTCTGGTAATTTTCGATTTTCCAAAAATAATTGGTGTTAACATGTATAATTAACCATCCTGAAAACGAAAATTGCTTTTTTGAGATTTTTGTTTGTATGTCTGTCTGTCTTCTGTCTGGATGTTTGTTACCTTTTCACGCGATAATGGCTGAACCGATTTATATGAAAACTGTAATATAAATTAAGTTCGTTGTAACTTAGATTTTAGGCTATATTGCATTCAAAATACTTTATTTAAAAGGGGGGGGGGGTTATAAGTAGAGTTGAATTAAATAAATCGAGATATCTCCCTTATTATTAATTTTCATGAAAAATATTACATAACAAACGTTTCTTTAAAAATAATTTCCAATAAGTTTTATCCTATACAAAATTTTTGATAGGACCGATATTTAATGAGATAAATGAGTTTTAAAATTACAATAACAACGCCATCTAAGGCGCTGTACTGAAATAAAAACAAATGACTTCGTCTATAAGGACCTTGGACAACAACAATCGGAAGCTATTAAACATAGTCTACAGAGAATGTTTCTGTGTTTGTATGAAGTAATATCGGAAGCTAATTAATTGTTTAATTATTATTTCACCATTGGAAAGTGTAGCTTCTTTAGATGGACATAATTCTACAATGTTATTACAGTAACTTCTGAAACATATAGCAAGTAATATAAAGTATACACATTAAAACTAAATGCTATGTCAATCTTCATTAAACTATGGTTGCATGTAATAACAATTAAGAAACATGTTAAAGGAATTGTCATTGCACCAAAATTTCTGGATCAAAATGATCGCATTTTAATTATTTGGATGCAATTTAAATTAAGTTATTTTATCCTTCTATCAAACACGAATGTTCCCTTGATCAAACGACCTATTTTAATTATGTAATTACTTTATATTTATTTCTAACAAGTGCAGCGGAGCGCACGGGTATGGCTAGTATAATAATAAAAACAATGAGGTAGTGAATCATGTCTGTTACATGTAATTTAAACCAAACATCGTAAGATGAAGATTACATATGTAATTTAACTTATTCTATTTCAAACGTCCACCGCTATAATTCAGTTGACAGCGAATGTACTTTTCAACCAAGTAGTCCGTTGTTCCATTCCCGGCGTGGGTGGACTGAGATGTTTGTACCTTGTCTTGTATTTGTCCTGTAACGTCTCTGCGGTAGCCCTGCATCGTGTTGACCACACTTTCAGAAAGGCACGTCATGTAAGACTGTTAAGTTCGATTTACAGAAAGGCCAAAACATCTAGATCAGGTATGGGGATAACTGCCTCACTATGTGCTTTCCCCTTCATCCTCGTTTTACCCCCTCCCACCTTTTAGTTAGCTCACATACCAACCTATACTAAGTCCGCACAGTCTGCCATTCGAAACAATAGTGTTTGAGTCTGTGGTGGATTGAGTAGGCCCTATTCTTTCGAAATTCGTAAGAAAAAAGTCTTTACTATTTTTCAGTCACGTCACTCCATGTCTCACGACGTCAGAGAAATAGGTGATCAAAAATGAATAGGAACTGAAGTTCTTTCGTGTTCCTCGTAATACAGTTAAGTCCTGTTTCTGTCGGCCGACAACATCAGATTCTACTCCCCCACCCCCACTACGACAGCTGCTTGCATCCGCGAACTCAAGGCGCTTTGCCGAAGTAAAACTTATGTAGAATGTCATAATAACAACATTCGGTACTCACCCTCCTCATAGTAGCTGCTGGAAGTGTTGTCCATCTTGTGTGATACAAAATTCATATCACATCATTTACACAACCTGTGTCATTAAACCTTACTTACTTACTTACAAATGGCTTTTAAGGAACCCGAAGGTTCATTGCCGCCCTCACATAAGCCCGCCAGCGGTCCCCATCCTGTGCAAGATTAATCCAGTCTCCATCATCACACCCCACCTCCCTCAAATCCATTTTAATATTATCCTCCCATCTAGGTCTCGGCCTCCCTAAAGGTCTTTTTCCTCCGGTCTCCCAACTAACACTCTATATGCATTTCTGGATTCGCCCATACGTGCTACATGCCCTGCCCATCTCAAACGTCTGGATTTAATGTTCCTAATTATGTCAGGTGAAGAATACAATGCGTGCAGTTCTGCGTTGTGTAACTTTCTCCATTCTCCTGTAACTTCATCCCGCTTAGCCCCAAATATTTTCCTAAGCACTTTATTCTCAAACACCCTTAACCTATGTTCCTCTCTCAGGATTTTCCAACCATACAGAAGAACCGGTAATATAACTGTTTTATAAATTCTAACTTTCAGATTTTTGGACAGCAGACTGGATGATAAGAACGTCTCAACCGAATAATAACACGCATTTCCCATATTTATTCTGCGTTTAATTTCCTCCCGAGTGTCATTTATATTTGTTACTGTTGCTCCAAGATATTTGAATTTTTCCACCTCTTCGAAGGATAAATCTCCAATTTTATATTTCCATTTCGTACAATATTCTGGTCACGAGACATAATCATATACTTTGTCTTTTCGGGATTTACTTCCAAACCGATCGCTCTACTTGCTTCAAATAAAATTTCCGTGTTTTCCCTAATCGTTTGTGTATTTTCTCCTAACATATTCACGTCATCCTCATAGACAAGAAGCTGATGTAACCCGTTCAATTCCAAACCCTGCCTGTTATCCTTAACTTTCCTAATGGAATATTCTAGCGCGAAGTTAAAAGTAAAGGTGATAGTGCATCTCCCTGCTTTCTCATTAAACCTATTCACTAAATTTACTATAGTACTCATTAAAGGAGAAAAATTCGTTCCGGCACCGGGAATCGAACCCAGGATTCCTACGAGCGAATTTTTCTCCCTAATAAGTATCTAAGTGATGACTACATAAAGTCATTGACATTCGATAGAGAATAGCGAGGTTCTCTAATAATATACATATTACTACATTATTTTTTTCTACACGAAATCGGGCGCTCAGGAAATTTACGTCTAAAGTTTTCCCTTATTCCTCCACAAGGGTTTTGATATACATCCATAAGTAATAAAAAGGCGTCAAGTCAGGGGAACGGAGTGGCCATTCAGATAGACCTCCTCTTCCGATCCAACGTCCAATATGTGCGATTCAGAACGTTCCGCACTTCGACGCTCCATCATGCTGCTACATATTTGCTGACACAAGTTAAGTCGTGACGCGTCTTTTAACATCTCTGGAAGAACTTATTTCAAGAAGATTCTGTAAATCTGCTCATTCAAACGTGGTAGCAAGAGATATGGAACAATCACCCGATAATACCTGCCCATATGTTGATTACTATGCAAGTCTTGTATTGACTAGGGATTGCTTCGGAGAACATGGTTCTTTTTCGAAAATTGCTCTATTTTGACCTCTCTACAAGCAACTTAAGTTTGCCGATAACCTTTTGAAATACCCGGTACAACCAACAACTAAGAAGTTGCTCTGACGCGCTTACCCCACTGTCGTGGGTTTGAATCTCCTGTAGGCCACCTTGCTAGTCTATCGCCAACGTGATTCTTTCATGTTTTTCAGTACAGCCGAAGTCACGTTGACGCCACGTCACTGAGTTCGATTATTTACTTCAAATAGTTTCACAAAATATCTCTAAAATAAACAATCGAAGAAACTCCAACAGAAGTGAAAGAATTTTGATTCTTATACATTATAGTTGATCTTAGTAGATTTCTTCAGTAATTAAAAACGGTATCACTTTTGAACCATGAAATGGTCGGGGAAAATAATTTTCTCTCAATAGACAATAATTCTAGAATTCCATACAAAATTCAACATCAAAATTCTAATGAAAAGACAATATTGTAACCAAGACGTAGTAAGAGTTGGTATTTGATGGTAACGGATAAAATATGTATAGGCCTATCTAATAAATATGAGAAAGATGTACAAAATAATTTCGTTTCATTAGGTGTAGATTTTACTTATAAGAATATTCTTCGAACACTTACCGTAATGATCTTTGAAGGTTGGAAAGCTGGATTTTCCACATAACTTCTGAGCTTTTCAATCATGGATTCTGTGATGCCCTCCTTGTCAAAATTCATTAGAGAATTTAAGAACTGATCTGGATTCTGAAGCAACGCTCTCCCCGGTTCCCAGTAATCGAGTATTTTCTCTCCAGGCATTTTTCCGGGAATCTGTACAAAGATAAACGATTTACTGACTTCCCTAAGATACAGATATTGCTTACATAATTTCAAACGAAAAAATAAGTTCGATGGATGGTATGTTACATGAAACTGATGCAAATATTACTAATTACAGACATGCAATTTTCTATATCGTTGTTTTAGTTCTTGTGTACTGGATCACTGAATTTTTTTGGCACAAGTTCATGGCTACTCTTAATTAATTTAACAACCTTTACATAGACTATCATCAAACTCAATTTATTGTACTAGTACATCAGGAAGCGTATCACTTCACTCAACTACCTAATTTTACAACAGTGACTGGAATGACAGAGAAAACGGAAATGTCGATGAAATGCCATATTTCAATCATAAATGCCATTGGATTTATCTGGGATTTCTCCGGTATGAAAATCATATCAACTACGTACTCAGACAGCTGCATAGTTACAGTTGTCATTACCATCATAAAGAACACATTTCTATGTACAATAAATACATATCTATATATGAAGCTAAATCAATTACATTTTTATTACCTTTTTGTATATCACAATGTGTGTAATTAAAAAAATACTATTTTGTCATATTTTAGAATGTAACAGATTTCAATAATTTTCAATATGTTTTCCATATTTACAAATTAAAATAAATATTCCACATTTAGGCTAATAAGAAATTATGACATTCCATTAAACACAAACAAAATATATATCTAAGCATCAGAGTTTCAATCATTTAGATTAATTTCTTTAAAATAGATTTCTTGGTTATGGTATTTTGGACTCTCAAGTTCGACAAAACAGAATTGAAAGTTCAGTCCAATAAGGATAGTGGGTGTAAAAACGGTGAAATGAATAAAATTTTTATTGGTTATCCATCAATGAATACAGTACTGTATTTGCATTTCCTGCCCGCCTTAGACTTGTGTATGCGCTTTTAAGGTACCACAGTGGGTTTCATTCCGTCTCACAAACCCGACAAGTTTTAAATAGAAAAAGAGTTCATTAATTTAAAATCATCATCATATGGATGTCCTAATCAATAAAATATTGTTTTCCCATTAACAAAGTATCACTACAAGACACAGAACCAATTCCCATTCAAAGGGCAAACCCATTTCTTAGTGTTCATTTCTAATTCTCCCATGTAAGCAGTCGAACTATAGGATGTCCCAACTTAAACGTCTGTATTTTAAAAGCCAGTCCTCTCAAAAGCAGGAAAGCCAATTATATTTAAACTTTTAAGCTTGTAATCGATGTAGTCTACATCTCAACAATCATAAGCAAAACTTTTTTCATTTTCTGTCGTACCTTGTTAATCAGAGAAAATTGCAGGTGCAGTAAAAGTGAGGTGAATACTTCTTCAGAGAATCCTGGACGGAAGGACGGACGGACGGACGGACGGACAGATAAAATGCATTATCACTTGACTTCCAAATAACAAATAGTTATTTGCTAAGAATATTTGAGCAACGACAGAAAGAGTGAAGTTCCTTTATGTAGTTATACGCCTATTATTTGTAGAAGAAAACACAACTCAATTTTTTGGAACTTTATTTGATAACATTTAAAGATAAAACACAAATGTTGGGTCAATTATACGGTGTTCATAAATTTGATAAGATATTTTAATTTTTCCACCCCTTATATGAACATAAAATACAATAAAATTATTAAATTTAATAGTCAGACATGTTTCTGGAGATGCTTCATCCAACTTCAGTGACTATTTACCACGACGGATTTCTGGTGATCGAACAGCGTTATTGCTTCCAGTAAAGGAGACTGACTATTACTAATTTCTTTAATAATTTTATTGTATTTATTAGTGTTCATATAACTGTAATATGTTGTTGTTGTTGTTTTCTAATGCCAGGCGTTTGACAATAAAGTCATTTGACCTCTTGCACTCCAATATTTTCCAAAGATATTATCATGACCAGCCACTGAAGCACAGATTTTGAGGTGTTCCGAATCCATTTCTTGGTTTGAGTTGCACAATGGGCAGTTAGTAGACTGATATATTCCAATTCTATGCAGGTGTTTGGCCAAACAATCATGGCCTGTTGCCAATCTAAATGATAATCAGACGATTTTCGTGGTAAATCGGGAATTAACTTTTTGATAAATGGCGTTCCATTTCTTCCACTTGGGATTGAGTTATCAAATTTTGTTTGTTTAAACTTTTAAGTTTGTGATTTAATAAATCTCTTCACGGAATCAATACAAAGATTTAGTAACATTCCATACCTCAGTGAAAAATATGGCATTTCGATTTACAACTGGGATGTTGCAGGCTTACTATTTGGAGCGAGGGGTTGTTTACCAAAATTTACATGTAATATTCTTAAATCCTTTAAAGACCCAGACGACAGTTCAGAAGATTGTAATGGAAATTCTGAAGGCCTCTCTTCAAATTTTACACTATCATCTATATATTAACTCGTAAATTTTTGTTTTAATGTACAAATCTAATCAATATTTTGCACGTTTCATTTCCCATTATCTTTTATGTTTGTAATATATAATACAGTTATATTAGATTCTTCTGATGGATGTGAAACTTGGATCTCACTCTGAGAGAGAACATAGGTTCAGGGTGTTTGAGGATAAGGTGCTTAGGAAAATATTTGGGGCTAAGCGGATGAAGATACAGGAGAATGGAGAAAGTTACACAACACAGAACTGCACGCATTGTATTCTTCACCTGACATAATTAGGAACATTAAATCCAGACGTTTGAGATGGGCAGGGCATGTAGCACGTATGGGCGATCCAGAAATGCATATAGAGTGTTAGTTGGGAGATGGATGAAAAAGACCTTTAGGGAGGCCGAGACGTAGATGGGAGGATAATATTAAAATGGATTTGAGGGAGGTGGGGTATGATGATAGAGACTGGATTAATCTTGCACAGGAAGGGACCGATGGCGGGCTTATGTGAGATAGGCAATGAACCTAGATTCCTTAAAAGCTATTTGTATAGAAGTAAGATATATAATCTTTAATGTATCTTATTTTATTTGATAAGATGTAAGTTACCACTTCACACTTGTAGAATAAAACCTGATGTGAGGGCGGCGAAAAATACAATAAACATACTGCGGCTTATACTATTATTTATGTTTTCCATTCATGCTCCTGTTCACAAGCCAAGGATGCTTTATGTGGTTCACACGCCTAAACTTTGGAAGAAAACGACAACGAGAACTAGAACGGAAATAATGTTAAAATAAATATATTTAAATGTGAGCATTCAAATGCTTATGTGAATGTTCTCATTTAAATACATTTATTTTAACAATATTTCCGTTCTACTGTTCTCGTTGTCGTTTCCATTCCTGGTTTATTCACAAGCCCGTAGGTTGCCTTACAATTCAGTACAAACCGATCAAATTATTCAACATTTATTTTGCCAGGCGGCTCTGCGGCAAGATACAGAGCGCAGTGTAAGCTTCTTCCCGTCAGAAGCGGCAGTAAAATGCAGTAAGTGAATAGGTTTTTTAAAAAGTTGTGGAGGTCGCGTCGCGGCGTGCTGACCAGACAGGTCCGCGTTCGTTTTATAGTTTTACGACATGACCTGATGCCGAGAGAAGGGTTTTCGAATCCCACGGGATATCCCCGGGATACCAGCACTTCCAGCTCTTTCGTTTCGGCTACAAACACCAGGAAGCTCTCATTTATCAACGTGTTCAATGCACTGACAGCTCGCTGCTCCAAGGGGATCAAGCGTTTGCCAAGAACAACATTTATTACAGAACGATTCATGCGAATTCCTGTTATTGGAATTCCATTTCGTCTAAAACGTCGGGTTTTTCTTTCATACGCGGGGGTTAGTCAGTGGTTAGCAAAACAAAGTTCTCGTTATTTTGGATTTTTATCACCAATGATTCTTATCGTAACGAGAAACACTAATATAATATATAATATAATATAATATAATATAATATAATATAATATAATATAATATAATATAATATAATATAATATATAATATAATATATATAATAATAATAATAATAATAATAGTTATTATTATTTATTTATTCTGGTGGAGTTAAGGCTCTGAGGTATTCTCTTGCATTCAACCAGAGGATAAAGGAAATACGTGATAATAATATAATATAAATACAAAAGAAAGTTATAGGTATACCTAAGGCAAAATCGAAACAGAAAAATATGCAAAAGCCAGAACAATATCGAAATTAAATACAATAAAATCTTGGATTACGTGTAACTTGGTTTGCGAGTGTTTTGCAAAACGAGAGAACAATGAGGAAACATTTTAGTTTGATAAACAAGCGATGTTTTGCAATGCGAGCAGCACGAACTGTATTTAACTTGCTTCGCTTGCGAGCAATACAAAAGGCAATAGAGGGGAACTCGCCTGAGAAGAAAGAGGAGAAAAGAGCTGACGAATGTCTGGCTTCAAATGAGATTAAAAAGGTGTGTAAAAAGTGGGAAGCAAACTTGGCCAATCACTGATAAAAGAATGACTCAATAAATTTGAATATTCAGCCACAAGACCAATGACAATAATAATAATAATAATAATAATAATAATAATAATAATAATAATAATAATAATAAATTTAAATACAATGACAACAATATTTTCATTCTTCTGAAATTCAAAGTATGTTATAGTTTGCTTAATCAGCATAAACTTTACTTATGTAATAGAAATATTTTAATTAAGTTTCAAAACTCACGATAAACTCAAAACCTTAAGCTATGAAAACATTCTGTAAACAGTTTTGAAATCAGTGCAAAGACTTCTATGAGAAACTACGGCTCTTTCTCTTTTAATGGAGTGAGTCCTTTGCCAAACGACAACGCTCGTTCATTTAACTAGTAGTGAACACTTTAAGAAGTAATTTCCATTCTTTCTCAACATTTATCGCTTTAACTCACGATCTAAAATGAAAAAAAAAAAAAAAAATTGCCGCTTTCCGACTTTTGAAGGTGTAAATGTCTATTTTGAACAAATCAGTTTTTTCCTCACTCTTCAAAAAAAGGTTTTGATTTTGAATTCTTTTTATACCTTTCTTACACATTGAACTATTAATCACAGCCACCGCCGTAGCTCAGTTGGCTGAGGCGCTTGCCTACCGATCAGAAGTTACGCTCTGACGTACGTTCGATTCTCGCTCGCACTGATTACCTGGTTGGGTTTTTCCAAGGTTTTCCCCAATCATAAGGAGAAGGTAATCCATGGCGAATCCACGGGCTCATCTCGCCATCTTGCTATCACCAAACCGATAGACGCTAAATAATAAGTAGTTGATACATGATACAGCGCCGTTAAATAACAAACTAAAAACTATTAATCACAAAAATTACAGACCGATTGACTGTCATAGGAGCTACGAAACTAAAAATGTTTAGTATTTAGTATTAGTATTTAGTATTTATTTATTTAACCTGGTAGAGATAAGGCCGTCAGGCCTTCTCTGCCCCTCTACCAGGAGATTCCAACTACAATGTTTAATGGAGTGGGAAGTACCGTCCTCGTTTGTTACCTGCAATCAGCAACGAAAGAACCAAAATGGCGGACGATTATATTTAGGCTTTAGAGATCCATAGCACACACACACACACGTACGTGTACGTGTACAACATTGAATTACACGTATATGATAAAAAAATCTCCCAAAAATCTCGTAAACCATTTGACGCGAAACTACATTTAAATCTGTTTTACAACGCTTTTTGTCATAGTTCTATGTTGTGATGATGATGATGTTGATGATGATGATGACGATGAAGAGGACGACGACGATGACGATTTCATTATTGATGTGAGATTTTTTTGTCCAAATTACCAAAATGATCATCCTTTCAGGAGCTTCTAACGATATCCGCCTTAACCGAGGTGTGTAGGCTACCTGCTCGCTTCAAGGGATGGAGAAGTTGCCTATAACGCACGGCGAACCGATTCACGAACACAGCTGTGACGTGTTTGTCAAGAACGAGTTCATACCAGCCGGTCCAATGGCTTGGTTGATTATACGGTTCATTCCTACGGTTTGGTGACTAACACAGCCAGCTGGAAACAATTTACTTAACTTAGTATGCTGTCTAAACTGTAGACGTTATTCTGTGAAGACTGATATTTTACAACGTGAGAAGTGAAGAGAGTTTATTTCGTACACAGCTGTGTCTCGGTTGATGGCATTTCAGTGTGTAATCGAGGAAAATCCTGAAATTACTAATGGAAACTGGAATAATGAGAGAATTCCAAATGAAATATCAACATTTTTTCAATTGTAAGAATAAAAATAGGAAGTAAAATTTTATTGTATAACCTTTTTCCTTTGCTGTGGTCGTGCCGGAGAATCAGTCCCATTCCTAGGCTTACTGTTAGGTTTCGTAGCAAGCTGTTTTTTACGGTGATGAGTTGTTAGCCCTTCGCCCAACCCCCAAGCTGGAGGACCACCCCCTTATCGGCTCTAGAATATGCCATTAGGAAAGTTCAGGATAATAGACAGGGTTTGGAGTTGGATGGGTTACATCAGCTTCTTGTCTATGCGGATGACGTGAATATGCTAGGAGAAAATCCACAAACGATTAGGGAAAACGCGGAAATTCTAGTTCAAGCAAGTAAAGCGATAGGGTTGGAAGTAAATCCCGAAAAGACTAAGTATATGATTATGTCTCGTGACCAGAATATTGTACAAATGGAACTATAAAAATTGGAGATTTATCTTTCGAAGAGGTGGAAAAACAGTAACAAATATAAATGACACTCACACCAGAAATTAAACGCAGAATAAATATGGGAAATGGCGTTTATTATTCAGTTGAGAAAAATTAACAGCTTGATCAAAAAATCTTTGAAAAGTTAAGCATTAATCTAGTCTTCTTTTTTTCATCAGTCAAAAAAATCTGAAAGTTAGAATTTATAAAACAGTTATATTACCGGTTCTTCTGTATGGTTGTGAAACTTGGACTCTCACTTTGAGAGAGGAACAGAGATTAAGGGTGTTTGAGAATAAGGTTCTTAGGAAAATATCTGGGGCTAAGAGGGATGAAGTTACAGGAGAATGGAGAAAGTTACACAACGGAGAGCTGCACGCATTGTATTCTTAACCTGACATAATTAGGAACATAAAATGCAGACGTTTGAGATGGGCAGGACATGTAGCACGTATGGGCGAATTCAGAAATGCATATTAGAGTGTTAGTTGGGAGGCCGGTGGGAAAAAGACCTTTAGGGATTATTATTCAAGACGTAGATGGGAAGATAATATTAAAATGGATTTGAGGGAGGTGGGATATGATGGTAGAGACTGGATTAATCTTGCTCAGGATAGGGACCAATGGCGGGCTTATGTGAGGGCGGCAATGAACTTCCGGGTTCCTTAAAAGCCAGTAAGAAAGTAAGTATTACTTTCACCAGTTCTCTGCTATTGATCGTCTTATTTCGATATATTCCAGCCTTCAGTTACTCTTTGGTTATTTTTTCCTTTGCACTATTAGTGATTTCCATTCCACTACTTCCTTTTGTGCTATATCTGCATGCATTTATGTTCAAGCGATGTAATTCTTTAATCGATTAATTTAATAAATATACAAATAATTAAAGAAGCAAATAATAAACAAAAGAATACTAAAGGTAAACAAATAAACGAGAAAAAATAAAGCTCGAAATAAAATATAGAAATTTAATTAAATAAGCAATAAAATAAATATATCCTCTTTAAGAGCATAGAAGAAACATGGGGCACGAAGTTAGAGCTGTTATGTTTTCATGACTTCGGTACTAGAATAAGGTAGTGTGGCCGGCACCTCGCTGCGACTCTCTTTGACACAGACAAAATAACAGTAATCAATTTTACAGGAGGTTTATTGGATCCCGTGGTCGTTCTGAAGTTCGGCAACGAGAACTGTCACAACATGACATTGATCCAGGGACTTTCTAGGCCGTAGTCGATATCCTTGAACTGAGGTGCACGGCCGCCAACTAATGAATGAATGAATGAATGAATGAATGAATGAGTGAGTGAGTGAGTAAGTAAATAAGTAAGTAAGTAAATAAATAAATAAATAAAATAAATAAATAAATAAATAAAATAAATAAATAAAATAAATAAATAAAATAAATAAATAATTAAATAAATAAATAAATAAATAAATGAATGAATAAATGAATGAATCAATGAATGAATGAATAAATGAATAAATGACAACGAATGAATAAATGAGAACGAATGAATGAATAAACGAATGAACGAACGAATGAACGAAGGAATGAACGAACGAACGAACGAACGAACGAAGAAACAAACAAACAAACAAACAAACCAACCAACAAACAAACAAACAAACAAACAAACAAACAAATAAATGAATAAATAAATAAATAAATAAATAAATAAATAAATAAATAAATAAATAAATAAATAAATAAATCTATACTAATAATAAATCTGTAGCCGAAATTTTTCTGGTAATTTTCGATTTTCCAAAAATAATTGGTCCTAACATATATAATTAACCACCCTGAAACCGAAAATAGCTTTTTTGAAATTTTTGTTTGTATGTCTGTCTGTCTGTCTGTCTATATGTTTGTTACCTTTTCACGCGATAATGGCTGAACGGATTTCATGAAAATTGGAATATAAATTAAGTTCGTTGTAACTTAGATTTTAGGCTATATGGCATTCAAAATACATTATTTAAAAGAGGGGTTATAAATGAATTAAATAAATCGAAATATCTCCCTTATTATTGATTTTTATGAAAAATGTTACATAACAAAAGTTTCTTTAAAAATAATTTGCGATAAGTTTTATTCCTTAAAACATTTTGATAGGACTGATATTTAATGAGATAAATGAGTTCTAAATTTAAAATAACTGCCATCTTAGGCCGTAATGAATTAAAAACAAATGACTTCGTCGATAAGGACAGCAAGGGCCTTGGACAGCAACAATCGAAAGTTATGAAAGATAGCCTACAGAGAATGTTTCTGTGTTTGTATGAAATAATATCGGAAGCTAAATTAACCGATTTGTATAATTAATTATTATTTCACCATTGGAAAGTGTAGTAGTTTCTCTAGATGGACATAATGCTATAATGTTATTACAGTAACTTCTGATATAATATAATGTAATATAATATGATATAATATAATATAATATAATATAATATAATATAATATAATATAATATAATATAATATAATATAATATAATTTAAGTTATTTGAAGGGTTCAGAACCATAGTGGGCCAAGCGCCATTTACTGAATACGTAGAAAACAAGGGTTAAAATTAAGTTATTACCATAATTCAATGGAGACCTATAACAAGTAAAATAAAGTATACACATTAAATCTAAATGATGTCAATCTTCATTAAACTATAGTTGCATGTAATAAAAAAATTAAGAAACATGTTAAAGGAATTGTCATTGCACCAAATGAGTGTCTCTGGACCAAAATGATAGCATTTTAATTACTTTGATGCAATTTAAATTAAGTAACATATTAAACGATTTATTCTTCTATCAAACACGAATGTTCCCTGGATCAAATGTCCTATTTTAATTATGTAATTACTTTATATTTATTTCTAACGGATGCAGCGGAGCGCACGGGTACGGCTAGTAAATAAATAAATAAATAAATAAAGTAAATAACTTCAAATACTTGGGGTGTACAATAAGCAGTAACATGAGCTGTTGCTAGGAAGTCAAGAGGAGGATAGCAATGGCAAAGGAAGCTTTTAATAGAAAAAGGAGCATTTTCTGCGGAGCTCTGGAAAAAGAACTAGTAAAGTGCTTTGCGTGAAGTATGATATTGCATGGAGCAGACGAAGTGAAGAGAAGCGACTAGAAAGAAGCATTTGAAATGTGGATATGGAGAAGAATGGAGCGTGAGAAATGGACAGACAGAATAAGAAATGAGGCTGTGTTGGAAAGAGTGGATGAAGAAATAATGATGCTGAAACTGATCAGGAAGAGGAAAAGGAATTTGCCGGGTCACTGCTTGAGAAGAAATTGCCTACTGAAGGATGCACTGAAAGGAATGATGAACGGGAGAAGAGTTCGGAGTAGAAGAAGATATCAAATGATAGACGATATTAAGATATTATATGGATCGTATCCGGAGACTAAGAGGAAGGCAGAAATTAGAAAAGATTGGAGAATGCTCGGTTTGCAGCGAGAGACTTGTCATTTGGCAGAACACAATGTAGATAAGTGCAAACTAGATAGATAGATAGATAGATAGATAGATAGATAGATAGATAGATAGATAGATAGATAGATAGATAGATAGATAGATAGGCAGGCATAGATAGATAGATAGAGCCAGGTAGATAGAAGATAGATAGATAGATAGATAGATAGATAGATAGATAGATAGATAGATAGATAGATAGATAGATAGATAGATAGATATAGATAGATAGATAGATAGATAGATAGATATAGATAGATAGATAGATAGATAGATAGATAGATAGATAGATAGATAGATAGATAGATAGATAGATAGATATAGATAGATAGATAGATAGATAGATAGATAGATAGATAGATAGATAGATAGATAGATAGATAGATAGATAGATAGATAGATAAACAGCAAACAAGGAAAGAATTAATGTGAGAACAAAGAAAAATGTCATCCATGATGCTGTGTGGCATAATAATAACCAGTTTTAAATGTTAGTGTATTTTAATTACGTTAGCGGTATGGCTACGAGGCTGCGATTAATACTTCACGTTCTGTGTTGAAGCGTGGGGGTATAAAATCACTACATGGCACAATTATCTCGATGTATTCCTTTAGATTCAAGCACAAATTAAATTATTTACAAAATTTAAAAAATATATTAATTAAATGGTAGCGCTGCCAGTGATGAACGTCCATTTTAGTGCATCTGAGGAAGTCTCTCGACTCTGCTGGTGAAATGCTGAGATGATCTTAATTTCCCTGGAGATGTTACTTGAAAATATTAACGCGTCATTTATTCATGACGTGAAAAGAGAGCAAGATAAACATTGCTATTTGTGGCTTGCTTATTTAAACTGGCGAGTGACAAATTGAAGAAGAAACAGTGAAATGGATGGGGAAACTGGAATTCTCTAAAGCTCCAACTTGCCGTTTCCTTCATCACAACACGGTGTAACGATGCTCTATATCCAAGAGTAAGTTTCTCACGTCGGAGATCCTGATTCAAATGGCAGTATTAGAGTAGATTTCTCGGAAATTTCTGTTTTCTCTCCCGTAATATTGTCGCATTACTCCATAAAGAAAGCGACAGGGGATTCACTGGAAACCTATAATTGCGTGAAACATTTATGCTCAGGGTTGTGATATTTTGATATTTAGATTTTGAAGGAATTATATCTTTTTTGTAAAACTTTTGAATATGATTAAAATGAAATAGAATTGATGTAATGAACATACTTTTGATCAGTTCCCTAGATATCACATGAAAATTTTATTGGGGGATTTCAATGCTAAAGTAGGACGGGAGGATATTTTTAGACCAACTATTGGAAAAGAGAGCCTACACGCAATTAGTAGTGACAATGGAGTTAGATTAGTCAACTTTGCCACATCGAAAAATTTAATTGTCAAAAGTACAACATTCCCCCATAAGGATATACATAAATATACTTGGACTTCTCCAGATGGATTGACACACAACCAAATAGATCACATCTTGATAGATAAACGGAGATATACTAGTATAGTAGATATTCGAACTTTCAGGGGTGCAGACTGTAATTCTGACCATTATTTGGTGATTGGAGAATTAAGAGAAAGATTATCAGTAGCCAAGCGAGTAGAGCAACAAGTTAATATTACAAAATTCAATATTTTGAAATTAAAGGACGAGGAAGCTAAGCAAAATTATCAGGTCGAAATTTCGAATAGGTTTGCCACTTTAGAAAGTTCCGACGAAGTTGAGAAAGAATTAGATGTTAATAGCGTGTGGAAAATATCAGAGATAGTATCAAAATTGCATCTGAGCAGAGCATAGGTTATTATGAAACTAAGAAAAAGAAACCGTGGTTTGATGAAGATTGTTGCATGGTAGTAGAAAGAAGGAAACAGGCAAAATTGAAATTCTTACAGGATCCAGTTGAGGAGAAAAGAGATAATTATTTCAATGAAAGACGGAAGCAAGTCGTACACTTAGGAATAAAAAGAGAGGTTACTTGAAGGAAAAACTGAATGAGGTAGAAACAAATAGTAAGAATAAAAACATTCGAGATTTATATATAGGGTATAAAGGAATTTAAGAACGGATATCAGCCAAGGGTAAACGTGATCAAGGATGAGAATGGTGACTTGCTTGCAGACTCTCCATCAATCCTAAACAGATGGAAAAACTATTTTGCGCAACTACTAAATGTACATAGGCCAAATAGAAATGATCAGGACGATATTGAAATACAAACTGCTGAGCCATTTATACCCGAACCCACGCTTTCAGAAGTCGAAATTGCGATAGAAAATCTGAAAAAGTATAAGTCTCCAGGTATCGATCAAATTCCAGCAGAATTAATATAAGAGGGTGGAAGTGCATTATATAGCGAAATTTATAAACTTGTACTTGCTATTTGGGAAAAGGAAATTGTACCAGATCAATGGAAGGAGTCCATAATTGTACCTATTTTTAAAAAGGGGGACAAAACCAACTGTGGTAACTTTCGAGGAATATCACTTTTGTTGACGTCGTACAAAAATTTTGTCCAATATTCTTTTGAGGAGATTAACTCCGTACGTAGATGAAATTATTGGGGATCATCAGTGCGTTTTTCGGCGTAATAGATCGACTATTGATCAGATTTTTTGTATTCGGCAGATAATGGAGAAAAATGGGAGTATAAGGGTACAGTACATCAGTTATTCATAGATTTCAAAAAGGCATATGACTCGGTTAAGAGGAAGTATTATATGATATTCTTATTGAATTTGGTATTCCCAAGAAACTAGTTCGATTAATTAAAATGTGTCTCAGTGAAACATACAGCAGAGTCCGTATAGGTCAGTTTCTATCTGATCCTTCTCCAATTCACTGCGGGCTAAAGCAGGGAGATGCACTATCACCTTTACTTTTTAACTTCGCTTTAGAATATGCCATTAGGAAAGTTCAGGAGAACAGGCCGGGTTTGGAATTGAACGGGTTACATCAGCTTCTTGTCTATGCGGATGACGTGAATATGTTAGGAGAAAATACACAAACGGTTAGGGAAAACACGGAAATTTTACTTGAAGCAAGTAAAGAGATAGGGTTGGAAGTAAGCCGAGACGTAGATGGGAGGATAATATTAAAATGGATTTGAGGGAGGTGGGATATGATGATAGAGACTGGCTTAATCTTGCACAGGATAGGGACCGATGGCGGGCTTATGTGAGGGCGGCAATGAACCTTCGTGTTCCTTAAAAGCCATTTGTAAGTAAGTAAGTAAAGTATACCATATGGGCATATGTAATAGTACAGAAGAATCTCACTAATTCGAATTGGAGGAAAATCCAATCCGAATGAGAGAAAATCTAAATTACAGAGAATTTACTAGAACAAGATTGTTTCGACAATTGGAAAAAAAGATAGTATATAATTTAATTATTTAATTATAGTGTTTAATTGAAGCGTTGGGCCGCATAACCGTCTATGTTACAATCTGCTAACTGTGCAGGAGGAACAAAAATGTCACATCGTAATTCTACTCATAAGTTTACTATCGGACGAGCAACATAGACCGTTATTCCATCAAAATGTTTTGTACACTAAGCGAAGTATACGATTGTATGTTATTGAAAGTCATATTACACATCATAGAAGTTTGTAACATTTTTAACTCCACAGAAATGCTACTGGGGAATACAGACAATAAACAGTTTTATACAATCACAATATTATGAAATATACAAAATCAATAAAAAGGTTAAATTACGAACAAATCCAGTGGCTTGTGCAGCAAACGCTACAAACTAAGTTCGTTAGACGTTGAAATAAATATTTTTCAGATTTAATTTCAATGAAAAATACCAGACATTTTGAAAGTTATTTGCTTCCATAATAATGAAACATAGTGCCTTTCAATGTTATTTTTATGCCAAATACTTTTTCTTGAACCTATCCACCTTCAGTGTTTGAGTTTCAACGCGAAAACGCAATTAAAAATGTCAGGACGATCAGTGGGTTTTTCATGTGGGAGTAAAGCAATAGCTATTTCAGGTCATTGTGGATTGTAGGTGAAAGTTAAAAAAAGTCAGGTTTGCTATGCTTTGGAATAAAAAACATAGTATCTTGATGTAGCTGCTGCATGTAGAGCTTGAAATGTAGAGGGTAAAATCATTTATCCTGCTAAGAGATTTTGCTGAAATGATCGGGATACTACAAACTTTTCTAGGCCTCTTACTTTATCAGTAGGCTAAATAATATCGTCTTTCCTTAGGAACTGTAAGTTTTTCGCTCTCTCAAGCCAATACTGTATCTAGACCACATCGCCATTAAATATATGAAAAAGACCCAACGCACTTAATTAATAACTATAAGATATTTGATTTTTAATAATAACATTATTATCTTACGCACGTTTTGTAGTTTATATATAAACATCACGGCACTATAATAAAAATTAATTTCTAATGGTAGTAATGTAATCAATCATCTCAAGTTCTATAGTTTTTAATATCCAATACACAGCTGTACTCAGAAAATTACACACCGCAGATTCAGACCTGTAAATTATTTAGTAAGTCTTGAAGTTTTTAATAACCAATTGAATTTGAACTCTAAATATATCAGCAATCCTGCAGGTCATGGCCTTCGTGTAATAGCCTATTGCTTATTGCAGTGTGTGTTTTATTTTATTTTGAAATGCAATTAGTTCTCAAAACCTACGAAAGATGGATTTTGGAAAATAGAAACATTATGTAGGAAAACTGCAATTTCACTGAAAATTACTATTTTTCTGAAAAACTTTGGGTTCCAAGCTTTAAAATGACTGATCATTTATTAAAATCCGTTCAGCCGTTGTCCCGTAATTTCTATTACCAGTTCAAATTATATATATAGATGATTATGATATTTATTTTTAAATGCTATAGGCTATATTAATATGAATTAACACCATGTAATTTATTAAAGTTACACTCAATGTTATATTATGAATAAACATAAAATATTGATTAAATAATAACATTATTAGAAAATAACTGCTGTATTTAGAAGTAGGGACACCATTAAATTAATTAAAGTTGTAGCAATAACAAATGAATAAAGAAATAAAGATGTGTGGGCTACCTATTGCATAGATTTACTTTCGCACGATACCAACTTCATAGCATCCGTGAGGCGAATGTTCCATGGAGAAATGACCACTGAAATTCGTACAGTTGGCACAGATGATGGAGTCTTTAATTGTGATGATAAACAGCTGCAGAAATATTACGCCTACATAAAAGGAACATCAGTTAGCTTTAACTGAGAGAGGTACCTTATTCGGCTTCACTTCTTTAACGATGCAAATGGCCTCCATGACGAGGTGGACGCCCAGCGGGGGACGTTTTAGGGCGCGCACTTCCGTGATGTCGCCCTTGTTGAGCGCCTTCAGGCTATTCTCGGCCGCCATAAGTGCAGGCATCGCCTCATCTATAACAGAGGTAACTGACAGTAATTAACTGACCCAATGACTAATAGTCACTCACTCACTAACACTTATTATTCATTCACAGATTTGCTACTTAATTCACACACACTTCCTCGCTTTCTATCTAACCCCCTAAACTGGTTTTTCAATTCACTCATTCATCAACGCTCTTACTACTACAAGCACTCCACTGAATCTCCAGTGATTTATATTGGGTGTGCACTGTGTTGTAGTGAAAAATTTCAGTGAGCTCCAAGCAAATTCTGAGAGTTATAATGACAGAGAAAAGAGATTGATTTACAGTGGAAAAGTATGAGTTACAGTGAACGTGCTAAAATAGCTTGCAATAGGGTCTAGGCTAGGGATTTTGAAGTTAATATAGTAAGTAGGATTCTACGGAATAATAAGGGTGTAATTGATGTTTTGTTATTTGAAGTGTAGTATCAGTGAAGAAGTGTGTTGCATCAGTAAAAAAGTATGTTGTATCAGTGAAGGAGTGTGTTGTATCAGTAAAGAAGTGTGTTGCATCAGTAAAGAAGTTGCAGTGAAGAAGTGTGTTGCACCAGTGAAGAAGTGTGTTGTATCAGTGAAGAAGTATGTTGTATCAGTAAAGAAGTGTGTTGTATCAGTGAAGAAGTGTGTTGTATCAGTGAAGAAGTGTGTTGTATCCGTGAAGAAGTGTGTTGTATCAGTAAAGATGTGTGTTGTATCAGTGAAGAAGTGTGTTGTATGAGTGAAGAAGTGTCTTGTGTCAATGAAGAAGTTTTATAGTTTATAGTGGTAGTGCAAAGTATTTGAACAGTGAAATGTTTTTGAAGTGTTAGAGAAATCAATTGTTGCAGTGAGTGAGTTGACAGCGAAATGAGTGTAGTGCTGGAAAGTACTTGTGTATGTACGAACATATATACACTCGTGGGTTTAAGTTCAATCTTAGGTTAAGATACAAATTAGATTTACTTTAAATGTTATATTAAGTGATCGTGCTTCATTTAATTTAGGGTGATTCTTGTTAATATTATTATATAGGGTGCGGCAGTGGGATATGACGGTTTTAATAGCCTTGTTGTAGGACACTCAGGACGAATTAAAAGAAAACACATATACTGGAAGTAATCTAGTACAATGCAATTTATTAATGTCTGATTACTTTTTAAAAACTACACTTCGTAAGTAGCCTCCACGGCAACGAATACATTCCTGCAATCTGCTATGAAAGTTCTGTATAACTCGCCCCAACAAAACAGGTTCGATGGCACTAACTTCGTTCCTTATGTTTTGTTTCAGCTGGATGATGGTGCGAGGCTTGTTGCGATACACCCTACTTTTGAGATAACCCCATAGGAAGTAATCAGCGCACACTGCTCATGGTTCAATGAACTGTCTGCGAAACAGTTTTCCAGGACGAATAATTTACGATTTAGAGACATTGCCTGGCAACCAAGATCTCCTGACCTGACTGCAGTAATGAAGATAATGTCTGCATGATATATTACTCTAAATATGGAACCTGCATTGAATTATGAAAAATTGCAAATATTATGTTCCTGCACACGGTGGAGTACCCCAAAGACGTCTTCTAAATAACGTCCAGTGCTGTAGATGGAAACAAATTTTAGGGGGTACTGTTGAAATCTCCTTGGTCAGACAGGACTAACTTATATATGGACTCTTGTTGCGTGTTTCTTTTCCAAGGTTACTCCTTCGTCATGCATTCTCCTCTGCAGATTTCCTTCCAGATCGCAGACATAATTGCACATAAGACAAGAAATTAAGTGCTGACATTGGTGGCCCAACACTTTGTAGGAACAAAAGCCTAGAAGCTCTTTTACTAGAAGAGTATCCCTCCAGTTTCTAAAGACATCTTATTAGCATAATTCTTAATCTGTTCTGGTATTGTATGATTGTATGAGTAATAGTGTTTTTATGTTTAATGTATCTTTATCCGCAGATTATTTTACTGTTTACAGATTTACTGTTTCGTTTGCGTTTGTAAATTTCATAATCTGATTGGCTATGTATTGTATATTTTTAGTAGAACCATCGATGTAGCTCAGTCGGCAGACTCGCTGGGCTGCTGATCCGGAGCTGCGTTCGGGCTTGGGTTGGATCCCCCTTTGGTCTCATTCAATGGTATCTTCCGAGGCTTTCCCCAACCGTGGGACTGAAGCCGGATGATCTATGGCGAGTCTTCGGAATCACCCCCTTTGATTTGATTACCTGGTTGGGTTTTTCCGAGGTTTTCCTCAACCAAAAGGCAAATGCCGGGTAATCTTTTGGCGAATCCTCGGACCTCACCTCATCTCACTATATCTCGCCAAAATATTGTAAAAAATTGCACAAAATTGTAAAAATTGTAGAAAATTACTAAATTGTAAAACTGTAAAAATTTGTAAAAATTGTAATTGTAATATTGTAAAATTTTGACTTGTTCCACATCTTAAAGCTTCATTGCTCATGTAAGATTTATGGAATAGAATGAATGAATGAATGAATGAATGAATGAAAGAATAATGTTTCCGAAACTTTTAATGTCACAATCAATCCACTATTTGGCTGATTTTAAGCATGTGCCTTGAGATTGACCTAAGCCCAGCTTACAACTTGAACACACGTAGAACAACCAAATTCTGCCATTTATTAGAACCAACCAACTGTTTCCTTTCTTAAAATAGACTAATCGTACTGACATTCTGTAAAATATGTTGGCAGAGCTTTTAAATTTTCACTTACTTCATTTGGCTGAAAAACAGCTTCTAAACAGCTAGCCATCCCCCAGATCCAAGTCTCGTTGTTTTCTGGGTTATTTTGTACATCTGATATCTGTCACTATCATTTTTTTCATCGTGAATACTACGTTCTGTTTCTTTTCGTTTTGAATATTCAAGATTCATTAACGCACGAAGAGTAATAATATTTCCCTCCTCTAGCAAACTGCTAGCATTACGCCTGAGCGAGTTTTAAAATTAGCGAATCACTGCAGCAGAATTCTTGAGGCGCCACATCATAAGATTAGTGTTATGCGAAGGTATCTACAAAAGTTTTGAAATTAGTGAATCGGTATAGCAGATTTCTTGAGGCACCATGCCATAAAGTTAGTGTATTGAAATACCGCAGCAGTATACAAGCTTGAAATTCACAAATCACAACTACTCCTAAAATGATAGACCATGGTTTTCGATAAAATAACGAATGCACAAGCTTTTAAGCAAAGGATATGAGATACCCGCCGTTACTTTTGTGCAAGATAGCAAAATCAAAATATTTTTCAAATAGCTAACATCATTCATTTCAAAGTATTAAAGACTAGTTAAACGTATAATTAATATATTTTCAAGTCTATATTTTTTTTTTGCCGGTACGATATCTACGAGTTCTTATTTTAGACGGTACGGCGTACCGGCCCAACTACAGCACTGATAACGTCCACATGTTAAGAATTATACAATGTATTTTGGATAACCTGTCCAGAACAATGGATAAGTTATATCTCAAGGAAAGACCATCACTCAAAGTCATATGTGACCCTATTTTACTCTATTACCGGTAAGTGTTATGATGGCTTGTATAGCACGTGTAACCTCAACTATGATGGATGTGTCTATAACCTCTTAACGGCTATTAGGAACATCAATCTATCTGGTTCGTTACCGAGATCCCGCTGGGCATCCTCCGCGATGGATGATGATATCAGCGCCTTTTTTGCTGCCTCCAGCTCCTCCCGTTCCACCACTATCTTCGTCTCCTCTGCTACTCTCTGCAAACACACAGCATTATTAATTATACAATGTTGTCGACAACTTAGCTGCTAATCCTTGTTTGGAGGTTTCTCTTTCTTCCAGCTACAACAAGAATCTTAAACTCTTCATTCAGCAAACTGATGCTACTTTCACAAGAGCTTATGAAAATATCCGTGAAGTGAGTAAGAAGATTTAGAAAGCGAACAAAAGCAAGAAGTTTTGCGGAGAGATAAAATAAACTATTACTTTATATTTTACAACTATGATACTTATATTTAAAACTATAGTGTATGTGTGTGTGTGTGTGTGTGTGTGGGGGGGGGGGATAAATATATAAAGCGGCCAACCGTAACCAAAATCATTACAATAAGAACAAGTAGATTCTATCAAGTTGTACAATACAGTGAGATCCTTTATGAGGAAGTAAAATAAAAACGCTGTAATATGAGTACTGTTGCTATTATTTTTCAGAATTCTGGAAATACATTCCAAAAGGATGCGAATTTCGACTACATTAGACTTCAACTTGCTCACCATTGTGCACCATTGAGGCTAATTCCTCAAGTATGTGGCCTAACTTCTCAGGAGATATTTTTCCAAAAGCCGAGACAATCTTTGCCTTGAGATCATCAAAATCTCTGGATCTCTATGCATAAATATATATTTTCCACAAAACTCCACTACAAATAAAATGGGTGGCGTCAAGTCTAGGGAACTTGGAGGCCACGTAATTGACCTACCATGACCTCACTACTTGATCTCAAATTTTATTCAGGAAATCACGAACTTCGTTTGCCGAATGAAGTGGTTCACCATCCTTCTGGATTATCATGCCCGTGTCTTCTTGTTGCAGCTATGGTATGCAAAGCAAATGTGAACCGTTCCTGAAGATCCACATCGCATAATGCCTGGATGCGTTGCATGCGGTGCGGATCGAGTTGACAAGTTGTGTATGTCATAGCCATTTCTGTGGACAATCACCTATTACTCTTCTTGGAACTTGCTGTGCTACCAGCAGCTTCGATTCCGAGAACATGTCTACGACCACTAGTATGTGACTGCTAACAGTTCTATTTTCTCCAAAATGCGATACCGTGAACATTGTTGTTTAGACAATTGTCCGAAGACAGGTCTGAACCTCATAAGTGACACAAATAACATATCACTCATGGGGCAACTAGGCCAGGTGATAACGAGGTAGGGTGGTCAGTAATTTTTCCCCTCTATTGCATACATCACATGTCGTAACATTATCGATTTGTAATTCGGAACACTTCGATTCATACTCATGGTAAAAACGATATTCAGCTGGTTTTACACTTCCAAATTTCGCAAACCAGCACACATTTCGTTCGTTGCCTTACAGGAAAGGGCATGTTTTTATTCAGTTATTGCTAAGTTACAATATGATTACTTTAATCCTGAAGTATACCCTAAGAACTACGAAAATATATAGTTGTGTATGTATTTATTAACACTACAATTGGGTAGTGTGGTTTTAGGCGTAATAGATCAACTATTGATCAGATATTTTGTATTCGACAGATAATGGCGAAAAAATGGGAGTATAAGGGTACAGTGCATCAATTATTCATAGATTTAAAAAAGACATATGACTCGGTTAGGAGAGAAGTTTTATATCATAATCTTATTGAATTTGGTATTCCCAAGACACTAGTTGGATTAATTAAAATGTGTCTCAGTGAAACGTACAGCAGAGTCCGTATAGGTCAGTTTCTGTCAGATGCGTTTCCACTTCACTGTGGACTAAAGCAAGGAGATGCACTATCACCTTTACTTTTTAACTTTGGTCTAGAGTATGCCATTAGGAAAGTCCAGGATAACAGAGAGGGTTTGGAATTGAACGGGTTACATCAGCTGCTTGTCTATGCGGATGACGTGAATATGTTAGGAGAAAATCCACAAACGATTAGGGAAAACACGGAAATTTTACTTGAAGCATGTAAAGAGACAGGTTTGGAAGTAAATCCCGAAAAGACAAGGTATATGATTATGTCTCGTGACGAGAATATTGTACGAAATGGAAATATAAAAATTGGAAATTTATCCTTTGAAGAGGTAGAAAAATTCAAATACCTGGGAGCAACAGTAATAAATATAAATGATACTCGGGAGGAAATTAAACACAGAATAAATAAGGGAAATGCCTGTTATTATTCGGTTTAGAAGCTTTCATCATCCAGACTGCTGTCAAAAAATCTGAAAGTTAGAATTTATAAAACAGTTATATTACCGGTTGTTCTGTACGGTTGTGAAACTTGGACTCTCACTTTGAGAGAGGAACATAGGTTAAGGGTGTTTGAGAATAAGTTGCTTAGGAAAATATTTGAGGCTAAAAGGGATGAAGTTACAGAAGAATGGAGAAAGTTACACAACACAGAACTGCACGCATTGTATTCTTCACCTGACATAATTAGGAACATAAAATCCAGACGTTTGAGATGGGCAGGACATGTAGCACGTATTGGCGAATCCAGAAATGCATATAGAGTGTTAGTTGGGAGGCTGGAGGGAAAAAGACCTTTAGGGAGGCCGAGACGTAGATGGGAAGATAATATTAAAATGAATTTGAGGGAGCTAGGATATGATGATAGAGACTGGATTGATCTTGCTTAGGATAGGGACCTATGGCGGGCTTATGTGAGGCGGCAATGAACCTTCAGGTTCCTTAAAAGCCAGTAAGTAATTACAATTGGGTATACACCCGGTGGCAGTGATATATACTATACAATAATACCATTACAGTTATACAATAATTACAGCAATAAAAGAAAAAAATAAATAAAAATAAATAAATAAAATAAAATAAAATAAACCTAAATTTTTTTCTAATTATAAATAAATAGATGTAATAAACCTAGGACTATAAATAAAAACAATTCTATAATAACGCCTACAATAAGCAAAAAGTAAATCTAACTTATAACTACTTCTATTTCACCCAACTATTACCAATTTAAATAATTACATATCACCTTAATTATTTACAAATCAACTTAATTCCATATCATCTTAGTTAATTACATATCACCTTGATTTATTTACATATCAACTAAATTCTATATCATCTTAATTACATATCAACTTATTTAATTACACGACACAACTTAGATAATTACCCTGCTCTACAATTACATTTTCTGTCTAATCTTTTCAACATTTCCTCAAATGCATTGATTTTGAGAGGACCACCCTGAAAGATTGCCGCAGGTAAGCTGTTCCAGTCTACTATTGTGCGGTTAACGAAGGAAAATTTTGCCACGTCCGTTCTTTGTTTTTTACATTTAAACTTCCTAATATGATCAAATACCTGGGAGCAACAGTAATAAATATAAATGATACTCGGAGGAAATTAAACACAGAATAAATAAGGGAAATGCCTGTTATTATTCGGTTTAGAAGCTTTCATCATCCAGACTGCTGTCAAAAAAATCTGAAAGTTAGAATTTATAAAACAGTTATATTACCGGTTGTTCTGTACGGTTGTGAAACTTGGACTCTCACTTTGAGAGAGGAACATAGGTTAAGGGTGTTTGAGAATAAGTTGCTTAGGAAAATATTTGAGGCTAAAAGGGATGAAGTTACAGAAGAATGGAGAAAGTTACACAACACAGAACTGCACGCATTGTATTCTTCACCTGACATAATTAGGAACATAAAATCCAGACGTTTGAGATGGGCAGGACATGTAGCACGTATTGGCGAATCCAGAAATGCATATAGAGTGTTAGTTGGGAGGCTGGAGGAAAAAGACCTTTAGGGAGGCCGAGACGTAGATGGGAAGATAATATTAAAATGAATTTGAGGGAGCTAGGATATGATGATAGAGACTGGATTGATCTTGCTTAGGATAGGGACCTATGGCGGGCTTATGTGAGGGCGGCAATGAACCTTCGGGTTCCTTAAAAGCCAGTAAGTAATTACAATTGGGTATACACCCGGTGGCAGTGATATATACTATACAATAATACCATTACAGTTATACAATAATTACAGCAATAAAAGAAAAAAATAAATAAAAATAAATAAATAAAATAAAATAAAATAAACCTAAATTTTTTCTAATTATAAATAAATAGATGTAATAAACCTAGGACTATAAATAAAAACAATTCTATAATAACGCCTACAATAAGCAAAAGTAAATCTAACTTATAACTACTTCTATTTCACCCAACTATTACCAATTTAAATAATTACATATCACCTTAATTATTTACAAATCAACTTAATTCCATATCATCTTAGTTAATTACATATCACCTTGATTTATTTACATATCAACTAAATTCTATATCATCTTAATTACATATCAACTTATTTAATTACACGACACAACTTAGATAATTACCCTGCTCTACAATTACATTTTCTGTCTAATCTTTTCAACATTTCCTCAAATGCATTGATTTTGAGAGGACCACCCTGAAAGATTGCCGCAGGTAAGCTGTTCCAGTCTACTATTGTGCGGTTAACGAAGGAAAATTTTGCCACGTCCGTTCTTTGTTTTTTACATTTAAACTTCCTAAATATGATGGTGTTGCTAATCTAGCATTGATGTCGGTCCATGCTTTGTGTCCCATTTGTGCCTTAAACAATGCGGTGAGTCTGGTTTTTCGTCGCCTTGGTTTGAGAGATTCCCACCCTAAGTCTTTTACTATCTCTTCACCAAGTCTCTTTCCCATTTTGACATATTTTGCTGCCTTGCGTTGGACCTTTTCTATTGAATCGATTTGGTTTTGTCTGTAGTTTATAGTTGCAATGTTCAGACTATGGGCAGGCCACCTTCACAAGACAGGAATTTATAACACACCAGATAAAATTGTAGCCTATTGTGTGCAATTCAAATAAAGTAATGACTCGGAATCATCTCAAGAGGTGTACAGCTCTGTCCATGCACGATACCATTCCTAAAAAATTAAGGAAGTGAAAAAACTAATGGCTTTATCGTCAAATGTTTTATCCATTTGAACAACAGTATCAACAACAACAAACTCCTGTTTTTAACACCAGATTGTGACTAATATAACTTTTATTATTCACTCCTGATATTTTTACAACGATTTTATTTTATGTCTTTCCAAACGGGCAACACAATATTTTCGTATGGATGAAAAACAAAAAATTTTAATGAGGAACTAAAATGTTAGCTTTTCTTTACTCAAAATCTTATTACACCGAACCGATAAAATTCAAAGTGCAGTGATATTATCTAACTCCCAATCAGAAATCATCACAGTAAAAAAGGGATCATCAATAAAATCCATTAAAACCACAGAATGTTACAAAATGCTGCCATAATATGCGAAAGCAACCTGCTCATTACGAAATAGGAAACGGAACTGTAGATGCTCTAGCCAAGGGGTTAGATCTGGAGACTGAGAGGGCCACGCATCCCTCGGATACGTACTTCATGGATTTCGTCTGTAGAATAGTAGGCTATGTCCTACAGCAGCATTCGATTCCAACACGACTTTGTTTGTGATTTTTATCCCTGAGTAAATGTATACTTCTGTCACTTTTTAAACAGTTGCGACAAATGTTTGACAGACAGTTTAAGGAACACATACACAGTCCTTATGTAATGGGCCCCATACACGCAAAGGTTTATCGGAGACTTATTTGTGCAAACTTACTTCCTACATTTTTATAGTTCACAAAGAAACCGTAAAAAGTAGTTGAAATCGATCATTTTCCGTAAAAAAAATGCAATCACTCAAGAAGTACCATTCCTTCATGGTTCTACAGTCATAGAAATGCGTGAGTATTGTTTTTTAAATCTATACTTTCATAGTTTGCCGCCATTTCGCTACAGAGATCTACTTAAAACGAGACAACAAAGAAATCTGGACCGCATCTAGCAGTATCGTTTATTTATATGTTTACTTTTTCTGCCGTCTAATTCAGGGAGCGCTAAAATTTGAAACAGTCGCTGAACTCTGGATACTTATCTTAAGCTTATTACAGCGATGTACCGAAGTACATATGATATTTCCATGCAGGAATTCTGCGTTATCATATGATGAAGGATCGGTGGAGCGGAGAAAAAATTTCTCTCCGGCACCGGGATTCGAATCCGGGTTTTCAGCTCTACGTGCTGACGCTCTATCCACTAAGCCACACCGGTTTCAAATCCCGATACCAAATTGAATCCTTTCAGTTTAAGTTCCACCTCTTAGTTTCCCCTTTAGTGGCCAACCCTCATGCACTGTGTCACCTATCCTTCATCATTATGATAACGCAGAATTCCTGGATGGAAATATCATGTACTTCGGTACATCGCTATAATATGATATGCGCATATAATCACTTCGTGATTTAAAACGGCGCTCATTCCGTCGGATCCCGGCCACTTAGTCACTCGTAATGAGTGCACCTCTGCACATTAGTGTGTTGGACATTGTGCCACTGTCACACATCTGTGACACAGTGCATGAGGGTTGGCCTTACTTACAAATGGCTTTTAAGGAACCCGAAGGTTCATTGCCGCCCTCGCATAAGCCGCCAGCGGTCCCTATCCTGTGCAAGATTAATCCAGTCTCTATCATCATACCCCACCTCCCTCAAATCCATTTTAATATTATATTCCCATCTACGTCTCGGCCTCCCCAAAGGTCTTTTTCCTTCCGGTCTCCCAACTAACACTCTATTTGAATTTCTGGATTCGCCCATACGTGCTACATGCCCTGCCCATCTCAAACGTCTGGATTTTATGTTCCTAATTATGTCAGGTGAAGAATACAATGCGTGCAGTTCTGTGTTGTGTAACTTTCTCCATTCTTCTGTAACTTCATCCCTCTTAGCCCCAAATATTTTCCTAAGCACCTTATTCTCAAACATCCTTAACCTATGTTCCTCTCTCAGTGTGAGAGTCCAAGTTTCACAACCATACAGAACAACCGGTAATATAACTGTTTTATAAATTCTAACTTTCAGATTTTTGGACAGCAGACTGGATGATAAGAGCTTCTCAACCGAATAATAACACGCATCTCCCATATTTATTCTGCGTTTAATTTCCTCCCGAGTGTCATTTATATTTGTTACTGTTGCTCCAAGATATTTGAATTTTTCCACCTCTTCGAAGGATAAATCTCCAATTTTTATATTTCCATTTCGTACAATATTCCGGTCACGAGACATAATCATATACTTTGTCTTTTCGGGATTTACTTCCAAACCGATCGCTTTACTTGCTTCAAGTAAAATTCCCGTGTTTTCCCTAACAGTTTGTGTATTTTCTCCTAACATATTCACGTCATCCGTATAGACAAGAAGCTGATGTAACCCGCTCAATTCCAAACCCTGCCTGTTATCCTGAACTTTCCTAATGGCATATTCTAGAGCGAAGTTAAAAGTAAAGGTGATAGTGCATCTCCCTGCTTTAGCCCGCAGTGAATTGGAAAAGCATCAGATAGAAACTGACCTATACGGACTCTGCTGTATGTTTCACTGAGAAACATTTTAATTAATCGAACTAGTTTCTTGGGAATACCAAATTCAATAAGAATATCATATAATACTTCCCTCTTAACCGCGTCATATGCGTTTTTGAAATCTATGAATAGCTGATGTACTGTACCCTTATACTCCCATTTTGCATGAGGGTTGGCCACTAATGGGAAAACTAAGAGGTGGAACTTAAACTGAGAGAATTCAATCCGGCATCGGAATTGGAATCCGGTGTGGCTTAGTGGGTAGAGCGTCAGCACGTAGAGCTGAAAACCCGGGTTCGAATCCCGGTGCCGGAGAAAATTTTTCTCCGCTCTGCCGATCCTTCATCAATTACCTTAAGGCCAAAAGTTTTAATACTTTTCGCCTCTACACGAGGGGATATGCCTGTGGATTTAGGTTTGTACAGACTTATTTCTGTTTGTATGGGACACTTAAGAGAGATAAACATCCACATACGTTGCCCTTTGGAAATGCTAGCAAAAATTAATAAAATATGCAGACATAAATTTAAATATGAAAACATGAAGCTGTAATATTATTCTGTAACTTCACCTACCAGAGGTATGCCAAGCACGTCGAAGTTATTTCGACGCGAGACACCGGGTACTAGTAAACAAATTTAGAGGGCATCTGAACGGACAATTCCGCAATCAAGCGTCGGAATTAATACTGCGTGCACACCAATATATTAATTATGTGTGAGATTATAGACAATCAAGATGTATTGTGTTGCCACACAATCCAAATATACGCTACTATCATAATAGTGAGCCAGTTTCCTGGTATCTGCATTGCATTTCCCTGTTCAGCAGTTAGGAGAAGGGAACAAGGGAACTGTGAACATAGGAAGGTTGCGTAGAACCTTCAAATTTTGCACACTGATACGCATTATTAGCATAAGATGTGACAAAAAAAAGTTTCGAAAATAATATGCAAGGTATTAAAATGTTGTTCCGAATATCTACATGAATCTAGTAGTTGCGGAGCCTTTTGAGCATGCGTCGGCATTCTGTGACTAGCGATTCAGCCGCTGGAAAAAGAAGTGAAGGAGAGTAGTACAGGCTACATCCTCAACCACAACGGACTTTTAGTTCGTTGCGCGCGGTGTACACAACGTAACTAATATCACTGGTGGCTTGGTTTCATAGTATCAACACAATCTAGTATACAGGGTGTTTAAAAATACGAGGCATAATTTCAGGTATGTATTTCTCACATGTAGACAATCAAAATAGTTCATTACAACATGTGTCCGGAAATGCTTCATTTCCGAGTTATGGCCTTCACAACATTGAAATTCACCGGAACGTTTTTCTTTCCGCAGGTCGTTGTCATTACAGAAGATGTTCAAAATGTCCACCTCCTGCTTGAATACAGACCTCACATCGATGTCTCATTGACCTGCAAACACGATCCCAAACTCCAGGAGTATTGCTTATGTCCTCAGAACATGCCACAATTCGATTCCGAAGGGATTCCAAATCAGGTACCGGAGACGAATAAACCAATGATTTTAAATGTGCTGATAGAAAGAGTCATGTTCACAGCCTCCAGAATCTCCTCCTGTACTTCTGGAGTTTTAGATCTTGGTCGTCCCCTTCCCAAACCAGGAGAGTTAAATTTTCCATACTCGCACAGACGGTAATGGAGACGTACAAATGTCTTCCGATCTGGACATTGTCGCTGTGGGTACCTCTCCTGGCACAAACGACGAGCCAGCGCAACATTGCCGTCCGCCTTACCGTACATGAAGTGTATTTCTGCCAGCTCTTGATTTGAATACATGTCGCACAGTCTAACGCCTACACAACACTGAATGTAACCTTCGCCTCGGAATGAACTGTCAGAGTGCCCTCTTAATGTCTCCTTTGACGGCAACAACCTGCGGAAAGAAAAACGTTCCGGTGAATTTCAATGTTGTGAAGGCCATAACTCGGAAATAAAGCATTTCCGGACACATGTTGTAATTAACTATTTTGATTGTCTACATGTGGGAAATACATACCTGAAATTATGCCCCGTATTTTTTAAACACCCTGTATACAGTCACGAAGCTTGAGTTTGAGGGTGCTAGGAACAATAGACTGTGCCGGTACTATTTCCTATTGTGTGTAATGAGGCGATATTAGCGATCCTGGTGGTTAGCAAGTATCTATGGACCCATATTTACTACGTATTGAGCTTCGTGACTGTATATACTAGACTGTGGTAACATGTCATTAACAAGACCATTGAAAATGCCACGGAAACGTGAATTTCGACCAAAATATCGATCCTTGTAAAATATATATCAATCATTGTTATAATTATGCTAAAATTTACAATTTATTCTCCTGTAATTTCACAATTAAACATTGATAATAATATAACTTTAATCCATTCTATTGTATAATTCACTAAGAGGTACTATGGAGCAAAACAAGAAATATGTTGTTGTTGTTTTCTAATGCCAGGCATTTGACAATAAAGTCATTTGACCTCTTGCCCTCCAATATTTTTCAAAGGTATTGTCATGGTTAGCCACTGACGTACAGATTTTGAGATGTTCTGAATCCATTTCTTGATTTGAGTTGCACAATGGGCAGTTAGGAGACTGATATATTCCAATTCTATGCAGGTGTTTTGTTCAAACAGTCATGGCCTGTTGCCAATCTAAATGCATCTACAGACGATTTTCGTGGTAAATCGGGAATCAACTGTGTTCCATTTTTTTCCATTTTTTTCCCTTGAGATTGTAAAAACAATAAATACGAAAAATATTATGAAGTTGGTTGTTGATACTATGACCCAAATAAAATCGAAGTCATTAAAACATTATCAATTTAGAAAACTCCTACAGGATGTAGAGGAAGAATACCAAATTTGCCATATTATACAGCTGTAAGGTGGCTTAGCCTTGGAGAAGTGCTTCGTCGGTTTTTTGACAAGCGGAAAATAACTTCTGTTTTTATGAAGAAAAAGGTGTAGTAGGCGCTGGACCCTGGACTTATTTCGCTGGCAGTATCACCAAATACCTTATTATAATAATACCGGACAGCTGTATACTAGCAGCATTGACGTGAGTGCGAAATATCGCGGACTTGACATCTAGCGGAGTGGCGTGGAATTACGTCCACAAATACAAATACTGTATTAACATAGCGGAAATCGGACTATTGTTTAAAACGTGAGTACTGATGTGGAATAATTTACGAGACACTAAAGAGATGTTGAAGAGTGTTTAATGTAACATTATTTTATATCAAAGCTGCATGAAGAAGTCCATGGCATCTCTCAAGAAGGATCCTGTCGGCGAATTGACATGCTTGCCATTCCACCAGGCTCTACATCCGCCTACATTATCGACCCGACAGTCAGGTTCGAGGCACAGGAACAACAGCCCGCAGACGTCCACGCAGAAAAATGCAGAAGTTATGAACCCACAGTTCCATTCTATTTGGAGAAATATCACCTCACCTCCATTGAAGTAGCTGGGCTAATGGTTGGCGCTAGGGGCACAATACCTCGCCTCTTTGCCAGTTTCTGCAAGAAGTTCCAGCTGAACAACGTCTTCATTCGAGATGTTTCCCTTGCCGCTATCAGAGGATCACTTGCCATTTTAAAATACCATCTGTACTTTGTTACCTAAAAAGGGATACTTTTCCTCGAATGTCTAATCTGTTTGTTTACTATGTTTAGGCCTGTTATGCATGCTATTATCTTTCCTGTACTTAATTTTCCCTTTTGTTCGTTCCTCTCCTTTCTCTTTTGTGGTCTGTTTTTGTTTTCACTCAATATGTTTATTATGCTTTGTCCAACGAGGCAGTCCCGTCATTGGGAAAGCTGAAAGACTGTCTTTCAATGCTGATGAGAGATATTGCATACTTCATATTATTTTCCGTAATTAAATATGTATTTTTTCTTTGCTTTAGTGAGACAAAATTAATTCTGACATTAAGAATGAATTTACAATAACGCTTTATATACCCATTGCTGACAACTGCAAAGATAAAAATGGTAGTAGTCTGATGCTTGTAATAAAGGCATGTGGGCAACAATAAAACTTAATTTGCTAAAACTTTAAAATTTCCAATATATTTTAACTTATATTCATTTATTAGGCTAAAATAAGAAAAGCTAATTTTTATTGTTCTATCAACACAGAGACAAAGGCATTAGGCCTAATAAAGAATGTTGTTGACTCATGTTTTATGAACTCTCGAAAATAGAAAGTACGATTTGGAGCAATTTGTAATGCTGTAATTGTAGCAGTTATAAACAGCACATATACACCCTGACATTTTAATTAATAAAACTATTAACTAGCCCAGCAATAATATACATTGCAGTTGATTACAGCTTGTTTCGCGAGTATCTCCACACCGGCCGCCTAGGTAGCTGCACCAGCGTCGTTCGCGCGCAGAAACCTGTCCGGTATTATTATAGTAAGGGATTTGGTATCACCATCTCATTCAGACGCTAGATAACCACAGCAGTTGATAAAGAGTCGTAAAATAACAAATTTAAAAAGGGCAACAATGGAGCACGTTTTCAACATTTAATCTAGTAAATTGAATTAATTAAATTAAGGAAGTTACTCAAACACACTTTTGATCAGTTACCTAGATATCATATGAAAGTTTTATTGGGGGATTTCAATGCTAAAGTAGGACGGGAGGATATTTTTAAACCAACAATTGGAAAAGAGAGCCTACACGTACGTAGTAATGACAATGGAGTTAGGTTAGTCAACTTTGCCACATCAAAAAATTTAATTGTTAAGAGTACAACATTCCCCCATAAGGATATACATAAATATACGTGGACTTCTCCAGACGGAATGACTCATAACCAGATAGATCACATCTTGATAGATAAAAGAAGGCACACTAGTTATAGTAGACATTCGAACTTTCAGGGGTAGACTGTAATTCTGAACATTATTTGGTAATTGGAGAATTAAGAGAAAGACTGTCAGTAGCCAAGCGAGTAGAGCAACAAGCTAATATTAGTAGATTCAATATTCTGAAATTAAAGGACGAGGAAACTAAGCAACGTTATCAGGTTGAAATTTCAAATAGGTTTGCTGCTTTAGCAACTGCTGACGAAGCTGAGGAAGAGTTAGATGTTAATAGCGTGTGGGACAATATCCGAGATAATATCAAAATTGCAGCTGAGCAGAGCATAGGTTATCATGAAACTAAGAAAAAGAAACCATGGGTTGATGAAGATTGTTGCATGGTAGTAGAAAGAAGGAAACAGGCAAAATTGAAATTCTTACAGGATCCAGTTGAGGCGAATAGAGATAATTATTTCAATAAAAGACGGGAAGCAAATCGTACGCTTAGGAATAAAATGAGAGATTACTTGAAGGAAAAACTGAATGAGGTAGAAAAAAATAGTAAAAATAAAATCATTAGAGATTTATATAAAGGCATTAAGGAATTCAAGACTGGATATCAGGCAAGGGTAAACGTGATCAAGGATGAGAATGGTGACTTGCTTGCAGACGCTCATTCAATCCTGAACAGATGGAAAAACTATTTTAGGCAACTACTAAATGTACATAGGCCAAATAGAAATGATCGGGAAGAAAATCCAAATACAAACTGCTGAGCCATTTATACCGGAACCCACACTTTCTGAAGTCGAAATTGCAATAGAAAATCTGAAAAAGTACAAGTCTCCAGGTATTGATCAAATTCCAGCAGAATTAATACAAGAGGGTGGAAGGGCATTATCTAGCGAAATTTATAAACTTGTATTTGCAATTTGGGAAAAGAAAATTGTACAAGAACAATGGAAGGAGTCCATAATCGTACCTATTTTTAAGAAGGGGGACAAGACTAACTGTAGTAACTTTCGAGGAATATCACTTTTGTTGACGTCGTACAAAATTTTGTCGAATATCCTTTTGAGAAGATTAACTCCGTATGTAGATGAAAATATCGGTGATCATCAGTATGATTTTAGGCGTAATAGATCGACTATTGATCAGATTTTTTGTATTCGACAGATATTGGAGAAAAAATGGGAGTATAAGGGTACAATGCATTAGTTATTCATAGATTTAAAAAAGGCATATGACTCGGTTAAGAGGGAAGTTTTATATAATATTCTTATTGAATTTGATATTCCCAAGAAACTAATTCGATTAATTAAAATGTGTCTCAGTGAAACTTACAGCAGAGTCCGTATAGGCCAGTTTCTATCTGATGCTTTTCCAATTCTCTGCGGGCTAAAGCAGGGAGATGCACTATCACCTTTACTTTTTAACTTCGCTCTAGAATATGCTATTAGGAAAGTTCAGGATAACAGGCAGGGTTTGGAACTGAACGGGTTACATCAGCTTCTTGTCTATGCGGATGACGTGAATATGTTAGGAGAAAATCCACAAAAGATTAGGGAAAACGCGGAAATTCTAGTTGAAGCAAGTAAGGCGATAGGGTTGGAAGTAAATCCCGAAAAGACAAAATATATGATTATGTCTCGTGACCAGAATATTGTACGAAATGGAACTATAAAAATTGGAGATTTATCCTTCGAAGAGGTGGAAAAATTCAAATATCTTGGAGCAACAGTAACAAATATAAATGACACTCGGGAGGAAATTAAACGCAGAATAAATATGGAAAATGCCTGTTATTATTCAGTTGAGAAGCTTTTGTCATCTAGTCTTCTGTCAAAAAATCTGAAAGTTAAAATTTATAAAACAGTTATATTACCGGTTGTCCTTTATGGTTGTGAAACTTGGACTCTCACTTTGAGAGAGGAACATAGGTTAAGGGTGTTTGAGAATAAGTTTCTTAGGAAAATATTTGGGGCTAAGAGGGATGAAGATACAGGAGAATGGAGGAAGTTACACAACGCAGAGCTGCACGCATTGTATTCTTCACCTGACATAATTAGGAACATAAAATCCAGGCGTTTGAGATGGGCAGGACATGTAGTACGTATTGGCGAATCCAGAAATGCATATAGAGTGTTAGTTGGGAGGCCAGAGGGAAAAAGATCTTTAGGGAGGCCGAGACGTAGATGGAAATATAATATTAAAATGGATTTGAGGGAGGTGGGGTATGATGATAGAGACTGGATTAATCTTGCTCAGGATAGGGATCAATGGCGGGCTTATGTGAGGGCGGCAATGAACCTCCGGGTTCCTTAAAAGCCAGTAAGTAAGTAAGTAAGTAAGTTACTCAAAATAACTGTTTTTTCATCCTACAACCAAGTGACAGTAACAAGCCAAGTTTCCAGGCTGACAAGAGAAAACAAAAGATGTGAAACGAATGTTGTGTAGGAACAGTTGAATAATATTTGAAATTCAAGTACCAAAATATCGGGTTGCCATCTGAAATTTCAAAATGGGGTAGGTTTAAGAAGGTGAAACCTAAAATACAATTAACACTGGTTTTAAACTTCCCTTTCGATATCTAAATTGACATATTTTTTGTTTAAATTAAACTTAATTGAAATAAGTAGTTACTTAGACTGGGATGTTTTGAAATCAAAGCCCTGTATGTATTAACAGTACATGAAACAGAAACACAAATATTTAACTTATACCAACAGTTGTATGGATTGGACAATTTTTGACAGTTTGAACTTCTGTTTTACATAAAATAAAGTGTCTAAAGGTTTCAGATGGCAAGCGCTTACTTTCAAAGAGGCCGATCTCAATAACAAATCTGCTTTATAGAGGACATTTGAATATATTGTTGGCAGTTTGAACTTCTGTTTTACATCAAATAAAGTAGCTAAAGGTTTCACAACTTTTTAAATCTGATCTCAATAACAATGTGAAGACATCTGAATTGTTAATCTGCATTAAGGGAACGACACGACAGCGAAGCAAGAGAATATTCTAAATTGATTAGCTGTTTTGGCAAGCCTTTACCTAGTATTAATCTTTCGATTGAAAACCGTCACAGGTTCAATAGGCCCTCTCTGTGAAGTTATTACATGCATGAACACATGATACTAATGAGGTTTTGATCAAGTCTACCCTACTTCTCCAGCAAGGTGCTATTCATTACCGAATCGTTCACGGACATCAAAGGCTCCATTAACGAACTACTAGAATAGAAAGGAGCTTACACTCGGCAAAGTTTCTATCAGGATACTAATTTTGGTAATTCTTTCAAATTTATTCTGTGATTAAAATGCACATACATTATCTTTCTTAGGTGAAAGTTAATGCATGCAAAGTTCTCTTGTTCATTTTCTAAGTTACGAAAACTATATTTGTAACGGCACTTATTTCCAGGACAGAGAATATAGAAATGGTGTATACAGACATTTAATCTAACTGCTATAAATTCCCTTGCGGTGACTGAGTGGACAGACCTTCAGCCTGTCAAGCAAGCGGTTCGGGTTCGAGTCCCGGTCAGGCCTGGGATTTTCCATACTGGCGGGGAAGCACGTTTGCGATAATTTTCTAGAAACGTAATATTTTTTTGTCAAAAAAGGCAACCCGTCTGTAGCATGATTCTGCTAGTTTCAAGGGCATGTTTGCGGCAAGACTCAGCAACAGGTGGTGACTGACTTAGGAGTGTGTAAATTCTTGCTGTCACACATAGCCAGGTTTTTCTTCTCAATTTTCACAGGCTTAGGACTGTCCACGATTTGGTTAAAAATATAGCTATACTTCAGTGACAATAATACCATGTCGTTTGATGTTCATAAAAATTTACAACTTTGCCAAATTTATAATTTTCGATAAATAAACATCTTTTTTTTTCGTTGTTGGTAACTCTATAGCATCTACTAGAATACTAGATGCTTTATGGTTGTGCTAACACAGATGGAGTTACTTGTCAACAATGTGACGCTGAAACGTGTGTTCAGGTTACTGCCCAGCGACAAACCTGATGTATTTTTTCTTATTTGTGATGATTGGTTAATTAATATTAACCCGGCACACTCACAATCACACTCACATTCATACAAATTTCCAGACTCTAGACACCCAGGGAATTCTTCTTCTTCAAGAAAAACTCACCGAGCGCCGAGCCCGGGAATCGAACCCGGGACCTCCTGATCTGGAAGCCAGCATGCTGACCAACAGACCACGGAGGCAGTCAAGGTTTCAGTAACTGTCAATTTTTACGTCCATGTTGCTCTAGAAAAAGTTCGTGAATAGTTGTAAATACTGAAACAGACAAATGTGCATTACGATATCAGTGGTGCCAACTTTAATTTATAAGCTTAGTTCAGAAATATTAACATTATTCTTTTTTATCGATAGTAGTGTAAGTGTTACTTTTTGCGTTAAGCGAACATTACGATATCAGTGGTGCCAATTTTAATTTATAAGCTTAGTTCAGAAATATCAACATTCCTTTTTTTATCGATAGTTTAAATGTTAGTTTTTGCGTTAAGCGAACATTACAATATCATTGGTGCTGTTACTTTTTGGATACCCTTTCAGTTTATCAGGCTTAAAACATGTTTTTAGATATATCGCAATCGGGTCTTCCAAAGCCAACGCAAACTGGCTGTGATTTAATCCTCCTGATTAGCCGTCCTGCCGCAAACATGCTGTCCCATATACTGACACTTATGGCGGACAAAGTCGCAGTTGGGGTTTTTCTCAGGGTTCTCCCGTTTCTTCATATTAGGTATCTACATCATTCCATCAACATCTCTCTACTCCGTCATCATTCCACAGCATTCCCCGAAAGCCGGCTGGTGACGTACGGAGGGGGCTGGTCTACGAGACGAGTGGAGTTGTCTGCTCGAAATCTGGGTACGCAGCGAACCTTAGTGTAGTCAGCCGGTATGGGTTTTGGAATGAGCCTAGTTGAGGGTTAGAGAACAATAGATCTTGAAAAGTTGCAGTTCTGGGCCGTAGTGTCTCCCTCCCGAAATGCAATTCAATACAACTGTTGTAAAAGTTTTAATTTTTTTAACCGACAAAAACAGATACCGGTACTGATTTCATATTTGAGAGAAGATTACAAGCTGTAGAATTAGAGGCTATAGAAATAACACAGAGGGAGTAACAACTCATTCGGGTTTACCCTGAAAAATATCGTCTGCCAGCGATAAAATTAACAACTTGAAGTTTTGAGCCAAGCGACCTGAGTTATTAAGCTGGGTTTACACTATTTGTGCTCGCAAGCCATAGGCGGCTCGTCAGATTTAGGGTCGAGCTCGTCTGGTCTACGCCCAAGTCTTCAGTTACTCAAGTGGCTTTGACTCGAGAGGATCCGACATTGAATCGTGAAGTAGTTTTAATAGCAAAAAGCGAACACAAGAATTATGAACACGTGATCTTTGCAACTTACGTAAATGTATCCCAATTACTGAGTGACTAGCAGATGATTTCGGATGAGGAATCACGCAGAAAACCCAGCCAAAAATGTAGATGGTGGGTATCCTCCGTCTTCCTCAGTCGGGAAATTTGTAGTGAAAGTAATACATATGTTAAACGGACTTACGAATAGAAATTTATATTTTAAAACATTTTATTGTATGTCACCATCAGATTTTGATGTGCTCATAAATCTGGTGAAAGTCTGGTGGACTAAAAATTTTTAGGAATAACACTTCATTTTGTAAATGTATCCCACCAGATAGATCACATCTTGATAGATAAAAGAAGACATACTAGCATAGTAGACATTCGATTGTAATTCTGACCATTATTTGATAATAGGAGAACTAAGAGAAACACTATCAAGCCAAGTCAACAAGTTAATATTAGAAGATTCAATATTTCGAAATTAAAGGACCAAAACATTATCTGGTCGAAATTTCAAATTGGTTTGCCGTATTAGCAAGTTCCGACGACGTTGAGGAAGAGTTAGATGTTAATAGCATGTGGGAAAATATCCGAGATAATATCAAAATTACAGACAGAGAGGGTTTGGAATTGAACGGGTTACATCAGCTGCGTGTGTATGCGGATGACGTGAACATGTTAGGAGAAAATCCACAGACGATTAGGGAAAACACGGGAATTTTACTGGAAGCAAGTAAAGAGATAGGTTTGGAAGTAAATCCAGAAAAGACAAAGTATATGATTATGTCTCGTGACAGAATATTGTACTTATAAAAATTGGAAATTTATCCTTTGAAGAGGTAGAAAAATTCAAATACCTGGGAGCAACAGTAATAAATATAAATGATACTGGGAGGAAATTAAACACAGAATAAATATGGGAAATGCCTGTTATTATTCGGTTGAGAAACTTTAATCCAGTCTGCTGTCGAAAAATCTGAAAGTTAGAATTTATAAAACAGTTATATTACTGGTTGTTCTTTATGGTTGTGAAACTTGGGCTCTCACTTTGAGAGAGGGACAGAGATTAAGGGTGCTTGAGAATAAGGTGCTTAGGAAAATATTTGGGGCTAAGAGGGATGAAGTTACAGGAGAATGGAGAAAGTTTACATTTGTATTCTTTCACCTTTAAACATTAAATCCAGACGTTTGAGATGGGCAGGGCATGTAGCACATATCCAGAAATGCACAAAGAGTTCTTTAGGGAATGATGGGAAGATAATATTAAAATGGATTTGAGAGAGATGGGATATGATGATAGAGAATGGATTAATTTTGCTCAGGATAGGGACCAATGGCGGGCTTATGTGAGGCAATGAACCTCCGGGTTCCTTAAAAGCCAGTAAGTAAGTATCCCACTTAATGGGCGACTGTCACTTTCAGGTATCTAGCCTCTGGCCCACTTCTCCAAGTTGCAAGTTTTTGAAATACTTTTCTGTATGTGGGTAGCAAACATGTCATCCTCTTCTTTAACTGTACGACACATAACCCGAGTTCTTGGGAATGGATTCCTACTCATAACTTTTTTGTGTACTGCATTTTACAATTTGTGGGTACATTAATTCATCATTTTCTGACACTGGTAGATCTTTCACTGCAAACCCAGCATTTTCCAATCTACCCTCTTTTCTGCCTTCCTCTTAGTCTCCGCATACGATCCATATATCTTAATGTTGTCGATCATCTGATATCTTCTTCTGTCTCCAACTTTTCACTTTTCTCTAGCTCACCATTCATTCCAGTGTATCCTTCAGTAGGCAGTTTCTTCTTAGCCAGTGACCCAGCCAATCTGTGGGTACTGTCCCAGAAATTGGGTATTTTCTTTATAGATGAATAAAGTTAACGATTGAATCATTTGGTCACTCCGTCACTCGACGAGGATTACAAGTCAACTAATAATGAGAACTACAAGTTCGTCTCCGTCCAAATGGCTTGCGCAACTTGTCTCAAGCCCCTCGACAACGGTTGGATCTCCACCAGATAGATAGATAGATAAGTGCATTTATTGATGCATAATAAATTATACAAACTCATGTACACAAGATCCTTTGCACGAGCTCATACGGCCATTCGTGCTGTAACTATGCACAGTTTGAATCTTCAAAACGAAAATAATGCCTACTAATAATAAAATAGTGAAACAACAGTTATTATTATTATTATTATTATTATTATTACTACCGTTATCATTGATTACCACTATTATAACTAATCTAACTTTATACCAAATTTCATAAAATAATGCAAATAAAATAGAAGGAGATATGAAAAACAGACACGCACAGTGTCTCACACACACGCACGCACGCACGCACGCACACACACACACACACACACACATATATATATATATATATACAGTATAAACAATCCAGTTTCTTGTTGAAGCTGCACCAAATAATCCAAATAATAGATATAAAGGTAATACAGTATATAAATAAAAACACACACACGCAATAAAATACAAAAGACACAGTAAAAAAAAACATTGTCCCCTAATTCTATCATTTGCTCAATGTTAATATTACTTATTGCAACACTAATAAATCTTTCCCTTATCCCTCGGCTCCCTCCCCTCGGCCAATTCCACCCTCAACTGTCGAACTTTTGCCAACCAGTCCCAGGCTTGTGCTGCTCCTCTCGTGACTCGTGTCTCCATCCACACGTCACTCGAGTACGAGTACGAATATGTGTAGTGTGGACGCGTCTTACGATGCTTTGTTTATTTATTTATTTATTATTTTGCTAATAATTGTAACATAAAATATAATATATACAGAAAAACTTTAGCTCGCCCCTGAAAGAGTAGAACTCGTGCTCAGGGGCGGATTGTGTATCAGTGATCAGTTCGTGTGTCGTTAATTTATAATTATCAGAGCTATTACTGCTCAACTCTTTTCCAAATATTTTGTTATAGTCACACAAGCATTTTAAATTAATTATTGCCGGCCTTATTGCATTCAACAGATTTTATTTCTATCCTCGCGCGACTAAAATGCACATGTTACAAAACAGACTAAACTTGTAAAGAGTACACTCATTTTTTCGTGTTCATCATTTCTATTACCACTATCAGTACTTCGATCATCGATTAGTGTAGTCAGTTCTATTACATTATCTTTTCGAGATATACAAAGAGTGTCAAACCTAAGTTACAGATATTCTTTCGAGAGCGGAGCGTTGAGCTTTCCCGATAGCTGTTTGCTATGTTAGGAAAAAGACATAACATGTGAGTTTTTCCTATCAGTTGTTGAATAAGCCGATGACACGATTCTGCTGGGATTTTACATTGAGAATTTCACTTAGTTCCCTGAACTTTATTGAGAAAGAGTTTTGTTTGCATAGATTTTGGCGGAGTTTTTCAGAGGCTGCATTAAGCATCGAAATAATGTGTTGTTAAATTATTATTAATTAAGTGGCGAGAAATAGTTCCGTTCTCGTTAAAAGAAAATGTGTGAAGCGTAAAAACACAACTAGTACGAATTTAGTAAAAACTAAATTGAACTGTCCACTTAAACATGCAATCTGCTTCTTAGTTTATCAGATTCATTACTTTTACTAATTAAAGAGTGTGTATGTATGTATGTATGTATGTATGTATGTATTGTAACGTTTTATTACTAAACAACAATGTAATTTTATTATCTCAACAATAACTCTTCACTTTCTACACAGTAACACAGTATTCGTTAGTGCACTCCACAGACGACGACAATGACAATTCACTAGGACTATTACGAACAACAATGAACTGAATTTAACTAATGTTCACAAAGCACTATTTACAAATCAGAACTGTCAGTTCTGAGTTCACAGTTCTTCTAGCTCAGTCACTCGAGTTCACAGTATCTCGAACCACAGACCTTCAGAGACAGTCCACTGTACTCGAACTCTGGTCCCTCCAACTGCGGTCCACTGCACTCGAACTCAGGTCCCTCCAACTGCGGTCCACTGCACTCGAACTCAGGCCTTCGGATGCTGACACAGTTGCGGACGCACACTCAAGTCGAACTCCGGTACACAAGACTGGCTGGCTTGCTCTGTTCACTGGCTTACTCACGGACTGACTAATCAACTGAAACTGCTAAGTTCGCTCGCGTTTCTTCTTTTATAGCTAAACTATCGTTGCGAGAAAGTACGAGTTCTGGATAGTACGCGATATTTCGACGCGTGTGTCCATTCTCGAATCATCTCGCACGCTGCTGCTCCCCTCCTTCACCGCGCGTAGCTGTGCCCCAGGAGGCAGATGCGCGCGCAACCCGCCCAAAGACGGCCGACTTAGCCTCTCCTCCGTCGGTCGTGAGATCGAATCTCACGTGGGCGTCACAGTATGTATGTATGTATGTATGTATGTATGTATGTATGTATGTATGTATGTATGTATGTATGTATGTATGTATGTATGTATGTATGTATGTATGTATGTATGTATGTATGTGTGTATGTGCGTATGTATGTATATATGTATGTACGTGTATATGTATGTATGTACGTGTATATGTATGTATGTATGTGCGTATGTATGTATGTGTATGTAGGTACGTACGTAGGGGAGAGTCGGGTAGTATCGGACATCGGGTAATATCGGACAGTGAGTTTCTTTCATCTACCACACGATGATAGTACCTGATTGACATGGTTACGTTTCTCTGATGTCGCATAGAGAAACGTAACCATGTCATTCAGGTACTACCATATGGTGGTAGATGAAAGAAACGCACTGTCCGATATTACCCGATGTCCGATACTACCCGACTCTCCCCTATATACGTATGCATGCACTATGTAGTTCCTATGCTATTTTTACTCTTTTTGCAACCCATCGTCCTACAGTATTCAGAAGAGCAATGAGGTTCACGAAATTACATTCTGTGGTAATGTATACATTGATCATGAGAAGAGCTAACTACCTGAGGCCGAAAATAACGGACAAATTAATTATTTAAACGACCCGTACAGTCCAGAAGTTTGTTTTAAAATTTAATAAAATCACCGCTGCTTCCACGCTAGAAACACGGCAAAGTGAAATTATTGATATTAAAGAGTCTATACTAATGACCAAGAGTTCCTCTTTAATTGTTTGATCCTAGTCTCACTACCTAGTCATAATGTTATTTCGTAGGGAAGGAATTGCTTCACAGTTGTTTAGTCAACAACCTCATAAGTGACACCAATAAGATATCATCATGAGACAACTAAGCTAGGAGATAATGGTGTAGGGTGGCTAGTTCCTTCCCCTTCTCCATTGCATACATCCCTGACCAGACACATATGTATGTGTTAATGACTAAAATTACACCTTTTCTTAAACCAGTCTTTCATTCAGACCTTCTTCTACTGGTGGGTGAGTGGGTAGATGAGTGAGTGGGTGGGTGAAGTGCGTAAAGTCCAATTTTTCACATCATCCTGAAGAGGAAATTCTTAAATTAAAATTGATTCTCAGATATTTTTAAGAAAGATTAACAATACTCTAGCAAACACTATAAGAGAACCAAGAAGCAAAAATACACAAAGTAGGATTTTGGGAACTATTTATACTTAAAAAAATCATTTTTCTCGAAAACAACTTTTATAGAATTAACGCACTTTTCCCACCCACCCGACCTTTGTCGTTTTCAAGTTCTTTACGTTTCCGTTTATATTGATAACTAGTGGCTTGTGCAGCAAATGCTGCAAACTAAGTTGATTAGATGTTCAAATAAAAATTTTCAGATTTCTTTTCAATGAAGAATACCAGACATTCTGGAAGTTATTTGCTTCCATAATAATGAAAGATACTCTCTCTCGAGCCAATACTGAAGAGAACCACGCATATAATTAAATATATGAAAAAGACCCAACCCCACTTGATTAATAACTATAAAAATATTTGATTTTTAATAATATTATTATCTTACGTAAATTTTATAGCTTTCAGTAACATATACTATATATACTATATAGCCGCCACTCAGTAAAATATAGAAATCAAAATCTAATTTAAGTTATTCTCTACATCTACTTATATAACCCCAAAACGTTCCACTTTCATATCATCAACATAGCATCTTGTATTGTTTTGTATGATAGATAGAACTAAACTGCCCCCATTGAGGGTAGCCCTTACTGACTCAGTATATCCTCAAAAAATTATTATACATATGTAAACATAGGTATTAAATTTTTAAAAATAGGGAAACAAAGAAAAGGGCGTGAAACATTACAATTGATATTAATGTGGCACCATGTGATTAATTAGGATTTGGCAGGATTTTTTAACACAATTATCACAATGTCATCCCTCAAAGATGTAGGCAGAACAAATTTCTTTCGAAATTCTTCGAAAAAGCTGGTATAGTCCCTCGAGCACCTATGAGCAACCCGAATATCTCAGCGTGAATTAAGGCATATATCAGCTTGAAATAGTTGACTGTAGGCTCATAGAACGACTTCTTCTCAAGGTCTGTCTAATGGCAGCCTCTAATTTGAGGAAGCTCCGATAAATAAATAAAATATGTATAATTAATGAAAATAGTCACATCACGGCATCAACTACAATAATATTTCATTTCTAATAGTAATAATGTCATCAAACCAACTCAAGTTTTGTAGTTTTAATATCAATACACAGCTGTACCAGAAAATTACACACCACAGAATCGAACCTGTAAATTATTTTTAGTAAGTTAAGTTTTTAATAACCAATTTAATTTGAGCTCTAAATATGTCAGCATTCATGCAGATCATAATATTGTTTACTGTAGTGTGTGTTTTGTTTTATTCTGAAATGCAATACGGCCGACTTGACACTCGTAATGCAATTAGCTAGTTCTCAAAACTGACGACAGATGGATTTTGGAAAATAGGAAAATTATGTAGGAAAATTGACATTACACTGAAAACTACTATTTTTCCGAAAAACTTTGGGTTCCAAGCTTCAAAATGAGGGGCCATTTATTAAAATCCGTTCAGTCGTTTTCCCGTAATTTCCATTTCTAGTTCAAATTATATGTATGTATATAAATATATATATATATATATATATATATATATATATACACACACACACACAGAGTGTTTAAAAATACGGGGCATAGTTTCAGGTATGTATTTCCCACATGTAGACAATCAAAATAGTTCATTACAACATGTGTCCGGAAATGCTTTATTTCCGAGTTATGGCCTTCCAACATTGAAATTCACCGGAAAGTTTTTCTTTCCGCAGGTCGTTGTCATTACAGAAGATGTTCAAAATGTCCACCTCCTGTTTGAATACAGACCTCACATCGATGTCTCACTGACCTGCGAACACGATCCTAAACTCCAGGAGTATTGCGTATGTCCTCAGAACATGCCACAATTCGATTCCGAAGGGATTCCAACAGTCTCAGACAGTCGTATGAGGAACATTGACTTGCAACGCTACCCTTCGTGTGCTGATAGAAGGAGTCATGTTCACAGCCTCCAGAATCTCCCTGTACTTCTGGAGTTGTAGATCTTGGTCGTCCCTTCCCAAACCAGGAGAGTTAAATTTTCCATACTCGCACAGACGGTAATGGAGACGTACAAATGTCTTCCGATCTGGACATTGTCGCTGTGGGTACCTCTCCTGGCACAAACGACGAGCCAGCGTAGCATTGCCGTCCGCCTTATCGTACATGAAGTGTTCTCTGCCAGCTCTTGATTTGAATACACGTCGCACAGTCTAACGCCTACACAACACTGAATGTAACCTTCGCCTCGGAATGAACTGTCAGAGTGCCCTCTTAATGTCTCTTTGACGGCAACGACCTGCGGAAAGAAAAACGTTCCGGTGAATTTCAATGTTGTGAAGGCCATAACTCGGAAATAAAGCATTTCCGGACACATGTTGTAATGAACTATTTTGATTGTCTACATGTGGGAAATACATACCTGAAATTATGTCCCGTATTTTTGAAAACCCTGTATATATATATATATATATATATATATATATATATATATAGAAGATACGTTTTGAAGTTGTTTATTTTACGACATTATCAATTGCGATGGTTATCTAACTCTGAATGAAATGGTAATAATGCCAACGAAATGAGTTCAGGTTCCAGTATCGAAAGTTACCTAGCATTCTTTCTAAATTGGCTGAAGGAAAACCAAAGAAAAATCTCAACCAGGTAACTTGTGCAACCAGGATTTGGGCCCGCCCGTTTCAGTCAGACATACTAATCGTTATTCCACAGCGGTGGACTATATTAATTAAAAAAAGCACCTTCATGAGGTTAACGATTAGTACGTCTAAAGATTTAATATCTAATGCTATCTATCTATCTATCTATCTATCTATCTATCTATCTATCTATCTATCTATCTATCTATCTATCTATCTATCTATCTATCTATCTATCTATCTATCTATCTATCTATCTATCTATCTATCTATCTATCTATCTATCTATCTATCTATCTATCTATCTATCTATCTATCTATCTATCTATCTATCTATCTATCTATCTATCTATCTATCTATCTATCTATCTATCTATCTATCTATCTATCTATCTATCTATCTATCTATCTATCATCTATCTATCTATCTATCTATCTATCTATTATCTATCTATCTATCTATCTATCTATCTATCTATCTAAATCTATTTCTATCTATCTATCTATCTATCTATCTATCTATCTATCTATCTATCTATCTATCTATCTATCTATCATTATCTATCTATCTATCTATCTATCTATCTATCTATCTATCTATCTATCTATCTATCTATCTATCTATCTATCTATCTATCTATCTATCTATCTATCTATCTATATCTATCTATCTATCTATCTATCTATCTATCTATCTATCTATCTATCTATCTATCTATCTATCATCTATCTATCTATCTATCTATCTATCTATCTATCTATCTATCTATCTATCTATCTATCTATCTATCTATCTATCTATCTATCTATCTATCTATCTATCTATCTATCTATCTATCTATCTATCTATCTATCTATCTATCTATCTATCTATCTATCTATCTATCTATCTATCTATCTATCTATCTATCTATCTATTTCTATCTATCTATCTATCTATCTATCTATCTATCTATCTATCTCTATCTATCTATCTATCTTCTATCTATCTATCTATCTATCTATCTATCTATCTATCTATCTATCTATCTATCTATCTATCTATCTATCTATCTATCTATCTATCTAAATCTATCTATCTATCTATCTATCTATCTATCTATCTATCTATCTATCTATCTATCTATCTATCTATCTATCTATCTATCTAATCTATCTATCTATCTAATCTATCTATCTATCTATCTATCTATCTATCTATCTATCTATCTATCTATCTATCTATCATCTTCTATCTATCTATCTATCTATCTATCTATCTATCTATCTATCTATCTATCTATCTATCTATCTATCTATCTATCTATCTATCTATCTATCTATCTATCTATCTATCTATCTATCTATCTATCTATCTATCTATCTATCTATCTATATCTATCTATCTATCTATCTATCTATCTATCTATCTATCTATCTATCTATCTATCTATCTATCTATCTATCTATCTATCTATCTATCTATCTATCTAATCTAATCTATCTATCTATCTATCTATCTATCTATCTATCTATCTATCTATCTATCTATCTATCTATCTATCTATCTATCTATCTATCTATCTATCTATCTATCTATCTATCTATCTATCTATCTATCTATCTATCTATCTATCTATCTATCTATCTATCTATCTATCTATCTATCTATCTATCTATCTATCTATCTATCTATCTATCTATCTATCTATCTATCTATCTATCTATCTATCTATCTATCTATCTATCTATCTATCTATCTTCTATCTATCTATCTATCTATCTATCTATCTATCTATCTATCTATCTATCTATCTATCTATCTATCTATCTATCTATCTATCTATCTATCTATCTATCTATCTATCTATCTATCTATCTATCTATCTATCTATCTATCTATCTATCTATCTATCTATCTATCTATCTATCTATCTATCTATCTATCTATCTATCTATCTATCTATCTATCTATCTATCTATCTATAATTTGAACTGGTAATGAAAATTACGGGAAAACGGCTGAACGGATTTTAATAAATGGCCCCTCATTTTGAAGCTTGGAACCCAAAGTTTTTCGGAAAAATAGTAGTTTTCAGTGAAATGTCAATTTTCCTACATAATTTTCCTATTTTTCAAAATCCATCTGTCGTCAGTTTTGAGAACTAGCTAATTGCATTCTGGAGAAGCGAAGCGAGCATCAAGTCGGCCGTGTTGCATTTCAATATAAAACAAAACACACACTATAGTAAACAATATTACACGAAGGCCATGATCTGCATGAATGCTGACATATTTACAGCTCAAATTAAATTGGTTATTAAAAACTTAACTTACTAAAAATAATTTACAGGTTCGATTCTGTGGTGTGTAATTTTCTGGGTACAGCTGTGTATTGGATATTAAAAACTACAAAACTTGAGGTGGTTTGATGACATTATTACTATTAGAAATGAAATATTATTGTAGTTAATGCCGTGATGTGACTATTTTTCATTAATTATACATATTTTATTTATTTATCGGAGCTTCCTCAAATTAGAGGCTGCCATTAGACAGACCTTGAGAAGAAGTGGTTCTATGAGCCTACAGTCAACTATTTCAATCTGAAATATGCCTTAATTCACGTTGAGGTATTCGGCTTGCTCATAGGTGCTCGAGGGACTATACCAGCTTTTTTCGAAGAATTCCGAAGGAAATTTGTTCTGCCAACATATTTGAGGGATGACATTGTGATAATTGTGTTAAAAAATCCTGCCAAATCCTAATTAATCACATGGTGCCACATTAATATCAATTGTAATGATTCACGCCCTTTTCCTTGTTTCCCTTTTTTTAAATTTAATACCTATGTTTACATATGTATAATAATTTTTTTGAGGATAAACTGAGTCCCGTAAGTCCGTAAGTAACTTTCAATGAAGCGTTAGTTTTCCTACATAATTTTCCTATTTTCCAAAATCCGTCTTTCGTCAGTTTTGAGAACTAATTGCGTTTCAGAATGAAACAAAACACACACTACAACAAACAATAGGCTATTACACGAAGGCCATGACCTGCAGGATTGCTGACATATTTATAGTTCAAATTCAATTGGTTATTAAAAACTTCAAGACTTGCTAAAAATAATTTACAGGTCTGATTCTGCGATGTGCAATTTTCTGAGAACAGCTGTGTGTTGGATATTAACATTTACAAAACTTGAAGTGGTTTGATGACATTATTACCATTAGAAATGAAATATTATTATAGTTAATGCCATGATGCGGCTATTTTTCATTAATTATACGTATTAAAGTGAAACCTTTTGGGGTTATATAAGTAGATGTAGAGAATATCTTAAATTAGATATTCATTTCTATAATTTACTGAATGACGGCTATAAAATTTACGTAAGATGAATATATTGTTATTAAAAATCAAATATTTTTATAGTTATTAATCAAGTGGGGTTGGGTCTTTTTCATATACTTAATGGCGGTGTGGTGTAGATATTCATATACGTCATTCTCTTCAGTATTGGCTTGAAAGAGCGCAAAAATTACAGTTCCTAAGGAAAGACCAAAAGATATTACTTACTGATAAAATAAGAGACCTACAAAATTTTGTAGTCTTCCGATCATTTCAGCGAGATCTCTTAGCAGGATAAAATGATTTTACCATCTACATTTCAAGCTCTACATGCAGCAGCTATACCAAGATGCTAAGTCTATTGTTCGAAAGCATAGCAAACCTGTCTTTTTTTAACTTTCACATACAATCCAAAATGACCTGAAATAGCCATTGCTTTACTCCCACATGAAAAACCCACTGACCGTCCTGACATTGTTACTTGCGTTTACGCGTTGAAACTCAAAAACCTGCCAGGTAGATAAGTTCAAGAAAAAGTATTTGGCATAAAAAAAACCATTCAGAGGGAGTATGTTTCATTATTATGGAAGCAAATAACCTTCAAAATATCTGGTATTCTTCACTTAAAATAAATCTGAAAAATTTTTATTTAACATTTAATGAACTTAATTTGCAGAATTTGCTGCACAAAGCACTAGTAATGTATAATTCCTTAGGTCTAACAACAGAAGATCTAATATCTATACGTTTAATGCAAAAAGAAGTCCATTAAAACTATGTCTAATTTACAATCAGGTAGATTACAATACTTCTAAGTCTAACTTTCAATGTTGTCTAAAGTTGTGAATGGTGAAAAATGTGCAACACATTTTGATTCTTAGAATGTTTGAATACAGGAAATGGTATATTTGTACAAAGTAAAATTTACAATTTTATATCTCTAATCGTGATATATTTAAAAGGTAGTTCAATCATTTTAGTCGACCTGGTAGGCGAGTTGGTATAGCGCTGGCCTTCTATGCCCAAGGTTGCGGGTTCGATCCCGGGCCAGGTCGATGGCATTTAAGTGTGCTTAAATACGACAGACTCATATCAGTAGATTTACTGGCATGTGAAAGAACTCCTGCGGGACAAAATTCCGGCACATCCGGCGACGCTGATATAACCTCTGCAGTTGCGAGCGTCGTTAAATAAAACGTAACATTTTTTTCAATCATTTTAATTTTCTTCTAATGGTTCAATTTGCAATTTGAATCTATAGCGTAAGGTTCTTAGGAAGAATCATCACTTTCTGGCACTATTGAATAGACACGTTTCCAATTAGGCAATGTGTGAAAATAGTACGTGGTTTTTCAGACCAGAGAGTAATAACAATAACACTGAAAGATTGATAGTATTTATCCTCTATTTTTCAATTAACCTTATTGTACCATGTCGTTGATGGGTATTGTTACTACAGCATTAGACCATACTTCAGCTAAACATTATTTTGTAATCACATCTAATTCAAAATTAGACATTCTGTCATGAGACCTTTCCCCATTAGACAATTTTAGACATTGAATAGACGTTGATTTCAATGTTGTTCTTAAGTTATACAAGTTTAAATTGTAATCTAATACTCGTGTACTTTGTATTTTCTATATTTGTATATGTCATTACATGGTCTGTATTTACTATATATTAATATTATTGTGCCGAATTAACACTCTTCAATTTTATATAAGTAGACTGAACTGCGCCTGAGCACGAGCTTCTGCTCTTTCGGGCTGCAATGCCTAATGTAGTATAAATCTTGTGTTTTAAATAAATAAATTTGAAAAAAAAGAAGACATTTCGGCTTTAGACCATGCTCCAGTAGACATTATTTGTGATTAGACTTAATTCAAAATTAGACATTTTGACTTGAGACCTTTTCCCATTATACATGGATAAATTGCAGGCTTCTTTTTCATTAGATGTAATTGCTGAATAGACATTATGTACTTTAGATCTCGTACATTTAGTTGTACTCACAAACTGAACTGAAGTTTGCTGAAATCGTTGTACTGTACAATGCATGATCAAGGAAACTTAGCGGATTAGCAAAACACGATGTTGCACTACAAGGGCTGTTTGATTGTGGTTTTGAAAATTTAAATTGTATGTAAGGATTAAACTAGATCTTTAATAGAAAAATAAACGGGTGAAATTTTCAGAATTGATACTGTATTGAACATTTGGTTGTAGAGATATCCTATGAAAACTTATGAAACAGCATTTTTAACGCTGAATACAATTTAATGCGAGTATACTCCAGGTGGCTAAATGGTCAGAACTTCAGCCTGTTACGCTGACGGTATGGGTTCAAATCCCGGTCAGGTCCACAGTGACACTAATGGCGGTAAAGATCGCAGTTGGGGTTTTTCTCGGGATTCTGCCCTTTTCCCATATTAGACATTACATCATTCCGTCACCATTCCTCCATTTCGTCATCATTGCACAGCATTCCCCGAACACCGGACTGGTGACGTACAGATGCCTCAAACTAGCAAGCTGTCTCGTTCGCGCAGGCGCATAGAGCACTTCTCCCCTACCACTGTCCGCCTACTGCTGTGCGCTGTGGACTAGAATGGTATAGCTCAGTTCTAATAACAGTTGAAAAGGCTGCATAGGGAGGGTACATCTTGAATACATTGTCAAGAGGTCAACTTTTCAGATAATATGACTATACCTGGGTATCGGAGCCTAGGTGGGCCCCTCCGTTAGCTCTACTACTTCCCCTCTCCAGGCAGCTTCCTAGTTTGAGGCATCTGTACAGAGGGTTTTTCCATATAATCTATTCACCCAATTGAGGGGCTTAGAACAAAAAGCAGGTGAGAGAAACCTAGTTTTGAGGAAATTGCAGTTAAAGTTCTACATGCAATGGAATATTATACACTAGCTTGGTGAAATGATTCCTATATAGCAGCACTGCAGTGTGTGATCACTTCCCTGATTTTATCCCAAAGAAACATACTTTTGGGCTATCACAACACGCACTTACCTCATTTTTTTTAATAATGTCACTTACCTGATTTTTGTTCTAAGCCCCTCAATTATTTCATCACATTAACAGTCGTAGCTGGTACAGAATATTTTATTAAAGAGCTTATACGAGACTTATACAGTATCTTCACGTTTGCCTCTGACTTCTTTTTCCCCATGCACAGAACAGTTGCGAGATGTTTGCTATCGCCCACGGTGATTACTAAGGAACCTCAGGCTTGAATTGAAGCCTGAAGCCCTATACAGAAATCAATAATACATCAAACACGGCAATCAGCTCCAGAAGCCTCACACATGCTAACATCTCTAATGAATCATGGCTTTGAGGAAATTTTCTTAGTGACAGAGTTCGAAATAAGAATGAAACAAAAAGCGATATGGGTTGACGGGCATGTTTAAGAAATAATCTTAACTACATTGGTTAGTTCAAATGAAAGTCGGTCGAGGGATACTATGTTCAACAGGCATATCAGCAGGAGTTCACTTTAGGGGTGCTGACAACAGTGGTTATAAGATTTTGTATTGACGGGTGCGATTGGTATAACTGCCGTTATTTTTCAGAATAAATGAAAATATGAGAAGCGAATTGTGCAAGATGGAAGCATACAAAAGTGAACAGAATAAGTCTGTGAGTTCAGTCCAGTAATAGAATGCCCCTCAGGTTGCGGATAGAGACGGCCTCCAGATATGGAGGGTAGCTGCGAATATATTGAATAAGCAGTCGTGGACAGCCGATAAGGGGTGGTCCTCCAGCTTGGGGGTTGGGCGAAGGGCTAACAACCCATCACCGTAAAAAGCAGCTTGTTACGAAACCTAACAATAAGTTACAGGAGAATGGAAAAAGTTACACAACGCAGAGCTGCACGCATTGTATTCTTCACCTGACACAATTAGGAACATTAAATCCAGACGTTTGAGATGGGCAGGGCATGTAGCACGTATGGACGAATCCAGAAATATATATAGAGTGTTAGTTGGGAGGCCAGAGGGGAAAAGACCTTTCGGGAAGCCGAGACGTAGATGGGAGGATAATATTAAAATGGATTTGAGGGCGGTGGGATATGATGATAGAGACTGGATTAATCTTGCTCAGGATAGGGACCAATGGCGGGCTTATGTGAGGGCGGCAATGAACCTCCGGGTTCCTTAAAAGCCAGTAAGTAATAGCATGCCATCCCATAAAATCGATCGACAAATTTTCAGGTCAGTTTTGTGCGTGCTTTTAATTTCTAAATTACATCACATATTTCAATTAAGTAAACGATGAACCACAGACGAAGAATCAATGTATCTAGTGCAGGGACGGGGAACTCGTAGTGTAAACAGAGCAGTCAATATGAGTACCTACATACAACAGCAACTAAGGCAGCAGGAGAGGCTAAGCTCTCTGAGAGAGGTTGTTCCCCGACGCGATCTAAATGTGACCTTGAGTTGGAGAGGGTGACGTTATCTAGCGATTCAAGAGAGGGGAAAGTTGAGGCATGAATTAGAACGTTCGCAGTGAAACGTTTCATAACAAACCAGACTACAATCTCAATTGAATAACAATTAGTAGTCGACAAGTTAAATAGGAAAAATTCGAGAGCGAAGTTGAGTGAAACGAGAAAACTCACAACATAGAGGCGTACGAGTATGCTTAGAAAGTGGGAAAGTAATATGTAGCAAACGATAGAGCACGATGGTTACCTTAACAACAGACATGTTTACTCTTAAAGCTAACAAGATGGCTAATCCCAGGAGTCCCTGCACAGCAACGATATACCGGGTTTTCAGGATATCTGGAAAGAAGATAGACTATTTTGATTGCCACTTTTGACGTATACATTAACAGTAATTCTATCAGTGACGTATTTAAGCATTAAATGCGTTCCTGTCTTTCCGATACAGTCTATACCGATTTGTTTGGCTGTAGAAGGGATTACACCTGCTAAAAGCCATCGCAGATGGGACATGCCTATATGGAGAGACATGCCTAGGGAAATCAGTTGTGAAGGACTGTTGCGTGCGGTTTCGTTCCTGCCGAACATCTCCACAGGACAATCCACGGCCAGGGCAAGCGCTCAAGGCTATCACGCCAAATTTAATTCAACATGTTGATGCTCTTGTCCGAATGAATAAAAGAATAATAAATAAGTGAACTTAATTACTGAATATCAGTCAAGAAGGTATCAACATTTTAAATATCTTGCTAATCTGGCTTTCAGGTATATGTAGCTTCCTGTGAAGCAGACTTGAATAATTTCAAGGGAAAAATTGTTCCGGGGCCAGGTATCGATCCCGGGACACTTCGCTTAGCGCACGAATGCTCTACAGACTAAGCTACCCAGGAACTACACCCGAAACAGTCCAAATTTTTCTCTTTATATCCACACAACACAGGTGGGCTGACGAGAGGCCAGGAATCCAACTTTGAGTGCACACAAACTCTGTGTGACTTGGATTGTGTTTAATAGAAAACAAGGTAGGCTATGTTTGGAACCTGTGTCTCAACTCTTATATTAAATTATTATCGAGAGTGTGCTCGATTACACTAACCTCTAGCGCTTGAAAGTGTAACTAAACGCCGACGGAGCGCATGAACACAGAAAAAAAGAATAGGAAAATTCGCTCAGTGTCCATTCTGTATGATTCCTATTCGCTAGACGCACCGTCAGTCGGCATATTGCTGTTTGATGTGTCCAGGTAAATACTAATACTTCACGACTTGTTTTGTAAATTATATTTCATATCCAAAGAGAAATTATATTTTAAATATTGTATCTTGAATGAATACAATTATTATTGTTCTCAACTCCGTCTGTTGTTACAGTTTTTATTGTTTTGTCCACAGTAATCTCACTATAGATTTTGATTTATCTAGAGAAAATAAAAACTCGATTGGAATTTAATTGACTATTATACGATTAGAAGAAAGTATATCAAGATTAGAAGAAATAAAGCCCTCTAATACAATAAAATATTAATTTACTTATACTAAAATACTAAACTATCTTGAAAATGCATTATTGTACCATCTCATCATTACAAATATGCCGCTAGATGGCAGTAGTGCGTTATGATCAGCTGTTCTCTTGTTACTAGTTGTGCCAACTATAAAATCTTCATTGAACTCTATGGATTACTAGTCAAGAAGGCTTTGTTGATTGTTTCATTGTTATTAAAACAGTTTCATTCCACTTCAATTGTATCAATATACTGTATATTAAAGAATCTCTGATACGTGACCATCCATAATCTCATACAGCAGAAGCTATAACATAACCTAAACAATATAAATGATAGAAGAATTTTAATGAAGAATGATAATGTAAACATGAATCATTTTAAAAGATACAAAATTATTGAAAGTACAATGTTGGCAAACAAAGAAAGAAATGCTAGGGAGATGATAAAAACAAACAGATGCTATGGAGATGATAAAAAACAAATGCTAGGAAAGTGATAACAATTGTAGGATAAGCAGCAGAGCCATCTTCAGTTACAAGCCGGAGTATGGGTAGATTTGGCAACGCTGAGTGGAGGCGGACGGAGGCGAAATAAAGGCGTGACGTTTGACGTTTTAGTGCTTTGATTTCGTTGTCACATGTACATTTTCGACATTAATTGATACGAAACTACTAGTAAGTGCACATGATCAATATTCAGTGTACTGATGTAGCCTACGTAATTTATTACGGAATCCGAAATGGTATTTTATTTGAGTTTCAGAATACCGCGTAAGTACTTGCATACAGCACTTATAACTTAAAAAAAATTAAAAGCATACAGTACGTGTTTTTATTGATGGTACAAGGGAAAATAAATAAATACTTAAAGAAATGTTACTTGTACCAAAAATACTGTAAATAAATTAATAACGACGTACTTTCGCAATACCCTATTCCAATCAATTAACCATTGCGTGGCTAGTAAATTGACAATGTTTTGCAGCTTTATGTTGTTTCAACTCCGACGTGAAAGGTCGGGGATATCACATACATTTTAATTTCATGTGATTATCTGTCGCGCTTTTCTATAAATATTTCAGATGCTCAGGAAGCCAGTTGTAGTTTGAACTTCGCCAATCACCATAACAATACTGTTATCCTAAATTATTTATTATAATTTACTTTTTAATATATAATTTTAAATAGACCAAGGCCAAGTACAAAGATCTATGAAAAAATGAAGAAACATACCTTCAACATAATACGTAACAAAACAATTAGCGTAAACTCTGTGAACTTTAAATCCTGTAAATACGAAGTGAAAAGAAACATGTTTATAACTAATTTATTACAAAAGAAATAATATTAATAAACAAACCTTGAAAATCAACAAAGTGAATGTATGCATCTACAAATTAGCAGGCATTCCGAATCTTCAACAAAACTGCAACATTTATGGGATCACAAAACAGCTGTTTATAATGAACTTGAAAATCAACGGCGTAACTTTATTGATATTGCAAGCGAGACCCAACAATTTGGTCAGAATTCTGATACACCGCAAACCACAAGTAAGACTATAAAAATGTATTTTATACAATATTTAATATTTAGAAGAATTGTCAATCACTTTTTCATTAATTATACCCGTAAAAATTGTTAAAGACTGCAGCCATATTTTCATTTATTGTCTTGTTTTTATTGCCAACACGTACTTAGTTTATAATACATCAACAATTAACGTTTGGTACGACCGCGAACAAATTCCATCGACACAGTTACATTGTAACATTAATTTACATTGAAAATCGGCATTAGCACCAACACATGTTATGGACTTTAGGCCTCCGTTTGACAGTTAATTACAACGTTGCCGACTTATGTCTCCGGACTGTAACTGAAGAAGGCTATGTAAGCAGCCATGATTAATTGAAACACGTCGTTCCGTATCGTTTTATTGGTCAAAATCAGTGGCGGTTCGTGCCTAAAATGACAAGTGTCTTACTACTTTTATAATATTACATAGTTTACTAAGAATTCAAACAATATCTCATATCTGAAAAAAAGTAAAAAAATTACTATATTTCTTTAAAGTAGATAATTGCCTTAAATTGAGCCTGATGATGATGATGACGACGATGATCAATTATCTTTGAAAGAACATAGCGATTTTTCCTTACGTTATCATTCTGTCTTTGAATATTCTGCATGAAAGCTGAGCTAAGCTCTTGCCTAATTTCTGTTCTTCCAAGAGTAACGGATTCCTCATGCTTCTTAATTTTCTGTGTCAAATGCTTAAATCTGACACACAATTGCATGTCCAGCTCGTATCTTTACCTTAGCAAATAGCAAGGGCCAGCTCATCCACACCTTTGCCCTGCAGCAATACCCTTTGTAAGACGGTAACCTTCAACATAAAATAAAATTTAAGCAGGAAAATAATATTTGTTTTTATTAAATTAGTTACACTCAAAAGGATCGATCTATTTGGCAATCCATCTAATAAAAAAATTATAAACGAAATATCTGTATCCAATATGACGAGTCTACCGCGAAGATTTTCTGTGCGGAAATAATGAAATCAACCCTCTTCCATCTTCTCAGAGTTGTCGATTCTATAACAACGAGCTACCACAGTCTAGTATATACAGTCACGAAGCTTGAGTTGTGAGAGTGCTAGGAACCAAAGATTGTGCCGGTACTATTTCGCATTGTCTGTAATGAGACGATATTAGCGATCCTAGTGGCTAGCAACTATCTATGGATGCATATTTACTACGTATTGAGCTTCGTGACTATATATTAGACTGTAGAGCTACCCTGCTCAGAGCGGCGCTGCGGTTCAAAAATGTTTTTTGATTGACTGTAGCCTATGCATATTAACACGAGAAGAAAGGCAAGCTTTAGTTAGGTTACCGAACCATTTATTCTCACGCGCTTAAGTTTTTCTCTTTTATTTTCTACCTGAATATAATGCCGCGTAAGCTCAGAGACGATGGAAGATAAATTTTCAAGTATCGTAGCTGAGAGTGATTGATTACTGTTAATCGAACTTCTAGCGATTGAGGCACTTGAGAAGAAGGAGCGAAGACTTTCGGATAGACTCTGCATGGAAGACAGACTCGAAGACTCTTGTGAAAGCAATTGGAACATTAATTAATTTTACAATACCAATCTTCAGTAAAATTTCTCCATAAAGCATGGATGTTACGTGTTTTGTTCTGTACGTATGTAATACATGTTATGCAGGGTATGTATAATCTTATATAAAAAAAAGGCCGTCTTTCATATGCTAAGTAAAAAAATGACCGTCTTCCATATGATTAAGTTCCCCTCAGAAGACTTCGGTTGATTCTATGAGAGCTTAGTTTTAAATGTATTATTGTGCTATACATGCATGTTGAATTTATGCCGACAATTGTACCTTTTGTGGCTCAATTAAAAAACACGGCCGGCCATTTTATGTTTTCGTGAGTGTACGTATGAATACAAATTTATACAGGGACATCATTTTATTTTTACTAACATTTTTAACATTAACCTGTCTATACCTTTAGAGAACCGGAAACACCGCTTGCTCCCCCCTCCAAGACTGGAGTTCGATGATACTAGCCTAAAACACAAATCACTCTACTAGGTATAGGAAGGAAGAAAGGTAATTCATCCATTTACGTAAACTAGGAAATATCGCGATTTTGAGTTTGATCATTTTCATTAGGTTTTTCTTTAATCAAAGTACAGTATTGTATTAAGAATAAGTGTTTTTACTCACGAAGTGAGTTATCCATGCGAACGTATTCATTATGCAGTGTATATTATACAGTCTACAGCACATTGGCGTACAATATAGAGAAAGAAGTTAAATTGAAAAATAATCATAATATGAATATTTAAACACAATTTTGAAAATGGTGGCCGTTCATTTCGATACAGGCTTCAGTTCTTTTGTGCATATTATCGCACTATAGACTATTGCATCTAATTACAATTGCCAGTTTCGTCCTTTGTACTAGTAACTCATGTTGAAATAATTCTGTACCTACTCTACGTACTGTAAATTCAATCTTCACTTCTGCCCGACCCGAAAATATAAAATTACTCAGACATGCTATCTACTGCCCGTCCAAGTGGTTATGCCGCAGGATTATAGAAAGGGAGGAAATCACGTGACAGTTAATTACTTAACGAGGCCCTTTTATTTAAGTTAAATTAAACAGCTGTATAATATTACGTAAACGTCCAATTCCTAAGAGAAATTAATGTTGTCAGAAAAGAGCTAAGACAGCCCAGCTTTTACAGAAGGGGGAGCAGAAGCAGGTGGGGGAAATCGGGATGCGACGTAGGCAAACGGACAGTACCTGTGCGAAAATATGATTCAATATTGAAAGCTCTTTCGTCACTGGAAAACGCGAACATATTTCTGGAACGTACTATACTCAGTAACTCAGTACTGCTTACTATCTGCGGTCTTGGTTCTGTGTGGAGTTGGAACTTCCTTAGTAGAAGGGGTGGGAGTGAAGTACATTCAAAAACTCAGGTACAATAAAAATTGAAGTAAAAATAAAATGATGTCCCTGTATATGCATCTATGTATTCACACGAATGTACAGTAGGCCCATGTACTGTATGTATGTATGTATGTATGTATGTATGTATGTATGTATGTATGTATGTATGTATGTATATATGTATGTATATTTATATATTATGTTTTATTTAACGACGCTCGCAACTGCAGAGGTTATATCAGCGTCGCCGGATGTGCCGGAATTTTGTCCCGCAGGAGTTCTTTTACATGCCAGTAAATCTACTGACATGAGCCTGTCGCATTTAAGCACACTTAAATGCCATCGACCTGGCCCGGAATCGAACCCGCAACCTCTGCCAGCGCTATACCAACTCGCCAACCAGGTCGACGTATGTATGTATGCATTTTTTTATTATACTCTATGCTCCGTTACATAGTAACACTACATACAACTCTTTAACTATTTTAAACTCTTTGGATTACAATTTGGATTAGGATTACGAATTAACTATTTGGATTACAATTTTCATTACAATTCCTCTAGTTATAATAAGAACCAATATTGTCATTTTGCCTTAAAGTTTGTCAAAGTCGATTCTGGTAACAAATGTTATAAATTCTTTCAAGTAGACCTTGACGAGATCACAGTTACTTATCGGCCACTGACCTCCTTTTAGTCTAGTGTTTAGTTTTAATGCATCCCTTTCACTGTTGAGTAAAGAACACTCATATATCAAATGATCCACTGCCTTTTCTTGTTGACCGCACTTGCACCTCTGCTTCGGCATGTGGACATGAGGCCAGCAGCCGGCTGGTCGGTCTTGGCCCTTCAGGGCTTTAACGTCATGGATTTACTTTTTTATACATACCAGTGGCGTACGCAGAGTTTTGTCAAGGGATGGTTTACAATTTATATTATCGGTATTTTAAAGTTGTGTATTATTATTATTATTACTATTATTAAAATATGAAATATCAAATGCATAAAACATTAAACGAACGTTTCACAGAAGTGAGAACTCAAACTAACGAACGGGTGAATACCGCCCTTAAAATGAGCTTAAATCAACAACGCACAATATTTAACATCATCTACACTGCACAACTGTCAAAACAACCTTTTCAATATGTTTCGCAACAAGTTAAATTTCATACTGTGTCGGCTCCATTTTATTAGAAGGTCGGTACTAGGCGGTAGGTTTCTATAATAAAGGTAGCATTGTTTTAATTGGAACGTGCCGCAGCACCAAGTACAGGGATTATATTGAAGGAGGGGTAGGAAGACTATGCCTTATGTCGATGTAGATTTTGTTACTCTGACGGTTAAAAATTAGAGATGGGAAAATGATTATGGATAAAAAAATTAAAATCTAAATATGAAATTTTTAAAAGTTCAAGGGGATTAACCTCTCCCCCTTGAGTGCATCCCTGATATGTACAGTAGTGGTAAAAACCGGACCGACGGAATAATTGAAGTCCCCGAAATGAGCCACTGCGCATGCCACGCCCGCATTCACAAGATAGCGACTAATCTATTGGAATTGTTGTAGTTTCGACTGCTAACGTAGCCCATTTCGAAAGTCATTAGAAAATAAGCTGCTAAAAGTCATGTTCTGGGAATAATACGTTAATTAAGTAATAAAATATCGCTGCAATCAAAAAATATTGGGAATAAATTTGAATAAGGAACAAAAAACGTTTCCTTCCCAGGCAGGATTATAACCACGAAAGTCTTAGTTACCAGTCTATCGTGCTGTCACTGTGAACAAGGCTCTGAAATAAGCTACGAAAGTCGGTCCGGTTTTTTTGCCACTACTGTACGCATTATTGTGTTCATAGTTGGAAGTTCTAGTTTAAAGTAAAGGAATGATGGTTACTTACGCGATCGACTTCGATTGACTGGAGCATGGAGATCGCGTTCTCTGTAGCTATCTCCAGCTCCGGCTTCATAGCTGCGAGATCCTTCTGCAGTACTTTAACTTCTTCAGCTGTGCTGAGCAGTTTATCAAGACCTAGAATTGAGAAATGATAGAAAAAACGTCAATAATAAATGTGACCAAGAGGTGACACAATATCTAGAACGCACTACATAATATGACATTAACGATCAGTTAATATCTCTAGTCTCTACTTTCCGAATGCCTTAAACTTCACAAAAAATCACACTTACATGAAAATAAAGCACCAGTTCATTATTAAAAAAGGAGTGTTATTTCATGATTATGTTTGGAACGGTTGCATTTTTGTTATTTTTCTAATTCTAATTCTAATTCTAATTTATTCACAATTTACATTTGAAATGATACATATGAATTGATACCCAAAATGAGCATATGCTCGTGCTCGGGTACAGTCCAGTAGTCTACATAAATTTTACAGAGATCAATAATAATGTTGATAATAGAAATAATATAATAATAATAATAATAATAATAATAATAATAATAATAGAATAACCGTGACGGAGATGATACAAAGATAGTAATACAAATTAATTCATTAATAATAATAATAATAATAATAATAATAATAATAATAAAACAAAAACATTGACAATAATGAAATAAATATTAAGACAGCTAAAATAAAATGTAAAACCACTTAGCGAGAGTTAACACAATTTAAATAAGCATAAGCAATTTGAAGGTTACATCATAGACCCTACTGTGAGATTCGAATCGTACGAACACCAGCCAGAAGAAGTACACGAGGAAAAAAGGAATATATATGAACCTTCCATCAGTTTTTATAAGGACAAATACCATCTGGAATCCATCGTCATTACGGGACTAATGATAGGAGCCCGTGGGACCATACCCCGGTTCCTAGTCGACTTCTGTAAATCTTTTGGCTTGCATAAAAGTATTTTAAGAGATATAACAATTGCAGCACTCAAAGGCTCAATAGCTATTTTCAGGCATCATACATATGGACCATGACTAATTCGCATCTCCTTGACGTTACTTCGTTTAACATAATGTGTTTCAATATAATTCAAATTCTTTCTTTTTCACTCTAACAACAATTTATCACTAAGCCTCAAGGCTTTTACTCTATTGTATCATGGTACTCTTTGTCGACGGCAACCTGTAGTGGTTACAGGAAGAAATTAAATTAAATTAAATTAGCCAGGAAAAAAAAGACGAACTCGAATGCAATGTTTATGTATATATGTAGCAAGTCAATGTCATCCAATCTATTTTCGTGTAGCGACTAGAGAGCGAATTCTTAGCTCAATACACGGAATCATGAACATAAAAGACTATAGGAATGAATTCCTATTCCATACACAGTTGTTACTTGCAATTAGTGCCACACATAAACATCACAAACATCTCACAGTGCAGTTTAAATGGCGTTAAATTTGTCTGAATATGCCGAATACAATGAACTCACAGTTCCATAATAGAATGTCTATTAATGAGTCCGGAACCTATGGTCCGTCTCTGGAATCTGTGGAGTAACTTCGTGCATATGGGGGCGGAGTCCATCTGTGCTGGAGTGTAATGCGGGCAGCATCAGCTCGAGACCGCTAAGGGGTAAATGCTCGCTTCGCTCAAGCAATGCCTATCCCAGAGCAGTCATTAGTCCTAGCCCTCCCACATGCGCAGAGGTCTTGTTTCGTCTTTCTACTCCACAGATACCTGGGACAGACTATAGTACTTTTGGAATAATTCTACACATCTTATGTAAGGTACAAATGAGGAGGCGAGACCTGGCGAGGATAGGTATTGTGTACGTCAGGTTGATGGAGTAGGCAATTTTCTAAACGTATACCGACTGATCGACTAACTAACCAACCAACCAACCAACCAACCATTTAAAATGTGTATTCTCATGTTCATGGAACGCAATATTCGCACATGTCAGCATCAGAACAAGTCATAATAAAAATGGACTGATCCGAAATCGAATCACTAAACAATACCAGATATTCGATGTCTTTTTTAGAGTGACTATGTTTTTTTATATCATGACGCTTATTAACTTTTACGTCTAACTTACATACTTTACACCATAATATATTTTCGTCCTTCACTGAAAAATAATCATCTCCGAAGTCTTTTAAAAGCACAGGCAAATTTGCAGATTTTATTGGCGGCACAGTACCTTTGCTAGATCACAACTGAACTCCTTACGAATAGTTTACTTCTTAAACAGAAAATAGGCATGCTGTGTCGAAACAATATTATAATGCTTTAAACAATACAAAACCCGAATCCATTAAACTTCGTGAAAATCGTGTACAAATAGTGCTTCAGTCCTTGGGTAGTTCGAGGCGCGCTAGAGGAAGTGACAGACCGGCAACACTGATGAGGTTAGCGGATTCTGCCGAAGGAGATGAAGTTGAGGACGATCACTTAATTAGAGGTAAAAGGCCATATAGAAACATTATCAGAAAAATTATGAACAATCAAATACAAATCATGATAGAAGTACTGAACAAAACTGTTTACTAAGAGGTAGGCAACAACAAAAACTTAACTTTCCTATAATAAAAAGAAAAAAGAAAAAATCTGAACAACAAAGATGTATTTAGTAGTAAAATTCTTTGTTTATGAAGACAACATCAAATTAATTTGCATATTCAAGATTTTAAATTTCAATAAGATTACACATAAAATAAATTTAATAAAATGTAGACTAGGATTAAACGAAAATGTGAGCATGGAAAAGAATGTTGTAACTGTATATTGATTTACGTAATTAATATGTCAAGTGTGTTTACATGTATGCTGCAAGATGTATAAATAAGCAAATAACGTGCTGACAAGCATGTAGCAGGAATTTAGACTGACCTACTGTACTCACTGAGAAAACCCGATTCAGCTATTGCAGTGTGCTGGCTATATGTCAACAACTGCTAACCTGGATGCAGTATGATGACACGGAATAATTAGTTAACATGCATAAGTGAACCTATCACTAAACATAAATACGAAAATTATAGAATAAATTTAGATGTTTAAAGTAAAAAAAGAAAAAATGTTTATGGTAGAAAAGTGTGAAAAGGAGCAGATAAATAAGTTTTAAAGTTTTAATGGTTATCACGATTGGTTTAAACATGCATTAAAACCAGACGTAAGTGCAAGTTTGAACCAATGAATGACTGATATTTGCGACAATTTAATTAGTTTAGGAAATTGTATATTTATTATGTATAACTACAGATCATATTTTTAAATTATTAAGTTTGTACTTCTGTGAACTAATATCATTAAATCTATCTACAATCTATAATCCATTAAACTTCGAATGAACAGAGCTACTTTCACTCACTTTTCATACGAACCTGAAGGTACATCAATAAAATAAGCAACTAACGTCATCCTATAGCCCAGCGTTGTCAGACACAGCCTAAACGGAGCGGAGCGCTCCACTATAACTCGTTGCGTGCTCCGGTGCTTCCACAGACATAAGCAAGTTCACGCTCCGACTGGACGTCTCTAGCACCACAACCGGTTTCGGAGCTTACAACTCTGACACTACTGCTATAGCCAGTATTCCTTAAACATGTAGCCGCCTCTAGGCAATGTTCTGGTGTCCAGACTTCGTTCCCCTGTAATCTCACCTCATCCGAGAAGAGGATCTTATCTAGAAATCCTGGTTCATCATCAGTTTATTGTACAAGATTCAGCCCTACGCATCTTGTCGTGTGGATTGAATGCATGCAACAGTTGAGTTTTATAAGAATGTAACTTCAATCGCTTCCGCTCGACGTCATACAAAGTCGATTTAGGAAGACCTAATTGTTGACTACAGCGTGCAATGGACTTTTAAGGCCTCCGAATGTAGAACTGTACGATTCTTTTTTTTTAACAAGGCCTAATGACGTGTGCTTGAGTGTTCGTCATTCACCCATATGAAGCCAGTTGTGTAGACCACTTTTATTTACCGACAGAGTTGTTGCCCAGGGTGCGCCATAAGAGACTGGTCTACGCTACACCCGCGATGAGGTGAGATGATAAAGATTTGTGAAAAGTCCTGTGTTACCTGGACCACGGACTTGACCAACACAAAATAAATTATTATCATTATTATTATTATTATTATTATTATTATTATTATTATTATTAAAACGAGAGTACGCCGTCAATCGAACCCGGGTTTACAGGATACGTCTAGTACTCTAGCCACTAGATCACCGTGGCTGCTACTGTTCGATTATATTCGCATTACTTTCAGCATATAAACTTAATAACAATGATTTCATTATGATAAAAACGAGTAAATAAAAAAAACACATTAACTGAAAAAAACAAGAAAATTCTCAAATTTAATAACATTGAATTTATTATAACGGCAACGATGATAGAAGATAAAATCAGATGAAAGGAATCTTTTTGAGTTACAATAATGAATTAAATAAAAGCATTTTCAAATCATTACACACAGTACATACTTCACAGTAACCTCATGACACGCCACCATTTATTCTCGGAGACTCGGTATTTTTTTTTAATCTAGAGCCAGAAACTTTATTTCCGTCATCCACCCAAGTGTCCCCATCTATGGGCGTGATCATGATTGCTTACTTGGTTATTTAACGACGCTGTATCATCTACTAGAACTGGTAATAGCGAGACAGTACTTAGCGAGATGAAGCCGAGGATTCGTCATAGA